>CM035837.1:111720523-112105320 GCA_020510985.1 Pholidichthys leucotaenia
CACCTATTTTTTTCACAGAATCAATGACCTTACTAAGCACCTCACTAAGCACCTCAGCACTGCTATTTTTTTTTGAACACGCCCCTTTCAGTTAATGATTCAGTTTCACAGAATCAGCAGCATGCACGTCATGCCTGTTGGGTCTGTTGGTTTCTATACCTTTACTAAACCTTCTAGAAACTTACTTGCAGTGTAAAAGTTGAAATTCTAACAAAAACAGTGATTTATCTTGCTAGTGATGTGGGACTGCTCTTATTTTGAACCACTTAATTATTTACAGTGTGGAGAAAGGAAGCAGGCGAGGCAACGAGCTGAACAACACAAGAACTTTATTCCTTCTCCAACATTCAGTACAGAAAAAGCTGCTGGGTCTCCATGCATACTCCTTTTATAATCTTTAATTCCATGCATGAAGACCCAGGAATCCCAACCATAATCAATGGAACAAAGACATGCGTGGCACATTACATAACATGTAATGTGTCCTCCAGTACCGCATTCTCACACCCTTTCCTCCTCCAGTGGTCCTGGCGCTTCCTCCTCTCCCCGGGGAATGAATAGTCCTTACTGTCCTGTCTGAGACCCCCCAGTGACACTTTCTTCTTCAGTACATTGTTCCCTCTTTCCCCCAGCTGCCATCTCTGGGTGGAGAATCCCCCACCCGTACCACCACAACAGCACTGTTCCTTGGGTAGGAGGAGTAGAACCGGCATAAGGGGCTCAGGGCAGCCCCTCAGCAAGCGCACCCCTAGAAGCAGCAGACCCCCGGGACGATGGTGGATCTTCTGGATGATGGAGCCTAGCTTCTTCACCACCAACTGTGGCCCTCATCCAGCCTTGTCACCTGGAGCCTCTTCCCGGACACACCGAAGCTGATTGGCATGTCTTGCCGAGCCAACGGACAACCTGAAGTATGCTGCGCCCAGCTTAGCCACAATGCACAGGTACCCTCGATGTTTAGCTGGCTGTCATCTGGCCTATCTTCACCATGGACGTACTTCACCCCGAATCTGAACCAAGTCCAAAGCCTTCAGCGGGGCTTGGCTCAGCCTGAAGAAGTGCTACTGAGCATGCTTTTCCTCCATGCTTGTCGGTCTGGCCCCAACCTCTTCTAAACCGTCGTAGCATTCACCATCGTATCTGCAGACCCTCCATCCCCCTGTGGCCAAGCTCAAGAGGCATCTGGGGCTAGCACATTGGTGTCACTCACCGGTGCAGGCACCTTGCCGCCACACTCGGTACCCTCCTCTACTGTTTCCCGAGTACTGGCACTGAGACCCTCCTGCACCAAACCTGAGTGAAGCTGGTCCTGCTTGACCACCGTGACGTCCATTAGCCCTTCGTCCCACACAATGTCCTCATCGACCACTGGAACCAGAGGGTTCCATTAGCCACAGCCTGATCATTTGTTCCCGGTGTTGTCTTTTATGGCAAAACCCAGTCCGTAAAACAGATCACAGCTCATGATGTTATCACCTCGGGCTGTCATGTGGAACGTGAAGTCAACCATCTTTGCAAACTTGTACCGGACCGTTAACTCCAAAGTCCCAACCATGCATAGCCTACCAACTCCATAACCATACAACGATGCCGGGTTACTTCTAATCCTGTAGTGGAAGAAAAACTTCCTCACCATTCAGCAATGACCCCTCCGCTCCCGTGTTGAGCAGCAGCGGCACCTCCACGCCGTCCAATTCCACTGTGCAAAATGTATACCTGTTTGTACTGGGGAACACCGTATGGATGGTCGTCGGGGGCGGGTGGAGTGATTTCTTCCGTGGGCTCTCCGGTTCAGATACACAGCACACTCTAGCATAATGGTTCAAATGTCTGCATCTGCTACAACGTGCTCCCCTAGCTGGGCAGTCCTTAGCCTTATTACGCTGCGTCACGGACCCACAACCCTTGCACAGGGGTTTTCCCGGGGCAGACTGTAGGAAACTCGAAATGAAGAGACTGAATGATTTTTCAGTATTGGTTTATTCCATCTCAAGCCTACAGCTCCTCTCTCAGTCAGGGAATGAAGAGGGTGAGCTGGGGGTAAACCACATACCTTTATACTGTAACACCAGACACAAAACACATTCACATCACACAGAATTCCATTCATATCTAATCCTCTTATTTTCCTCTCGGCTTCTCTGTCTGACCCTATGAGTCAGTCTCTTCAGGTCCACTCTCAGATCTTCTCACTTCGTCTCTAGTCCGCAGGGGGTCCAGACTCAATGTCCGTATGAGGCGTGATGTCAATACACACTGCGAGCTCCAAGTTCCCTCATGTCTGAATCTCTGCCAAGGAATATGTGCGCTACATAATGTTACGCCACACAGACCTTATTATTTGCCTACGTATTTGTCATGGGCTGGGGGCTGTTGGAGCAGGCTCGCTACTTGCTGAGTCGTGCGAGCGTCCAGCGCTGCGACCACATAGTAATATCTGGTGTCATCTGCCGTTATTCTCCGGAGCACGAACTGGGCCTCGGTGTGGAGGAACCAAGACTTCGGGTCGTGCAGCCAAACGTCTGGTAGTTTGATCGAAACGGCACACATGTTGCTGGGGCTTCCTGTCTGTGTCACCTCCGGGGTGTTTGCCTCGTGTTCCATTATTCGTCAAGGGTCACCAGTGTGGAGAGAGGAATAATCAGGCCAAGCATTCAAAGCAGACAAACTTTATTCACTCTCTCACATCTCTCAGAATCAGAAAACATTGATCTCATGCTGCATGGTCTCTCCTTTATATTACAACACTCACTCCCCCTGCTGCCTGAGGTCTTGCATCACAATACATTCTCGCATCACAATTCCTATTGTCCCCCAGTTGCTTAATCCCCATGCTCTTCCGGCAGAGGAATTTACTGCCTCTCCCTTCCTTCCGGTCTGAGATGAATATCACAGCATGGGTCCCCCATAAACTAACGCTTTAAGTTGTATTTTTGTCATCCATTATCATAAGTATTCTCCTGGTTCTCAGTTTATTTAGTAGTCTTTGATATTATTCTCTGTCCATATTTAGATTTTAGGTTTGCTCTTATTTTGAAGTCATTCCTGTTCCATTTCGTGTTCAATGTAGCCTTGCACCCTCTGGGATCAATAAAGTATATAAAATACAAAAAAAAGAATTGCTATTTATGTTTCTGTCACCTACCTCTCCTCAACTGTACTCCCCGAAAAGTACGCTGTAGTCTGGTTTTTATTTTTTGTTTCGTGTTTTTTTTTTTTTTTTTTTTTAGGTTTTACTTTTAGCGCCCAGCCTCCTGAGCTGGAAAAGCAGCGGCTGCTGCTGCAGAACACACGTCTTTCTGCTCGGTTCTTGATGCAATTCAGCATAATCCTTTGCCATGATATTTTTGCAAGTGTTTTATCAAGTTAGTGGTGTAAAATTGTAAATGCTGCTACCACACAGCAACATACTGAGGCGAGTCTCACAGACAGACTCCAGTGATGTGACGCTCGTTGCCTCTGGTTACAGAAGCCATGCGCAGTGCGACTGAGAACAGGATCACGCCTTCATTTTAATATTATTGATGTATCGGATCGGTAAATTACTTTTATTCCTTACTGATACCGATCCAGCCATTTTGCCTGGATCGGACCCGATACCACGGATCGGATCGGCTCATCCCTAGTAAAAAGCCATCTAGTAGTTTTTGTGTAAACCTGCTAAACCATTGCTAGGCTATTGAGCCTTGATGGAGGTATGCATTCATAGACCACCTCCAAAATGTAATAGGATCATGTGTAGGCCAAGAGCCACCTATGGTGAAAATTTCATCAAACTCTGTTCAGTAGTTCTGGGGTAATGTTGCTAAAAGACTGTGAGAAGATAGAGCCTTGGTAGAGGTATGCACTCTCGAATCATCAGGAAAATGTAATGGGTTCCTCTTTAGCCCAAGGACCACCTCTGGTGAAAATTTCATCCAAATCCATCCAGTAGTTTTTGTGTAATCCTGCTGCACAAATACAAACAAGGCCCTTGGTGGAAGTATGCACTCTCAGATCATCACCAAAATCTAATCATCTGTTCTCTGTGCCATTACACACCTTTCCTGAATTTCTTTTAATCAAAATCCATTCATAACTTTTTGAGTAATGTTGCTAACAGACAGACAAACAAACCCAACGCTGGCAAAATTAGCTCCTGCAAGCATGCGTGCGAACAATGCAGTCACCTGCACATCAGAGATCTGGAGCGTGCGGCCAGCGTGACCGTTCAAGTCAGCAGGCAGACCTGTCTAGCATCGCTGTCTGAGACAAACCTGATTCCGCGTCAGAGTAAAGCAGAAGCAGAAAAGGTATGTAAGCAGTGGAGGTATTTTTCGTGGTTTTAACCTGCTGGTAACGGGAACAATAATGAGTCCCTTAGCAAACAGATGTAGCTAGGCTTGTTATGCAGGCTAACTGAGGGAAAGGCAAGGGTGACTGAATTGCTGAGGATTTACTTCACCAACCACTACAATATTAAGTAATTTATGTTCATTATTATGTACCTGGCAAGTTAAAATGACACAAAGTCAATAACTTAAATCCATCAACATGCTCCACCCTTCAAACAAACTAAACCTACAGCATCTGACTTTCAAAATGAGGTTTTTCCTGTTGTCTGGTTGGTGAGGAGAGTTCTAAAAAAAACTGTAAATATATAGAAAAAATATAACAACAGCATCTTTGGTCATTTTAGTTAATTTATTTTATTAAATATAATTTTATTAATAATTATATTTCTTTGAAATCAGAGTTTAATTATTGTTCTGTTCTGGCTCTGCAAAATTATGGTCAAAAGTTTAAATTGTATGAAGAACAAAAGCCAAAATTTTACCACAATCTGTTTCAAATTTTTAAAACAACAACAACAACAAAAAAACAACAGTAATTTTATTTTAAAACTAGAAAGAACTCAAGAGAGCGCAGACCTCCACCAAGGCTCCTTCCGTCCCTCATACATCACCTCCAAAATGTAACGGGTTTGTATGTAGGCCTAGAGCCACTTCTGGTGAAAATTGCATCAAAGTCTGTCCATTAGTTTTGGAGTATTGTGGCTAACACACTGTGAAAGATAAGAGCCTTGGCTGAGGTATGCATTCTCAGATCATCACCAAAATGTAATGGATTCGTCTGTAGTCCAAGAACCACCTCTGGTGAAAATTTCATCCAAATCCATCAAATAGATTTGGAGTATTGTTGCTAACACTCTGTGAGAAGATAAGATCCTTGGCGGAGGTATGGATTTTGAGATCATCAAAATCTAATCATCTGTTCAGTGTGCCATTACACACCTTTCCTGGAAATTTGAATGAAAGGCGCTATATAAATGCAATCCATTATTATTATTATTATTATTATTAACAGAGAAACCACAGCAAAAACAATGACTACATCATAATACATAATAACAATAATAATAATAATAAAGAGACTGTCATAATTGTTGTATTGACCATACATTGGGGCTGGGCAATTTCACCTTAAATCAACATCATGGTTAATTGAATCTTTCAGGTTGGTTTTCATTTTTTTTCCTCCTCTTCTCCCTTACAGTTTACTGACAAGGTTCATAATTATTAAGCAACATTACACAACAGTGCGGTATCATTCCATTTTTTTGCAGTTATCAACTACAAATTCACTGGTTGGTGATCCATATTATCTACTGCAACAAACTTGTAAGAAATATGACCATGACAAAGGCATAAACACTCACCTGGCACACCGACAGATGCGGACATGTTCCTCCAAGCGTTTGCTTTCAAATTCTGATGATATCCTTCTAGTGTCAGATCAAAGAGTCCCGGGTTGTTTGATGCAGCAAAGTTCAGCCTCCACCTACTCCATCGTCACCTACCGTTATTGTCTTCCTGTGCCAGCGTCCTATGGCTCGCCCTTCCTTAATTCTGATTGGCTGCTTAGAAAGGTCCAACACTGACGAGCACAGCTTTACAGTAGTCTGAAAAATTGAACTTTTTTCAGCCCTGAGCACCGCGACAAAAAGCGGCTCAAAGCATTTTAGCGCCAAGGGTGCTCAGCGCTGTAAACGCTGGACTATGTAGAGAATGAAAATAGTCGCCCACAGCAGAAAAAACAAGTTCAGTGGACACGCTCCCTAATACTTGTTCTGCAGTGTTTGGCTTCCGGATTGCCAAGGTGCATGGCCCTATTGCATGGCCATGCACGTAACTTAGTGGACACGTCTTAAAGGGGCAGTATATGAAAAGTGCCATATTAATATATATAAAATAATATTAAAAAATTCCTGCATCCAGATTGTGATCCGAATCACCACCAAAATCTAACCATCTGTTCCCCGTGCCATTACACACCTTTCCTGAAAATTTCATCAAAATCCTCTCATAACTTTTTGAGTAATGTTGCGAAAAGACAAACCACTAAAAACATTACCTCCATCCTCCCTTGGCAGAGGTAAAAATAGACAAAAATTAGCCATAAAATAATCCACAAATTAAGTCTCAAATGTACAAGAAAAGTCATAATTTTATAAGAGGAAATTACAAATTTGAGGAAAACGGTTTCAAATTTAGATAAATTTACAGAGAAAAGTAGAAAACTATAAGATTGTTATAAATTTTGGAGAAATTTGGTGCTGGCTGGCCTCTGTCCTGGAGGGTCGGGTCGCTGGCCTCCTGGTGCCTGGGGCCCGGGGGCGGATGTTGGCCCCGCTGGGGGGGTGGGGGTCGGGCGGGTCCAGGGGTGTGGGCTCACTGCACCGGCCGCCGGGCGGCCTGCCCTCCCTTGATCATCTCTCCGGGGGTGGATGCTTGGCTTTCCTGGGGCTTGCTGACCTCGGGGCTGGGGGTTGGTGGCGCTGCCTTGCCTGCTCGGGGTCCTCGGGGGGAGGGCTGCTGCGACCGGCCCTCCACTCGTATGTTTCCTGACAAACCACTCACATGCACACACTTATTTTGCGCGCGTTCTCATATATAGGCACACAGACATACATGTACAAGTGTCTCTCCTTTAACAGGTGCAGAAACCAAACTCGTGTTGAGACATCTCCGGTTGGAAGAAGCAGTTTGTCTTTTTTTTTTTAAATTTTATTTATTTATTTTTTTTGTCTGTTCCCCTCCCTTTTCTTTCCCCCCTTCACACACTTCATTTCCCTCTTCCCCATCCTGTTGGGTCTTCCATGGGTAAAACAATTAAAATAAAGTATTAAAAGTTATTACAGGAGGAGTTTACAACAATATACAGTGCAAAGTTAGGCACTGTATAGGCTCCTCTTGGCAAAGTAAATCTGTTTTGGCACAGTAGGGTAACAGATCCCTGTTCTGTTTGCCTAGCTGCCTGACAGGACAAAAAAAAAAAAAAAATTTTGGGAGAAAAACCTCAAACCTTCAAGACTGAAGTCATTACTCAAGTTTTTAATTTAAGCGGGTGCTTTTTGTACTCTTACTCAACTCAACTACAAATGTTTTGGTGTCTACTTTTAATTATTAATTTCATAAGATACTGTAACGTCGGGGCCATGTTAAGGGGGGCAGGGATTTCCCAGCATGCTTTGCCAGTTGAAACGTTACTGTGTGTGTGTATTAAATGTGTTATTACTGAGTTATTATACTGCTGTGTCATTATAACTGCGTTATAATGACCCAGCAGTGTTTAGCAGGATTAGGGCAAGATGTATCATGTGTGTGTAACCATGATTGAAATGGAGGTCTGGGAGAATGACCTCCCCTCCTCTCTGTGCTCAGAGTAGTTGGGGTTGGTGGTGTGTAAATAAAGCTTGTTCGTCACAACCATCTTGCTCCTCTTTCTTTGTGTGAATCCCGCAAATATCACACTGGTGTCAGGAGTGGGGATGGAGCAAGATGAGGATCCAGGCGGAGGTCCAGCGGCCGGAGTGGTTCATCGCTCGGCTGGGAACGGAGCGTAGAGCTGAGACGCCGGCCCCCGGAGAGGCTCGCCGCAATGGACGGAGCAGCGGACTTGATGGGACTGCTCTTCCTTTTTCAAGACAGAAGGGGCCGAGCAGAGCAAACCAGCCCTGTTTCCCGCCCTTTTCAGGGCAGGACGGGCTGGCGATTCCAGAGCAATTAGGAGCGGCGATCGACGACCGTCCCATCCATCCAGCAGCGGGCCAAGATTCCCCGCTAAAACGGCGAGAACCTGTTGGATGACCACCTGGCCCAGGTCGAGTTGGCTGCCGCGCTGAACGACTGGTCATCGGAGGAAACCACCGTGCTGAGAGCGAGTGGGAGGAGGAACTACGGCAGACCGCGGAGGAGACAGCCGCGGTGACGCGAGGAAGGGGGGCTTCCGCTGCACAGAGCCAGGGTACTTCACACGGTACTGCCCCGCACGCAGCGCACGACAAACTGGCCCCTCGCCAACGTTAAATTAGAGCGAGGTGGCATGGACGGGTAAAGGCCACCTCCTGCAGATGCTTCCCCGGAGGTGACATCACAGAGGCCTTCGGAGCGCAGCAGTAGCGGACTGAGCAGGACGAAGATGCGGCCATTTCCCAGGCGCGGCAAGGGCTGGACGCATGGACGCGGGCCAGCGGCCGCCTGGGAGACCTGGCAGCGGTAGGAGTCGGCCGGAGTGGACATGGGACTCCCGCTGCCAGAGGAGGAACTGTGCGTAGTCCTACCGCCACCCGCAGATGCTTCCCCTTTCGGTGACGTCACGGAGGCCCTCGGTGCAGCAGCGACGCGCAGCAGCGACGCGCAGCAGCGGAGCGAGCAGGACGAAGATCCGGCCATTTTCCAGGCGCGGCAAGGGCTGGACGCAAGGACGCGGGCCAGTGGCCGCCTGGGAGACCTGGCAGCGGTAGGAGTCGGCCGGAGCGGGCATGGGACTCCCGCTGCCAGGGAAGGGACTGTGCGTGGTCCTACAGAGGCTGTCAGATGTGTCCATCCGCCCACTGGTGGCCAAACCGGAACCCTACCCCAACCAGATACTCCGACTGAGACTCAGATGGACACTGGATGGCCCGTGCGTGCCGCCCTGGCACCGGGCTGACTCCCGTTGGATTTCTGAAAGTGGACTTTGAATTTTCTGGGGACAGAAACCAGTCCAGGGGAGGGCAGTGTAACGTCGGGGCCATGTTAAGGGGGGCAGGGATTTCCCAGCATGCTTTGCCAGTTGAAACGTTACTGTGTGTATTAAATGTGTTATTGTTGAGTTATTATACTGCTGTGTCATTATAACTGCGTTATAATGACCCAGCAGTGTTTAGCAGGATTAGGGCAAGATGTATCATGTGTGTGTAACCATGATTGAAACGGAGGTCTGGGAGAATGACCTCCCCTCCTCTCTGTGCTCAGAAGTAGTTGGGGTTGGTGGTGTGTAAATAAAGCCTGTTCGTCACAACCATCTTGCTCCTCTTTCTTTGTGTGAATTCCGCAAACGTCACAATACTGCTTTTACATGAATAGAATTTCTGGCTACTATACTCACCTCTGATCATATAATTTAAGTATGTGTGGGTAAATTTCTGTTATGAATGTTTTTTTTCCCCTCTTCTTTCTCAATGGAAAAAAGAAACTAATAAAATTACAAAAAATATACATGTGTCATTTATGTAAATCATGACAAAAAATCATGCAGGACAAAACATGACACTTGGTATTTTCTAACCTGTTTCTATACCACCAGAAAAAGAACCTGAATAAGACAGGGCTCAGAGAGGGAAAGATGAGACAGAAGAGAGGAGCCAAGGACAAGAAAGGGGTCAGGCAGGGGGTGCAAGAGAGGAAGGAGAGGATAACACCAGTAAAAAGTCCAAACACAGGACGTCTGGGTGGGACCCCAACTGGCCCAATATTCCAAGATTCAAGCCTTGGTTGTACAATACTTCAAATGGTAAGTTCCGAATGCAAAGTTGCTGTGCAAAATTTTTAAAAAAGAAATAAATAGTATACAAGAGCACTCTGAGGCAAGTGCAATATCCCCCATCTTTGTTTTCTTTGAAGATCCCAATACTGACTGATGGACAGCAGTTTTCAACTTTTCAATAGAATTACAGTGGCAGAACAAAATTATGATAAACCTATCATCCATGAATATACAACAGTCTACAACCTATAGTTGTAGGGCAGGATCCCTAGGTGAACCTGTGTAGCAAGTTTGGTGACCCTAACTTTACTCATTGTACAGTAATAAGGCGTAGGGAATGTTAATCTAGATCTTTCACCTTTTGACCCCAAACCCATAGTCAGAGGTCAGGATCCCAAGGTGAACCTGTGTAGCAAGTTTGGTGACCCTAGCTTTCTTTGTTGTTGAGATATAGTTTATTAGCCATTATAATGTTGACCTTTGACCTTGCAATCCCAAACTCAATAGTCAGAGGTTAGGATCCTAAGGTGAACCAGTATACCAGGTTTGGTGGCCCTAGCTTTACTTGTTTTATAGTAATAGTAAATGTAGCATTTACCATAGTGCAACTGCAATGTGAACTTTGAACTTTGACCCCTTGACCCCAAGCCCATAGTTAGGTCAGATATAAACTGTCCAAGATGTGTATTAGATACAACTACTATATCGATTTGAAAAGCCTACATCATTTCTTTCAGTAGTTATTGTGTTTAGAAGAAGATTTAGGGAAAATCTGACCTCTGACCTCAAGGTAATCTGATGAGAGTGAAATTGCAATATGCGCATCATCAGAGTATACAGGGATGGCAACAGGAAATTCTGATTTGAGCTGAAATCTAATTTGGTCGATTGACTTATGGGGGGGCCGGGGGGGACGCAGCCCCCCTGAAGCTGGGAGGTTTTCAGTAAAACAGAAGTAATTTAGACTGAAAAAAATGATAAAAAAAAAAATGAAATACTAGACTTAGATAAATCATTAAATTTAATGAAAAGTTAACTTACTTTTTCTTCAATGTTGTCTCACTGTCTTTAGTCCAACATATTTAACAGTTCTATAAGAGTTTATTACACTATTTACACTGGTCACCAAGTCACTTCTAATGTGAAACTTTCTTCCTTTTGGCAGCAAGCTGTGTCAGTCTCTGGACTTCATCTCCTTTTCTGGTTTCTTCAGAAACTGTCCGAGTGTTTGTTACCTCGTCGAACTTTGAGCCAATTTTCACCTTAACTGTCACTTTTCTCTCAAGCCAATTCCATCGGAACTTATTTTTGACACTTTTGTCTATTTCTAGCACTGATGACACCTGATCCTTCGATAAAAATCTCATAATTCTGCTGAAAACAATACCGAAAGCTCAGAATTGCAACATGAACCAGGGATGTGATTTGGGGTTGGGGAAATTATCTGAAAATTTAGCAGGGGGTCTGGGGGACACAGTCCCCCAGTGGGGCTTGGGGTAGGGCCCTGGTGGGGGGGCGAAGCCCCCCGAAGCTCCTGGGTTTTTATGATTTTTAAGTACCAGAACTGTGCTTAAATGACATAAAACAAACAGCTGAATGCCACTTATTACTGTATAATATTGACTTATGTTCCAAGAAGATAGCATTCCTAAAATATTCCAACAAGCATTATCCATCACATGCTTTAACACTTGATCAAATCAAAATCAGTTAATTTTATCTATTCCATAATAGAAATAAAATTCCAACATACCATTACTTTTTATAATTTCAGCATTCATTAGTACATGCCTCCGAATGTACCTGTCTATCGGCAAGAGGTGTTAATGGAGCAGACTCGTTTGGTTCAGCCAAAGTCCCCCAGTGTGTAACATCTTTTGACTGCTTTATCCACTGTCGAAGATTGTTTCAAAAACGCTGATCCCAAAGAATAGTTGCTCCGCCGAATGGCAAGGTAGTGGGCATGTTTCTTCACTTTTGATGTGTGGTCTGACAGCGCCACACATCCACGCGATCCATAGTTAATCAGCTCTTTACAATACACAGAAAAAGCTTTTCCTGCCACGTCTGGTTTCTTCAGAAGTTGTCCGAGTGTTTCTGTTACCTCGTCAAACTTTGAGCCAATTTTTACCTTTACCGTCACTTTTCTCTCAAGCCAATTCCATTGGAACTTATTTTTGATACTTTTGTCTATTTCTACCACTGATGACTCCTGATCCTTCGATAAAAATCTCATAATTCCACTGAAAACATTACCGAAAGCTCAGAATTCCAACACGAACACACCGCCATGAATTTTTGACAAAGCATACAATGAGCCATTTGATTGGTCCAAATTTGCAATTATCCAATCGCAGGGCCGTTAACACATAACATCCGGGTTATCGCGGGAGACTCACCCGGGGAAGCGCCAAGCGCTGATGTAACTGTGTTGATCGGTGACAATAAGGTACCTTACCCCCGCCAAAATTCTCAACAGATTGACGATTCACAGGAATGATCAATTTGAAAATAAATTGGCGTTATTCCAACACGAACACACCGCCATGAATTTTTGACAAAGCAACAACGAGCCATTTGATTGGTCCAATCATTTGCAACTATCCAATCGCAGGGCCGTTAACAGCAGTAGCATGAGTACATAACATCCAGGTTATCGCGGGAGACTGTCACTCGGGGAAGCGCCGAGCGCTTATGTAATCGTGTTGATTTTCGCTAAAATCATAAATCGGCAGAAATCCGCGGATCGGCGGAAAATTGCCATCCCTGGAGTATATCAAACCATGATACCAAGTTTCAAAACAATCAGAGCAAAACTGCAGGAGGAGTTGATTTCACAAGACAGTTACTGTCTATGAAGTGAGGTGAGACAGGAGGTCATAGGTCAGGGGATACAACTCCTGCAAAAATCACCTCATCAAAATCAAATTGCAATATGTGCATCATCAAAGTATATCAAACCATGGTACCAAGTTTCAAAAGAATTGGAACAAAACTGTAGGAGGAGTTGATTTCACAATAGTGGAACGGACGGACTGACTGACCCATAACATAACACCCCCCCCCCCCCGTCTTCATCCGGCAGGGGATAAAAAATTAACATACTGCGGTTACAATAGTGTCATGTGTTTTCTGTCCCCACCCACCTCCACCAGAAAAATATGTCCACCGCGCCAAGGTGTTTAAGCCAGAGGAAACACTGACATGGTTATTAGTTTTATTACAGATCTAGTATACTGAATCTTAAATTTATCAATTTATCAGTGCTCTTGTTTCTTATTAGCATCAGCTAAGAATTCCACAACCATTGCATTCTAAATTTCAACACCAAATGATAAATACACAGATGTTGTAACACAGTGGTGATAAATGGTGATAAATAAACCCACACCTCTCATTTCATTCATTTTAATGTCAAGCTTCTCCCAGCATCACAAACAGACGGAAGGCAGAGTTACAGTGGACTGACTGATGGCGAGATCTTTTAGGGAGAGCTGCTGCCCAAATCTCTCCCGCAGTTGAAGTTCCCAGGTTTCCAGGTTGGACTGTGTCTCTCTGTGAAGAGCAGCGGGGATGCTGAAGGAATACAGACAACAACTGTGAGATCCAGAGTTTGTCTGCCATGTTGCTGAGGCTGTTGTCACCATCAAGGGGGTCATAGACAGACAGTTATCAAAGCTCTTGGTCTGATCAAACCAGTAGGTGACTGGGTAACCCAGTAAGAGGCCAAACACAGTGCACAGGTTCCATTCCTTACACTTTTCAGCAACATTAACAAGTCTTTCAGCCCCCTCGAGTTGCTGAAACTCTTCCAGAAGCAGCAGCAGACTTTGGGTCATGCTTTTCAGCTCTCCTCTCAGCTGCTGTGTGATGATTGGCCTCTCCAGTGAGTGACAGATGTCAATCCCAGCTACTGTGCTACTGTGAAGCACCTGCTCCAGATGTATTCTGACTGCAGTTGGACTGACAACAAGACTATTTCCATTTAAATCCAGTGTGAGAAGCGACTTTGAGATGAGATGGAGGGACTGCAGGGAGCTCAAATACTGCCGCACCTGCTCTGCACAGGCGCCGTTACTGTCATAGAGGAGTGCGGGTTTTAACCCCAAATCAACAGCTGACACCTGAGCAGCCAGGTCCAGACTCTGAGGAATGGACAGAGGCCTTTTACCAGCACAGAGACACGTATGAGCTGCAGCAACAAAGAGATCCTGTGTCGACATGAGTCCATAAAAATCACATCACAGAAGATGCAAATTAAACTACATATGTTTCTGATGTCCCTCCCAGTGGAATACAGCAAATAATATATAATTTAGATATTACTCTTTGAACCACTAAGTAAGTCATATACAGAGAGAAAATAATACAAAAGCAGGTACAGGTAAACAAAATGCTAAACTGTTAAAATGATTTTTAGTAAAACTAAAAAAGTGTGTGTTCCTTGCGTTTTCTTTCTTGGTCCAAGATGCCTAAAAAGCAGAAACATCAGTCAGCTACTCCAAAAGTATGTGTATTAAATGCATTTACAATGCAGATTTTAAAAGAACAGTAATGAGTTTTGGAGGTGCTTTAACAGCAAACCCCTCTGGCTCTTATAAAGGTAATGATCTTACCGTCATCCTGGTTTTTGATGTATTTGGGTAAATGTTAAGTCACTGGCTGGGGAGCCATAAGGTCAAAATCTGAGAGGTTTCTTGCAACCCAAACGCCAGTGGCAAACAAACCTAAGTTGACCAGAAGATTCCTGTGGGAGACCAAAAACAAGAAGAGCATTAGACAAACGGAACAAACGGATAAATCTTTAAGGGTAAAAAATGCTACACATGATAATTAAATCGTGTTCCTAAATCAACCCATCATTTTTGATCAGACCCTGAAGGAGATAAAAACAGCACATTAGAACTTTTTAAAGGGTCAAACTATTAACAATATACTCATCAGATCTTTTTTTGAGGACTTTAAGTGATTATTTAACATTTCTTTAGAGTGTCAGAGCAGATATTCACTTGAAGTTTTGAAAATAAATAAATAAATAAATAGAATACGTACACAGTGAAGAAATGCCCTAAGTAAAACAATTCAGTGCAGCCCTCAAAATAAGATGTGAGGGTATTCCAGAAATCAGGTTTAGTGGTTTACCTGGGTAAGTTAACTCAGAGTTTGTGGTAACTCTTGAGTTTTCGGTTCCAAAAAGTCAGAGTATGTTTGTAACTATGGTAACAAAGGCTGTGAACATAACCTGCTCCTGACTAGGTTATGCTTAGGTTATGTTCAGAGTATCTTTAGAATAGTTAAACTTAAGAGGAACCACATCCACAAATTAGAAGTGTGACGACAGAGAATCAGATAACTTGTCACTCAAAATCACCTTTAATAAAACAAACCATCACTAATTTGTTTTTAAAGTGCCTTCTTTATTTCCTGAACAAACATCATTTTCCCTCTATCTTTACATGCAGATATTTAATATCTAAATCTATTTTTTGAATTTTTTTTTATTGAGATAGATTTTGTACAGATCCTTTGCTGGTAACTGCAGTGAAATTCTTACATCTAATGATCTTAAAGGTAAAATATTAATTTCTGTTTAGTTGTAATTTGTCTCACATGAAGATCAATAAAATCAGTTTCTTACACCGTCAAATTGCTGCACAGATTTTGGAGGAGGATCCACTACACTGACCTGTTCAGTCTCTTATGGAACAGAAATAAGTTCTGTTGCAGATCCTCCATCTTCAAACAACACAGTCACATACTGGATGCTTGGCATATATTGTCCATATAGTTTAGTGGACCTGCTGGACCCTCTATGTCCACTTCTGTCACAGCTGATGCAGTTTCCTCTTCAGCCTTTTAACTGCATTAACAATGTTACGGCCTTTGGCCTAATTTCACCTACAATTCTCACCCACAACTTCGTTGTGCTGTACAACGACAATAAAGCCTATTCTATTCTATTTTAATGAAGGATAATTTCTCAAAAAGGGAAAAAAACAAAACTATATTTAGATTACAAGACAAGGTACTGAAAGACTGTTTTCTGCACACAGACTGGGAGGTCTTCAAAATAGCAGCCTCCCAGGAAGACAAGACAGATGTGGAGGAGTATGCTGATACAGTCACCAGCTACATCGCGAAGTGCACAGAGGATGTCACTACAGTGAAGACCATCACTATGCGGGGTAACCATAAGCCCTGGATGACTGCAGAGGTGCGCTCGCTGCTTACAGCCAGAGATGCAGCCTTCAGAGCGAAGGACAGGATCGCCCTCCGCTCAGCCAGGTCTGCGCTCTCAAAGGGAATTAAGGCGGCAAAGCGCGCCTATGCGGAGAAAATCCAGGGACACCTCTGTGACACTAGGAACACCAAGCAGATGTGGCAGGGAGTTTGGACACTGACGGGCTATAAGTCTAGGCAGGGGGTCAATGATGACGACGCTTCGCTTCCAGACAGGCTTAACGACTTCTTTGCACGTTTTGAAGCATCAAACTCGACAATCAGAGGGAGGGCTGGCCCACCCCCACCATCGGTCGGACCAGCTTTTACCATCAACACTGCGGACACACGAAGGACCCTAACCAGAGTCAACCCACGCAAAGCTGTAGGTCCGGACAACATTCCGGGACGTGTGCTCCGAGACTGCACAAGCGAGTTGGCGGATGTCCTGACTGACATTTATAACATCTCCCTGAGTCAGGCCATCGTTCCCAGATGCTTCAAGACCTCTATCATTGTACCGGTGGCAAAGAAACCAGTTGTGTCCTGTTTGAATGACTATCGTCCTGTTGCATTGACACCAATTGTGATGAAGTGTTTTGAACGGCTTGTCAAACCACACATTACAGCCTGCCTCCCTGCATCACACGACCCGCTCCAGTTTGCATATCGTTCAAACCGCTCCACGGAGGATGCTATAGTCACCACCCTACACTCTGTCATCACCCACCTGGACCAGAAAGACTCCTACGCCAGACTCCTGTACATTGATTTCAGTTCAGCATTCAACACCATTATTCCCCAGAGACTGATGGAGAAATTACTCCTTCTCGGTCTGAACACCGCGACATGTCTCTGGATCCTGGATTTCCTGACTGAGAGACCTCAGTCTGTCCGGGTTGGAAACAACATCTCCAACTCTGTCACGCTGAGCACCGGATCTCCTCAAGGCTGTGTACTCAGTCCACTGTTGTTTACACTTCTAACACATGACTGTGTATCCAGACACGAGGGGAACCAGATTATTAAGTTTGCAGACGACACCACGGTGGTGGGACTTATTCAGAGGGATGAGGAATCAATGTACAGGGAAGAAGTGAGAGACCTGGAGGGCTGGTGCAGGGAGAACAATCTGGTGCTCAACGTGGACAAAACGAAGGAGATGATTATCGACTTCCGGCGGTCACAGCCTGAGCACGTCCCCCTCAGCATCGGCGGCCGTTTAGTGGAGAGAGTGGAGAACATCAAGTTCCTCGGAGTGCAGATCTCGCAGGACCTGACCTGGAGCAAGAATTCCTTGGGGATCAGGAAGCGGGCTCAGCAGAGACTGCACTTCTTGAGGAAACTCAAACAGGCCTCTCTCCCCATCTGCATCCTCAGGACCTTCTACAGAGGTGTGGTGGAGAGTGTTCTGACGTACTGCATTGCTACATGGTACTCCAGCTGCAGTATGTCAGACAAAAAAGCCCTGCAAAGGATAGTCAAGGGGGCTGAGAGGGTAATTGGAGTCTCCCTCCCCTCTGTCCAAGAACTTTTTCAGAACCGTTGTAGGAGCAGGGCACTGAACATTGTCAAGGACCGTTCTCACCCTCTGCATAAACACTTTGAACTTCTTCCATCTGGTAATCGATTCCGGAGCATCAGAGGCAGAACCACCAGACTGATCAACAGCTTCCTTCCACAAGCTGTCAGGATGCTGAACAGTTGACCCGGAATCTCTCATACACACTACTGCACCTACGGACATTTTGTATATTATTTGTATAAGATAAGATAAGCCTTTATTAGTCCCACAACGGGGAAATTCCAGGATTGCAACAGCACAGGGATAGCAACACTCAGAGCAACAATCAGAAGGCAAGAAAAAAAAACAAGCAAGCAAGAGCAGCTAATATACATATGTACATATTACTATAAAATATACTGTATACACACACACACACACACACACACACACACACACACACACACACAGACACACAGTGCAGAGCATTGTAGCTGGATGGAATAAATATATGAATATATGAACACACAGTGCAGAGCATTGTAGCTAGATGGAATAAATATGTAAATATATAAACACCCACAGTACGGAGCATTGCAGCTAGGTGGAATAAATATGCAAGTATATAAACACACACAGTGCGGAGCAATGTAGCTAGATGGAATAATATGTAGATATATAAAAACACAGTGCGGAGCATTGTAGCTAGATGGAATAAATATATAGATATATAAATATAAACACACCCAGTGCTGAGCATTGTAGCTAGATGGAATAAATATATAGATATATAAATATAAACACACCCAGTGCAGAGCATTGTAGCTAGATGGAATAAATATGTAAATATATAAACACACACAGTGCAGAGCATTGTTGCTAGGTGGGATGAAACAGCATAACCGTCTATTTAGTTATCCTACATGGTATGATTATGTGCCCATACATATTCTCACCCTCCATAGCGACCGGTATGTTCCTAGTTGTATGCCGGAGAGGACCATAGTGTAAGTCTATTGCATCTTTTGCATTCAAAAAAAACTATTAGTTTGTTACGTCTTTTTGCTATCTCTGCGAGCAGCCCTGCTTAGGTTGTACAGTCTGACAGCCGTTGGTAGGAAGGACCTACGAAACCTCTCGGTTGTGCACCTGGGATGATGTAGTCTGCTGCTAAATGAGCTCCTCAGTGCATCCAGTATGTCCTGCATAGGGTGGAACTCGGACTCCAGCAGAGATGACAGTTTAGCCACCGTCCTTCTCTCTCCTATCTCCTCCATCGGATCAAGGCGTTGCCCCAGGACAGAGCTAGCTTTCTTAATCAGTTTGTTCAGTCTCTTCCTATCGGCTGCAGTAATGCCACTGCCCCAGCAGACCACTCCAAAAGTGATGGCTGATGCCACCACCGTGTCATAGAATGACTTCAGCAGCGCCCCTTGTACACCAAAAGACCTGAGTCTCCTCAGCAGGAACAGCCTGCGCTGTCCCTTCTTGTAGAGTGCGTCAGTATTGTGTGACCAGTCTAGTTTATTGTTCAGATGAATACCCAGGTACTTGTAGGATGTCACCATCTCGATGTCTGTTCCCTGTATATTTACTGGTGCTGTGAGGGGCTGCCCATGCCTGCGGCAGTCCACCACCAGCTCCTTAGTTTTCCTCGCGTTGATCTGGAGGCAGTTCCGATGGCACCAGTCCACAAAGTCCTGGATAAGCCCTCTGTACTCAGCTTCATCTCCGCTGGAGATGAGACCAACGATCGCAGAGTCATCAGAGAACTTCTGTAGATGGCAATGTGTTGTGTTGTGTGAGAAGTCCGCAGTATAAAGAGTGAACAGGAAGGGAGCCAGCACCGTTCCCTGGGGGGCCCCCGTGCTACTGATGATCGTGTCGGAAACACAGTCCCGGGTTCTCACAAACTGAGGCCGGTTCGTGAGGTAGTCCAGGATCCATGATGACAGGTGCTGGTCCACCCCTGCGCGCAGCAGCTTGTCCTTCAGGATCATCGGTTGGATGGTGTTGAAAGCACTGGAGAAGTCAAAGAACATGATCCTCACCATATTCCCGGGCTTCTCCAGGTGGGACAGAGAACGGTGAAGGAGGAAGATCACCGCATCCTCCACCCCAATGCCATGCTGGTAGGCGAACTGGAGTGGATCCATCGCTGGTTCCACCAGGGGGCGGAGATGAGCAAGGAGCAGTCTCTCCAGGGTCTTCATCAAGTGGGACGTCAAGGCCACCGGTCTGAAGCTGTTCAGGTCTTTGGGGTGGGAAGTTTTTGGTACAGTTACCACACAAGATGTTTTCCACAGCTGTGGTACCCTCCCCAGTTTCAGGCTCATGTTGAAGATATACGTCACAATCCCACACAGCTGGTCTGCACAGGACTTGAGGAGCTTTGCGCTGATGCCGTCCGGTCCCGACGCCTTCCTCGCCTTGATCTTCCTCAGCTCCGTCCTCACCTGGGTCTTGGTCAGGGTCAGGATGGGGGGCTGTGTGTTGGGAGTGGGGGGGGTGTCGGTGGAGTGGGGAGTGGGCAGCAGGACTTGATTTCTTAGTGGCAGCAGTGGTTGTTGTGCAGACAGGGGGGAGGGCGGTTGGTCAAATCTATTGAAAAACAGATTCAGGTTGTTCGCCCACTCCCTGCCCCCCGTGGCCTGGGGGGAGGTATTCTGGAGCCCCGAGATGGTTTTGAGGTTTCTCCAGACCCCGCTGATGTCGCTCTGTTGCAGCTTGTCCTCCATCTTCTTCCTGAAGCTGTCCTTGCCTTCTCTGATCTTTCTCCTCAGCTCCCTCTGTACGGACTTCAGCATCTCCCTGTTCCCCGACCTGAAGATCCTCTTCTTCTCTCTCAGAAGTGTTTTTATCTCAGGGTTGATCCAGGGTTTGTTGTTTGAGTGACGCCGTATGGTCTTGGTGGGAACGGATTTGTCCACACAGAAGCTGAGGTAGCCCGTGAAGGTGTGAATGAGGCCATCGATGTCCTCACCATGTGGATCGCAGAGCTGCTTCCAGGCAGTGGCTTCAAAACAGTCCTTTAGAGTGTCCATTGTCTCCTCAGACCATAACTCCACAGTGTGCATGGCCGGAGGTTGTCTGTGCACTAGGGGTTTGTACACCGGTCGGAGATGAACCAAGTTGTGATCCGATCTCCCAAGTGGGGGGAGTTGTGATGAGGTGTACGCCTCCTTAGTGTTTGCGTAGAACAAATCCAGTGTTTTATTGTCTCTAGTGTGGCATGTGACATACTGGGTGAAAGTGGGCAGAATGGGAGACAGTGAAACGTGGTTGAAATCGCCTGAGATGAGGAGAAGAGCATCTGGGTGTTCTGTCTGCAGCCTGCTGGTTACTGAATGGATGACGTCACGCGCTGTCCCAGCGTTCGCCGTCGGATTTGCATAAACAACAATGCAGATCACGTGTGAGTGTTCTCTCGGGAGATATGTAGGCCTCATGCTAACAGCTAGCAACTCAATGTCTTTGCTGCAGTGTCGTTGTTTAACAGTGATATGTCCCGGTCTACACCAGTTGTTGTTAACATACATTATCACTCCACCGCCCCTAGTTTTGCCACTCTCTGGTGTTCGGTCAGCTCATATCATGTGAAAACCCTCCAGCTCAATGTTAGCATCTGCTGCTAGTTCAGTTAGCCACGTCTCAGTAAACAAAAGGAGAGAGCACTCCCGGTAAGTGCTATCATAACGGGAGATAGCCGCTAGCTCATCTAACTTTCCCAGTATCGACCGTACATTTCCCATGACAACAGATGGAAGGGAGGGTCTGTACCTTATATTTTTTGTCCTCCGCCTTACTCCAGCCCGGCAGCCGCGGCGTTTTCGCCTCAGTTCTCTCGGTATGTCGAGTTTTTCCAGTGGGACCGGGTGGCGGTTAAATGCTAGCAGCTCTTCCCTGTTGTATCGAATCCTGCTATAAACAGTGGCTCCGTCCACCGGCTCAGGAGACATTTGGGACGATCTGTGTGTCCGTGATATAAGTGGGGTGAAAAAAAAAGTGATCAAAAGAGAGAGGAAGGGAAAAAAAAAAACAAACTCGGAATCGAGCCGCTGTTGCAAAAGGCAGCCGACTGGTGTGGCGCCGAGAGAATATACTAAATATATTATATTTAGTTAGTTTTTTCCCAAGTATGTCTCAGGGATGTGTGAATGGATGGGGGGTGGGGGTGGGGGGTGAAGCTATGTGGGAGTGTGTCTTAAATCATGCTGTTTCTATTTATATGGATGCCGAGAGAAACGCAATTTCATCTTGCCTGCACTACAGTTGTATGTACAGCAATGTGACAATAAAGTTTGATTTGATTTAATTTGAAGGACACCATGTTGGACTGTGATGATGATAAAATTATAAAAAAGTTAAACTAAAAAGCCCACATTCATTCAATAAAAAAGATGGGCTTATGAGGGGAATGGGTTGAATAGAAAAACCCCTTAAAAAGGTTTGTATAAATTAACACAACAGCAAGGCTTGCATAGTGATGCCTTATTGTAATTGCAATACGAGAAAAAAATTAAAATCCGTACTGCATAATGTGATTATCTGGGTATGCTGGAAAAGTTTTTAAAAAAATCCTCACAAAATAAACAATGAAGGATGGAATCATCAGACTTTCTTACATTTTACCAGGGCAGCCCCCAAATATTCACTAATCTGGATATCTCTGCATGACAGTGGGATTCATTTTTGAAATTTGGTATTTGAATACTGGCTCCTTCACCCAAACTGCTCAAATTTAACTATGCTAATTCTGATTTACTACATTTCCAAAAAGGTCACAAAATTGCATGAATAAATTTAGAAATGTATAAAGAAAAAACTTCAAATTCATGTGACAAAAACTATAAATTTACGAACCAAAAAAAAATTATATTTACAAAGAAATCTGCAACACATATCTTTGGGAAGATTATTTCAAATTATATGGAAAAATTGCATATTTACTATAAAAAAATAGCAAAATTATATGAAAACTCAAATTTAGATAAAAAGCTGGAACAAATTTACATGAAAAAAATCTTTATAACAAAAGCCATTATATCTGAATGTAATGATAAAGGTTGTAAAATAGCCTATTGCGCTTGATTTGTTACATTATTCTAAATACTTATTATGCTTTTATGGAAAATAAATTTGACCCAAAGGACATCCAAGCTGGGGCTCGAACTCACAGCCTCCCACACCGGAGTCCAGCGCTCTACTTATGTCACTAAGAGGCTTGATCATTTTGCAAATCCAAAAAACTCACTTCATGCAGTTGGCAGTTCTTTGCAGGTCAGCTTCCTGAATCTTTGGCTGATGTCGCTGTTTTTTTCTTCTTGCGATTTTTTTTTCACTCCTCATATGCCTCCAAGAGTGCTTGTAACTCTTTCTTAGAGAAATAATTTTGTCTCTTTTCCTCCACTGCTTGTGGTCTCTGTGTTCGGCGCATGCCGTCTTAGTAGGTTTGCCCTGAACACGCACATCTCGAGGTCAATCAGCTCTGAGTTGATCAAACAAGAGCCATAACCTAAGTTCTGGAACCAGAAACTCGGAGTAAGTTCTGACAGGTTCACTTAACTCTAAATTCAGGGTTTGTTTCAGGCTATGTTAACCCTGCTTTCTGGAATATCCCCCTGATGGCTGTAATGTAAATCAGGCTGCGCGACACTCGTTATGGTGGAAAAGCCACAGGTTCTAAAGCTTTGCAAAACAAATGTACATCATCCAGTTGTAGAAATCAGTATGATTTATACCCTCTAAAAACATACTGAGAAATTAAGGAAATACAGTAGTTCTTATTTTACACACACACCAGTGATTGTTGTATAAAGACACCCATGTCTATATATATACAGTTGTGTTCATAAGTTTACATATCCTGGCAGAATTTATGATTTTTTTGGCCATTTTTCCCAAATGATTCTAATCAAAAGTTTACATACCCTGGAAGTTTTGGCCTGATAACATACACACAAGTTGACACACATGGGTTTAAATGGCTACTAAAGGTAACCATCCTCACCTGTGATCTGTTTACTTGTAATTAGTGTGTGTGTATGAAAAGTCAGTGAGTTTCTGGGCTCCTGACAGACTCCTGAATGTTTCATCCAGTGCTGCACTGACGGTGCTGGATTCCGAGCCATGGGGAACGCAAAAGAATTATCAAAGGACCGGCAAGAGAAGATAGTTGAACTTTATAAAACAGGAAAAGGATATAAAAAGATATCCAAGGAATTGAGAATGTCAATCAGCAGTAACTCTAATTAAGAAGTGGAAAATGAGGGATTCAGTTGAAACCAAGGTCAGGTAGACCAACAAATATTTCAGCCACAACTGCCAGGAAAACTGTTTGGGATGCAAAGAAAAACCCTCATAACTTCAGCTGACATACAGGACTCTCGGGGGGGGGGGGGGGGGGGGGGGGGGAGGGGAGTGGTGTGGCTGTTTCAAGATGCACAATAAGGAGGCACTTCAACAAAAATGGGCTGCATGGTCAGGAGAAAGCCATTACTATGCCAATGCCACAAAGCAGCCCGCTTACAATACACCAAACAGCACAGAGATGAGCCTCAAAACTTCTGGAACAAAGTTAATTGGCGTGACGAGACCAAAATTGAACTTTTTGGCCACAACCATAAACGCTACATTTGGAGAGGAGTCAACAAGTCCGGAAAAGTACACCATCCTTACTGTGAAACACGGAGGTGGATCGCTAATGTTTTGGGAATGTGTGAGTTACAAAGGCACAGGGAACTTGGTCAAGATTGACCCTGTTTACATGGTCACGAGTAAACCGATTGCAGTCAGCTTTCTGGAGTTACCTGATTATTCAAACTGTCATGTAAACCGAGTAATCCAACTACCTTTATTGGTTTACTCCAGTAATCGGTTTACTTGTGTCCATGTAAACAGGGTCAAATGCTTATTAACGGTTTATGAGAAAACAGATTAACACACCTAGTTTATTTTCCCAGTAAACTAGTGCATGTAAACACCATAAACTGTTTCTTACCCTTATCGATTTACTTCAGTAATCAGTTTACTTGTGACCATGTAAACATGGTCATTGATGGCAAGATGAATGCACCATGTTATGAGAAGGTACTGGAAGAAAATATGCACTCCTCTGCCCGGACGCTGCACATGGGATGCACTTGGACATTCCAACATGACAGTGATCCGAAACACAAGGCCAAGTCAACCTGTCGTTGGCTCCAGCAGGAAAAAAAAGTGAAGATTCTGGAGTGGTCACCTCAGTCTCCTGACCTCAGTATCATTGAGCCACTTTAGGGAGATCTCAAACGTGCAGGGTCGTTTTGGGTACTTTCTGTTGTCATGATTTAAAAAAAGCAAACACAATGTTTGATAATAAATGGTTTCACCCAACCACTATGAGTGAAAGAAACGTTTTTGCATTATCATTCATATTGTCTGAAAAATGGCCAAAAAAAAAATCACAAATTCCACCAAGGTATGTAAACTTATGAGCAGTGAGCACAACCGCATGAATATATAATAAAGTCTCTAAACATTTTTTCTGTGTGTAAAGAATTATCTCGTTTAATGAAATTGTAAATATAAATTTACGTTATAGCTGCCGTCATAACCAAACGTTTCAGTCCTCTACTTACAGTAGATAAAAATGAGACAGACAGATTGTACAAAAGGGTACGGACAGACCAAGGGCATATAACACTGCTGTAGTGCTAACGCTAGCTGCTCGGCTAACAACCATACAAACACGCTGTACACATTATTTAGGTGTAATCTGACCTTCTGAAATCATTTCTGTCTGTTGCGAAGCGGTAGGCAGAGCTGATCCATTCAATCACACCCTTTTTAGAGGAGTCTTTTTTGGCATTTGATCCACTCATCTTGCTACCGTGCCGACCAACAAAGGAAAGAACAACTAGGGGAGCAGCAGCATGGAAGAGGGACCGGTTTGAATGTGACACAAACTACGGCGTGTGATAAAGCTCATACCACAGCGGCTTCGATTATTATATGACCAAAGATGTCCGCCACCAGGTACCGTCGGTTTCTCAAACTGTGTGAAGAGTGGCCCCGGGACGAGACCAAGAAAGGCCGTGATTTGGGGACTTTTTTGGGGCAGAGAGTCGCTTCTGCCTTCCGTGAGGGTGAAAACACACAGGTAACCGTTTATGTGTGTTCACCATCTGACTGACAGCGCTGAGCTAAGCTCGGAGGAGAGTTTAGATTAGCTGACGACCTTGTTTTGTCTAAAGCGGTTTAACACAGGTGTGTAAAGCGAATAGTATTTGCTCAGAAGTAATAATAGTGTATACAGTGTCTTATAGGTGTCAAACCAGGAGTGCTTAAAATACATTATACATACACACGTTCATTGGCCACTTAATACGGTAAATCTTGTTGGTACCGCGTTAGACCCTCTTTCCTTCTGAAAAGGCTACGTTTGTCGTGGCATAGAGATTTTACTCTTTTTTTTTTTTTTTAAATCACAGCTGCACATCCATGATGCTCCATGCATACACGCTTCCATGTTGTGTATGCCAAATTCCGACCATACCACGTGAATGTTGCCAAAGAAATTTAGATTAATCAGCCCAAATAGTGTTCGATTTTGGTGAGAGTGTGCAAATCTTAGCCTGAGTTTCCTGATTCACCTGGCGTGGTCTTGTGCTACTGTAGCTCATCAGCTTCAGGGTTTGACATGTTGTGCATGCAGATATGCTCCTCTGTAGACTTTGACTGTGAAGACTAGTGTTTGAGTTATCGTTACTTTTCTGTCAGCTTCGGTCATTCTGGCCAGTCTCCTCTGATCCCTGGGATTTTCTGAACCGACACGGAGGGGTGAAAATCCCAGTAGTTTCTGAAACACTCAGACCAGTCCGTCTGCCACCGACAACCATGCTACTTTCAAAGCCACTTAAATCACTCCATTTTGCCGTTTGGTTGAAACTAAAGCAGATCATCTTGATTATGTCTACACGAGTGAGTGCATTGAGGAGCTGCCGCGTGATTGCCTATTTAAAACGTTTTGTAAAGGAGCAGTTGAACTGGTGTATCCAATAAAGTGGCCAGTGAGTGTATCCTGCTGAAAAGAATCAACTAGGTCAAGTGGAATAATTTAATATCTCTTTGGCACTCTCCCATAAAGCTTTTACTGGTGAAAAACGTAGGGAACAGTTATTGTGTCCGTCTGTCACGCCTCAAAATACCGTGAACCAGTAGCTGGACCTTCTAGACATGGCTGTCTTTATACAACAATCACTGAAACATTAACTGCACTCAGGTGATCTCCATTTGGCTGGACCTCTGTTAAACTGTCAGTCATTTTAGGCAGGTTAATATTTACCCAATAATTTATTTTACATTATATAACTATAACTAAAGGTACAGTGCGTTACAATTACTAACATCTAGAGACAATCTTAATCTCCCACTATAAGATTGATTGTGGGCAGATAGTGGCCATCAGGCAACAAAATTCCCCCAAAGATAAATTGACTGCTATGTCTTCATCTGTGATTTGATCCAGTAGCCTTCTTCTGAACAATGACTACACTAAAAGGAGGAAAACTTCCAACGAGGTGTATATTTTTGACATTTTGAATCCTTTATTAGTCCCACAATGGGGAAATTACAGGGCATCCACATGGATGGATGAGGCAGCCACGGTGCGGCACCCAGCCCTTCACCAGTCCCATATACAGTACATTCCAATGTTTCCTCTGGCTTAAAGACCTTGGTGGGAACATATTTTTCCGGGGGAAAGGGGGGGGCACAAAATGCATATGTATGAATATGTTAATTTTACACTATTTATTTCTTTTTTTAAAATTTTCCACAGTAACTTTGCATATAATAGTAATGCATCAGATTTATACAGCACTTTATCATAGACACTCAAAGACGCTTTTTACAGATACATCATTCATTCACTCCAGACAGACAATGATAGTGGAAAGCTACTACTGTAGCCACAGCTCCCCTGGGGCAGGCTGACGGAAACGTGGCTGCCAATCTGGGCCAACACCGAACATTTATACACATTCATCCCCAGTGTTATGGACACTGGAGGCAAGGTGGGTAAAGTGTCTTGCCCAGGGACACAACGGCAGGATATCTGGGGAGAGCGGGATTCGAACCGCCAACCATCCGGTTATTGTACAACCCGCTCTACCTCCTGAGCCACTGCCGTGCACATGGAACTTACAGTTTGAAGTATTGTACAGCCAAGGCTTGAATGTTGGAATATTGAGCCATTTGGGGTCCCACCCAGACGTCCTGTATTTGGACTTTTTACTGGTGTCGTCCTTCTCTCCTTCCTCTGCTCTCATCTCTCCTGGACCCTCTGCCTGAACACTTTGCTCTCCTTGGCTCCTCTCTTCTGTCTCATCTTGCCCTCTCTGAGCTCCGTCTAATTCAGGTTCTCTCTCTGTCTATGGTGGTTTACAAACAGGTTAGAAAATATCAAGTGTCTTGTAAATTAAAGGAGACAACCAAAAATTTCTAGTTAAGGGTATAAAGAGCACCCACTTAAAACCTGAGTAATGACTTCAGTCTTGAAGGTTTGAAGTTTTTCTCCAAAATTTATAACAATTCTCTTACAGTTTTCTACTTTACTCTGTAAATTTATCTAAATTTGAAACAGTTTTCCTCAAATCTGTAATTTCCTCTTGTAAAATTGACTTTTCTTGTACATTTGAAACTTTATTATAAATATGTGGATTATTTTATGGCTTATTGTTGTCTTTTTTTTTAAAATAAAATTGCTGTTTTTTAAATAAATTTGAAGTAGACTGTGGCATTTTTTTTTTTACTTTTTCCTTATAACAGTTTATATTTTTGACCATGACTTTGCAGTCAGAACAGAATAATAATTTAACTGTCATTACAAAGAAAAAATATTAATAAAATTGTATTTAATGATTTAAATTAACTTAAATGACCAAGGATGCTGTTATTTCTGTCATATTTCTATATATTTATAGTTTTGGGGGTTTTTTTGTTTTTTTTTTTTAGAAATCTCCTCACCAAATAAACTAATCTACTACTACTACTACCAAGAAAAACCTCCCTTATTTTGAAGTTCAAATGTTGGCACGTTTAGTTTGTCTGAAGGCTGCTGACGGATTAAAGTCATTGAATTCGTGAAATTCGGTCATCTTAACTTGCCAGGTACATAATTGGGAACATAACTTAATATTGTGGCGGAGTGGTTAGCACTGCGGCAGCACAGCAACCCACCCTTGGCCAGGGGATCCTGGGTTCAATCCCAGCCCCCGACCAACAGTGATCTGTGTGGAGTTTGCATGGTCTCCCCGTGTCTGCGTGGGTTTACTCCGGGAGTGCATGTTGCATGTTTTTGGCCTGTGGGAGGAAACCAGAGAAATCCTGGAGTAAACCCACACAGACACGGGGAGAACATGCAAACTCCACACAGATCACTGTTGGTCAGGGGCTGGGATCCCATGGCCAAGGGTGAGTTGCTGTGCTGCCACAGTGCTAACCACTGTGCTGCCCTGTATAGTATTGACAGGCACTGTAAAAACAGGCCCTTTCATTTCATGTGTGTGTGGTGAATGAATATTTTTTTTTTTTTTTTTTACATTTGATTGAATAACCCAATGAAGGCAACCCTTGGGTTCTGACATCCATTAATTTCTCTGAAAATTTTCTCTATTTTCCCATTAGATCTCCGATCCAGAGAAATGTGACCAGATGTACGAGAGTCTTGCTCGCATTAATGGCAACATCTACAGAGAAAGAGTAAGTGTACATTCACATTTTATCAGTTTTGTGGTTTCTGCTGCAGAAGACTATAGTGCGTTAGATTTTCCTTTAAATACATTGGGTGCCACAGTTCAAACCCAGTCACCACTGTATTCCAGACTCTAAAGACACCGTCACCAGTTCCACATTAATAAAGCATGCTATATTTAGTGCAAAGGTCTAGAAAAGCACCCAGGTTAATGTTTAAAGAGTGTAAACATTGAAGAAATCAGGAGATTGGCAGATGGTCTCTTCTGGATTACTGCTGTGCCTTGGTTACCAGTGTTTGTCTAAAATGCTGGCAAAACATGGTCACTGTTGATCTCTGTTGGAATATTGGAACTCTGTTTATGATCTTACTCTGCATAATATGATTGTATGTGTTCTGCTTACACATTTACAGTGTGAAAACCATTGATAAAATATTTCCATTTGCTTAGTTTCCTCGCGTGAGAGACACAAGCTTTACTGGAGTCACGGCTGAAGAGTGTAAAGTGCTTTTGTCAGGTATGGACTTTTCTTGTTTTGGTTCTGGACCAGTCACATGGCATCACTTTTGCAGTCAACTGATTTCTTTGTCATTATACAGGGAGTGTGCAACAGAGTATGGATGAGGAGAAAAAGGGTTTATGGAAGACGTTAATGGAGAAATTCTCCAAATCATCAGATGATGTTCCAGAGAAACCTGCTGAAAAATAATATTTTCCTTACTCGTTTCTTGTTACATGTACTGTATATTAATAAAGCTTATCTTTATGGACTCCTGTGCTGAGGGTTTATCATGTCTTTGCAAAATGGGCAGGTTTAATTTTCTTCACCGGGAGTATAGTATGTGCAAAAATGAAAGCCTTCTGTCAAAACTGTAAATATTGGAGAAAAGACAGAGTATAAAGGCAAAAAGAACAAAACACTAAATAGGGAATAGTCAAATTCAAACATAAATGATGAGGTATCCAATAACCTTAATAAGGACTGAGTATTTAGAGTGTTGTAGGACATCTCAATGCACCCAAGATCGACTGCAGCATAAATAAATGGTCACTTTATCTGCATTAACTATAAATACCAACTTTTTGCAGCAAAGCATATCGACAGACAACAGTGTGAACACATGTTCATCTTGGGGTCTTGACCCAAATAAGCTACACAAGAGCACTCTGAAGTGAGTGCAATATTCCCTGCCTCTGTTTTCTTTGAAGATCCCAGTATGTTACTGACAGAGCGGTTTTCAACTTTTCAATATACAGTGTTGTGAAAAAGTGTTTGTCCCCTTCCGATTTCTCATTTTTTTTTGTATGTCACACTTAAATGTTTCAGATCATCAAACCAATTTAAATATTAGACAAAGATAACAGAAGTAAACACAAAGTGCAGTTTTTAAATGAAGGTGTTTATTATTAAGGGGAAAAAAATCCAAACCTATATGGCCCTATGTGAAAAAATGATTGCCCCCTAAATCTAATAACTGGTTGGGCCACCCTTAGCAGCAACAAGTGCAATCAAGCGTTTGCGATAACTGGCAATGAGTCTTTCACAGTGCTGTGGAGGATTTTTGGCCCACTCATCTTTGCAGAATTGTTGTAATTCAGCCACACTGGAGGGTTTGAGCATGACCCGCCTTTTTAAGGTCATGCCACAGCATCTCAATCGGATTCAGGTCAGGACTTTGACTAGGCCACTCCAAAGTCTTTTTTTTTTTTTTTTTAAGCCATTCAGAGGTGGACTTACCGGTGTGTTTTGGATCATTGTCCTGCTGCAGAACCCAAGTGCACTTCAGCTTGAGGTCACGAACAGATGCCCAGACATTCTCCTTCAGATTTTTTGATAGTAGAATTCATGCTTCCATTTACCACAGCGTTTTCCAGGTCCTGAAGCAGCAAAACAGCCCCAGACCATCACACTACCACCATCATGTTTTACTATTGGTATGATGTTCCTTTTCTGAAATGCTGTTACTTTTACACCAGATGTAATGGGATGCACACCTTCCAAAAAGTTCAACTTTTGTCTCGTCAGTCCACAGAGTATTTTCCCAAAAGTCTTGGGGATCATCAAGATGTTTTCTGGCAAAACTGAGGTGAGCCTTTGTTCTTTTTGTTCAACAGTGTTTTTTGTCTTGGAACTCTACCATGCAGGCCATTTTTGCCCAGTCTCTTATGGTGGCGTCATGGACACTGACCTTAACTGAGGCAAGTGAGGCCTGCAGTTCTTTGGATGTTGTTGTGGGGTCTTTTGTGACCTCTTGGATGAGTGGTCGCTGCACTCTTGGGGTAGTTTTGGTCTGCCAGCCACTCCTGGGAAGGTTCACCAGTGTTCCATGTTTTTGCCATTTGTGGATAATGGCTCTCACGACGATTCACTGGAGTCCCAACGCTTTAGAAATGGCTTTATAACATTTTCCAGACTGATAAGATATCAATTACTTTGCTTCTCATTTGTCTCTGAATTTCTTTGGATCGAAGCATGATGTCTAGCTTTTGAGGATCTTTTGGTCTACTTCACTTTGTCGCGCAGGTCCTATTTAAGTGATTTCTTGATTGAGAACAGGTATGGCAGTAATCAGGCTTGGATGTGGCTAGATAAATTGAACTCAGCTTTCCAAGGATGTGACAAACCACAGTTAATTTATGTTTTAACTGGGGGGAGGGATCACTTTTTCACACAGGGCTGTGTAGGTTTGGATTTTTTTTTACTGCATTTTGTGTTTGTTAAATTTGTTTGATCTGAAACATTTTAGAGTGACAAAAAAATGAGAAATCAGGAAGGGGGCAAACACTTTTTCACACCACTGTAGTTATTGGGGCTGAACCAAATTATGAAACCCAACTGTGAAAACACAGGAAATATAGTTATATCCAAACCATAGCTGTAGATCAGGATCCCAAGGTCAACATGTAGTCAGTTTGGTGACCTTAGTGTTTTATCCATTGTATAGTGAGAGCACATAGGGAGTGCTAACCTATGACCTTTTCACCCCAAACCCATAGTCAAGAGGTCAGGATCCCAAGGTGTACCTGTGTAGCAAGTCTGGTGACCCTAGCTTTCTTTGTTGTTGAGCTATAGGCCAAATCTCAATCTCCTTCCTAAGCCCTGAGGCATTGTAGACTTAGGTTGCCGCCATCAGTAGTGCTTGAGTGTGCGAGTCTGCAAGGGGATGAAGTGGCTCAAAATGATAGAAATGAGACACACTTCACTTTACCTTGGCAACACTAGAAGTTGTTGTTTTTTTTTTTTTAATGAACTTTGTTGAATTAGGAAACATAAGTTTATATAATATTAGGAGTATATTGAGGTGTTTCAGGCATGTCCCACTGGGAGGAGACCCTGGGGCAGACCCAGGACTTGGTGGAGAGACTGTCTCCCAGCTGGTCTGGGAACGCCTTGGTATCCTCTCTGAAGAGCTGGAGCAGGTGGCTGGGGAGAGGGAAGTCTGGGCTTCTCTGCTTGAACTGCTGCCTCCGTGACCCGGACCTCTGGAAAAGCGGTAGAAGATGGATGGATAGTTTATATAATAGTGCATAGGGTCATTTACTGGAGTGGTGGCCTAGTTGATAGAGTATCCGCCCCACAACTGGGAGGTTGGGGGTTCAAGTCCCGGCCGGGTCATACCAAAGACCATATTTAAAAAAAAAAAAAAAAAAAAAAGTACTTCCTGCCTTCTAGCTTGGTGCTCAGCATAACAGAATGGCGGAAGGAGAAGTTGTTTGTGGCGGTGCCTTGCATGGCAGCGACCCCTCTGATTCTACAAGTGATTGACATTGTAGATAGGAGAAATGTTATTTCGTTCTACTGTACATGATGGACTGAATGACAACAGACATGGCTTCTTCTTAAGGGCTCAAAAAGTCAGCATGTGATCAGTCAGCCACTTCCTGATTTCAGGTTGGGACAGCCCTAAACCCTCAGTCACGTAACATGAACGCACCTAAAGCCAATGAGTCTGCAAGAGAGAATGAGATTCGGCTATAGTTTATAAGCCATTTTGATGTTGACCTTAGATTTTGGGATCCCAAAACTACGGTCACCCTTCAGGGTCACAGGGTGAACCTGTGTACTAGGTTTGGTGGCCCTAGCTTCACTTGTTGTACAGTAATAGTGCAAATGGAATGTTAACTCTGACCTTTTGATCCCAAACCCATAGATAAGGGATAAGGACCTGTACTTATGTAGCACTTTTAGACAAGTTAGGGTGTAAGTCATCCAAGATGTGTCTTGGATACAACTATTGTATTGCTTTGAAAACCTACATTATTTCTCTCAGTAGTGCATTTACAAGATTTGGGGAAAAACTGACTTTGACCTCAAGGTAATCCAATAAGAGTCAGATTGTAATATGTGCATCAGCAGTGTATATCAAACCCTGCTACCAAGTTTCAAAACATTTGGAACAAAACTGTAGGAGGAGTTGATTCCACATGAAAGTTACTGTCTAATGAGGTGAAATAGGACATCACAAGTCAGGGGCTATAACTCCTATAGCAAGAGCACTCTGAGGTGAGTACAATATCCCCCGCCTCTATTTTCTTTGAAGATTCCAATGTGTCACTAAAGAATAACAGTTTTCAACTTTTCCATATAATTGAGGCAGAACCAAATTCTGATAAGCCTGTCATCCATAAATACACCACGTTCCAAATTATGCACATAGGATTTTAGTGTCAAACATTCAATTTTTTTGTGTTTCAATTAAACTCATGGATGGTATTGTATCTCAGGGTTCTTTGGCTCACTGATATCAATCTCAGACACCTGTCATAATTGGTTTGCTAGATGAGCCCAATTAAAGAACTACTTAAAGACGTTCCACATTATTAAGCATGCCACAGTTTTCAAGCAATATGAGAAAGAAAAAGGATCTCTGCTGCCAAAAAGCATCAAATAGTGCAATGCCTTGGACAAGGTATGAAAACATTAGATATTTCACAAAAACTTAAGTGTGATCATCATACTGTGAAGAAATCTGTGGCTGATTTAGAGCACAGATGGGTTTGTGCAGATAAAGGCATAAAGAGGAAAGTTTCTGCCAGATAAATTCATTGGATTAAAAGAGCAGCTGCTAAAATGTCATTACAACGCAGTAAACAGGTATTTGAAGCTGCTTGTGCCTCTGGAGTCCCATGAACCTCAAGGTGTAGGATCTTCCAGAGGCTTGCAGTTGTGCATAAATCTATTTGGCCACCCCTAACCAATGCTCACAAGTAGAAACAGCTGCAGTGGGTCCAGAAATACATGAAGACTAATTTTCAAACAGTCTTGTTTACTGATGAGTGCCGTGCAACCCTGGATGGTCCAGATGGATGAAGTAGTGGATGGCCACCATGTCCCAACAAGGCTGGGACGTCAGCAAGGAGGTGGCGGAGTCATGTTTTGGGCCAGAATCCTGGGGAGAAAGCTGGTAGGCCCTTTAGGGTCCCTGAAGGTGTGAAAATGACCTCGGCAAAGTATATAGTTTCTGACTGACCACTTTCTTCCATGGTACAAAAAGAAGAACCGTGCCTTCCATAGCAACATTATCTTCATGCAAGACAATGCACCATCTCATGCTGCAAAGAATACCTCTGTGTTCTTGGGTGCTATGGGCATAAAAGGAGAGAAACTTATGGTGTGGCCCCCATCCTCCCCTGACCTCAACCCTATTGAAAACCTTTGGAGCATCCTCAAGCAAAAGATCTATGAGGGTGGGAGGCAGTTCACATCAAAACAGCAGCTGTGGGAGGCTATTCTGACATCTTGCAAAGAAATTCAAGCAGAAACTCTCCAAAAACTCACAAGATCAGTGGATGCAAGAAATGTGAAGGTTATATCAAAGAAGGGGTCCTATGTTAACAGGAAACTTTGCCTGTTAAGATGTTTTTGATTGAAATAGCTTTTGATTTCAATAAACATGACTTCCTAATGCTGCAAATTCAACAAATGACCATTTTCAGTTCTTTACAACCAATAAAATGTTTTGAAACTCTATTGTGCATAATTTGAAATGGTGCATTTTGAGTTTTTTGTATTTTTGCAAAAAAATAGTTATCATTGGGAGGTTTAGTCAATAAAATTTCAATTATGCTCTAACGGTTGATGACTTGAAAATTATACTGACTGTCATTTGCATCGACTGTTTAGGAAAATCACAGCCATATCATTCATTTGCATAATTTGGAACATGGTGTACAACCATTAGTTGTAGGTCAGGATTACCTAAGGTGAACCTGTGTAGCAAGTTTGGTGACCCTAGCTTTACTTGTTCTATAGTAATAGTGCAAAGGGAATGTTAACATTGACCTTTGACCAATGTTAATGTTGACTTCAAACCCATAGATGTAGGTCAGAGTCCCAAAGTGAATCTGTGTGCCAAGTTTGGTGACCCCAGCTTTACTCAATCTACAGTAATGGGACATAGGGAATGTCAACCTTGACATTTCACTTTTTGCCCCATAAATTCCCACAAAAGTTATCCAATTGGAGCCAAATTTCAATTTCAAATACTGGGTGGGAGATGGAAATTTACAGTTAAAAAAAAGAAAATGTTTGAGAAAAACCTGACAAATTTACAGAAAAATACATACTCAAATCTACAAGGGAAAAAATGCAAAATTTAAGAGAACGAAAACTTACAAATCCACAATTAAAGAAAAAAAAATCCAAAAACTTAAAAATTTGTGGGAATGTTTGTTCTTTACTAAACCCTTATCCCCCGCCGATCAAAGCCCAAAGGGGTTGAAGAGCCCTTTGGGCAAAGACCTAAGGAGGGTCTGTGTTATGGGTCCGTCCATCCATCCCACTTTGTGAAATCAACTCTTCCTTCACTTTTGTTCCAATTGTTTTGAAACTTGGCACCATGGTTTGATATACACTGATGATGTACATATTGCAATTTGGTTTGGATCGGATGATTTTTGCAGGAGTTGTAGCCCCTGACCTATGACCTCCTGTCTCACCTCACTTCATAGACAGTAACTGTCTTATGAAATTAACTCCTAGTTTTGTTCCAGATGTTTTGAAACTTGGTACCATGGTTTGATATACTGTGATGATGCGCTTATTGCAATTTCACTCTCATTAGATGACCTTGAGGTCAAAGGTCAGAAGTCAGATTTTCCCTAAATCTTCTAAACACTAACTACTGAAAGAAATGATGTAGGCTTTTCAAATCGAGAGAGTACTTGTATCCAATATGTCTTGGATGACTTACACCCTGACCTGACTATGGGTTTCGGGTCAAAGGTCAAAGTTAACATTCCAGTTGCACTATGCTAAATTTACTATAAAACGAGTAAAGCTAGGGCCACCAAACCTGGCATACAGGTTCACCTTGGGATCTTGACTTCTGACTATGTGTTTAGATAGATAGATAGATAGATGTACTTTACTGATCCCAAACTGGGAAATTACAGTGTAACAGCAGCATGGCAGATGACAACCAAACAACAGAAACACACACGACAGACGAAGGGATTACCCATGGAAGTAAAAAAAACTAACACGACTATAGAACCTATATACATCATAGCTTAATATATGATGACCTGTATAAACACATGAATCATCCCATGCACAAAGAAGGACTATCAGGAGCAGAGTGAAATGTGAGGTACCAGTTAGTCTGTAAGGTGCAGTGTGGCAGCATAGCTATGACCAGAATACAACATCATAGTGAGTTATTGTACAGTGAAATTGCATGTGGCAGGAAAGATTTCCTGTACCTGGCCGTTCAACAACGAAGCTGTAGTAGTCTACTGGAGAAAGTGCTTCGCTGCCTGTCTAGTGTGTGGTGGAGGGGGTGATCAGGATTGTTCATGATGGATCGTAGTTTATTTAGTGTTCTCCTCTCCACCACTGTCTCAAAGGTCTCCGGTCTGAGACCAATTACAGAGCCAGCCCGCTTGATAATCTTGTCAAGTCTGTTGGTATCTCTGGCCCTGATACTGCTACCCCAACAGACCGCAGCAAAGAAGATGGCACTGGCGACAACAGTCTGGTAGAAAAGCTCCAGCATCCTGCTGCACACGTTGAAGGATCTCAGCTTTCTCAGGAAGTAGAGTCTGCTCATCCCCTTCTTGTGTGCAGCATCGGTGTTGGATCTCCAGTCCAACCCGCTGCTGATCCTGACACCCAGATATCTGTAGTCTTCAACCACTCCCACATCCTCCCCCCTAATCTGCAGTGGCTGAGAAGGAGCCTTCCTCTTCCTGAAGTCAATCACCATCTCCCTGGTCTTGCTGACATTCAACCTCAGGTGATTCTGTTCCGTCCACTCCACAAATCTGTCTACCAGTGCCCTGTACTCCCCCTCCTCTCCTCCTCTTATACACCCCACAACAGCTGAGTCATCAGAGAATTTTTGCAGGTGACATGACTCAGTGTTGTACTGAAAGTCCGTGGTGTATAAGGTAAAAAGAAAAGGAGAGAGCACAGTCCCCTGTGGCGCTCCTGTATCACTAGCCACCACTCCAGACAAGACACCGCCCAGCCTGACAAACTGTGGTCTGCCTGTCAGGTAGTCGGTAATCCAGGAGATCACAGAGCTGTCAACCCCCATCACCTGCAGCTTCTCGCCCAGCAGCAGTGGCTGGATGGTGTTAAAGGCACTAGAGAAATCAAAAAAAGTGATTCTCACGGTATCTCCTCCACCATCCAGGTGCAGATGGGCTCGTTGCAGCAGGTAGATGACAGCATCTTCAAATGCTAAATGGGCTGATATGCAAACTGCAGAGGGTCCAGCCACGTCTTCACCTGCGGCCTCAGGTGGGCTAAGACCAGTCTCTCCAGGACCTTCATCACATGAGATGTGAGGGGAACTGGTCAGTAGTCATTCAGATCCGATGGAGATGACTTCTTGGGGACAGGAACCAGGCAGGATGTCTTCCACAGCACCGGTACTCTCTCCAGACTCAGGCTGTACAGGTGTTTCAGTACTGGAGCTAGTTGGTTGGCACAGGTCCTCAGGATCCTAGCGGAGATGCCATCCGGGCCCGAAGCCTTCCGCTGACGGAGTCTCTCCAGCTGTTTCTCCACCTGATCTGTAGTCACTGTGAAGTGAGGGAGAGTCCTGGTGCTCCCTGAGGAGGAGGAGTTTGGAGTCAAAAGGTCAATGTAACATTCCCTTGTTCTAGGAGGAAGAAACACACAGGAGACTAAGGTGGGTTTTTATCTTTTCTCCTCAACTACCACCGAACAACTAACAGTGAACACTCCCGGACTCCAAAACCAGGAAACACAAACCATACCCCCCAACCCCAAGTCCCACTGGGTGAGAGGTACACTCTTTAGTCTGCCACACAGCTCCCCCCCCCCCCGAACACCCAGAAGGGACTCCCGTAGCCAAAATCAGTCTCTCACTGGGGGCCTAATGAGCCTGCCATAACGGCTGCGCCGTCCTCCAACCGGGGCCACTGTGAAAGGCGTCCTTGTGGATGACGGGCAGGTGAAACACAATCCATAGCAGGCTGGAAACCAGAAAACTCATCTAGTGCAGAGCTAGCCGGGGTCTTAGAAGGGAGGCGACACCGACGGGGGACCAGGACTGGAACCATAGGCTCATCAGCCATAATCTGCGCCGGCTTAAGCCTATCTAACATGACCTGCTCTTGACACCCATCCATCTCTAGCACAAAACTCTTAGGGCCCATCTCCAGAACCCGAAATAGACCATGAGAGTGGTATCCTGTAGTACAGTGTACCTACAGTCCCAAGGACCTTGCAAGTGCTGATCAGAGCTCCAACATGAACTGGGAGCCCCTATCGGAGGCAATATCTGATGGGGTGCCGAAACACACAACCCAGGAAGAAAGAAACACGCGTGCCACATCCGCAGCTGAAGTGGAGGACAGAGGGACCACCTCTGGCCACCTAGTGGTCCAATCCACTATGGTGAGCAGCTGCGTAAAACCTTGTGAAGGGGGTAGAGGACCCACCAGATCCACATGCACGTGGTCAAAACTTTTAGCCGGAATCCGAAACGGAAATGGCAGAGCCCACCAAACCCATGGAAAAATCTGGGATGTGTAGAATAGGATAACGGTCATTAGCGGTGACATTGTTAAGCCGACTAAAATCACTACATCTGCCGCGACCCATCCGCTTTAGGTACCATGTGAAGCGGCGAGGCCCATGGGCTGTTAGAATGCCTCACTATTCCCAAATGTTCCATAGTGGCGAACTCCTCTTTCGCTATGGCCAACTTAACCGTGTCGAGGCGTTGCGTGCATTCAAAAACCAGCGGTCCCTTGATGGGGATGAAATGTTCCACCTCGTGCTTGGTAGCTGCGGTGGAAAAAAGCAGGCATTGTAAGCGATGGAAAATTTGACAGCAAATGCAGAAAAATATTATCCGACGCTAAAAAGTTAGCGTGTGACAATAGCCCAACTCCCTCAGCCTCACACGGAAAAGTGGCAAAAAACAAAGCATCTATCAAATGGTGGTTTGATTGATGCAGTTTTGATGCCACTCAAAACTGTGCCCTTGGAAACAAACAGTCACAGACCTTGTGCCAAATGTCTCAATGGAAGAACCGTTAGCTGCACTCAAATGCGGGCTATTGCCTGCCGCCGGTCTGTCCATGCTGATTGGCGGGAGCAGGCTCTTCTGTGAGTCAGAGTCCACTAGGAAACATCTCCCTAACAGTGAGTCTGTAATGAAGAGGAGCTCACCTCGTCCGCCAGTGCCCACAGCTGCTACCGAGCACTGGCTCAGTGTTCCTGTCGTCTCAAACGTGTATGGAGGGACGCAGCGCTTAGCCTTGCTGCCAAACCGCAGGTGGAAGAAACAGACCTTTCCTGTGTCGTCTCCGGGCCACCACTTCCAACTACTGCCATCAGGTCCGCATCCTCCGACGTGGGTTGCAGGATATCTGATGCCCCGCTTTGCACAGCAAACTTCCTGGTAACCAGCAGGACCTGATCAGCTTCCTTGGCTAAAGCCTGGTAGTCACTGGTAGCCACATGCGGGGAGTTAGCCAAAACCACGTGCACAGGCAGTGGGAGCTGGCGCAGGAATATGTATGGAAACAGGAAACCACCTTTGTCCGCTCCGAGCAGCGATAGTATTCTGTCCATAAGGTCCACAGCCGTGCTGTCACCCAAGCCCGACAGGGAGAGGATTTTTTCTGCTCTTTCCATGGCCGATAAACCATACCTTCGGAGCAGGAACTGTTTGATGGGGGCGTATTTACCATGCTGTGGAGGACATGCGAAGTAACTGCATGACACGCCGTGTGGACTGCTGAGCCAGAGCAGTGATGACCAAGTAATACCTGGTTTCATTTGCAGTGATTCCTCGCAGGTGGAACAGCGCTTTGATATGCTGGAACCACGAAGCCGGGTCACTCTGCCAAAACTCCGAAAGCTTCACGGCCGCGGTGCAAGTGGCCAGTTGTGAGGGTCAGGGCAACACAGATGATGAGGAAACGCAGTCTTCTTCTGTATCAGACATGCTCGAATCGGGGTCACCAATGTGGCAGGAAGAGGAAAGACACAGGAAACAAAGCTGGGTTTTTATTTTTAGTCCTCAACTGCCGCCGAACAACTAACAGTGAACACTCCCGGACTCCAAAACTGGGAAACACAAACCACGCCCCCAACCCCAAATCCCACTGGGCGAGAGGTACCTCTTCAGTCTGCCACACCCTATGCCTTATTACTGTACAAGTAAAGCTAGGTTCACCCTGTGACCCTGAAGTGTGACTATGGTTTTGGGATTGCATAGTCAAAGGTCAACATCAAAATGGCTTATAAACTACTGTATATCTCAACAACAAAGAAAGCTAGGGTCACCGAACTTGCTACACAGGTTCACTTTGGGATCCTGACCTGACTATAGGTTTGGAGTTAAAAGGTCAAAGGTTAACACTCTTTATGCCTTATTACTGTACGAGCAAAGCTAGGGCCACCAAACCTGGTATACAGGTTCACCTTGGGATCCTGACCTCAGACTATGAGTTTGGGGTCAAAAGGTTAAAGGTCAATGTTGGCACTCCCTATGATCTCTTACTATAGAACGTGTAAAGCTCTCTAGGGTCACTAAACTTGCTACACAGGTTCACCTTGGGATCCTGACCTATAACTATGGGTTGTATATTCATGGCTGATGGGCTTATAATTTGGTTCTGCCACGGCAATCATATTGAAAAGTTGAAAACTGCTCTGTCAGTAAGTATTGGGATTTTCAAAGAAAACTGACTGCACTCACCTCAGGGTGCTCTTGTCTATCATATGCAATAGACATTCCATGTACTTGTGCACACCAGTGATTCATAGAAACTTTAACCCCAACCTTACTGTTTTAAAGTCCAAATAAGTAGGTCAAGTGATGCTGTGTCAAAATGCAAATTATATGCATAAGTTTACTGTCCATTGAACTTGTGTTCACCATATAAACCTGATTCAACACCAGTCATCCATAAAAACTTCAACCTGCACTTCCACATTTTGTCTCCCGATGCTGATGACATTGGGGCAAATGCATAAACTCTTTCCTGGGTCTACCAATCCAGACGAGCTAAAAAAACAATTTATGCACCATCTTAAACACTAAAATCAGAATTATTCTCAGTGTTTGAAGCTTATAGTTATCAAGGGCTCTTTCAAGATGTTATTTAAGCTAATTTTTTAAGATCTGAGAGTCAAATTGTTCAGGACAAGACCTAAAACTCTGAACTTTATAGGAAAATAAAAAAAAATGATGCTGCTCTAAGGTTTTTTTGTACAAAGCTTTATTAGCAATTTTAGACATTTCTGTTCCCTTGTATATTATGAAAAACATTCTTACAGTGGTCAACTAAGATGATACTTTCAATAAAAAAATTAATAAATGTGTAGGATTTTTGTATAAAAGTAAATTCTCTTTACTAAAAACAAAAGTTGAAAAAGTCCATGTGACAAGATCACTTCCATGTATTTTATAGTCCAGAGAAAAAAAAATACAGAGCCCATGGATGTGTTTTTATTTTATTTACCAATAATTCTTGAAATTTAGATAACAAAAAGAAAAAAATCTTAACTACATTTAGGCCAAGGGTAGTAATGTACTAAAAAAAAAGTCATCTCAGCTTTCAGTATGCATTTTACACTGGTCAACATATGCACAAATATGAATAGCTTTTGTCAATCCAACAACAGGAGAATAAAGTCAATAGCAAAATGGTTAAACTGTGCTCAAACTTCTTCAAAATCACTTCTCTGTGATGATTCAAACGGTTTCTTCAAAACTCACAGACATGTCTCCTACTCCTCCTTTTTCTCAGGATTGTCCCTCCATATGCAGTAGTTTAGGGAGGTGGCGAGGCACAGCCAGCCCAGATAGGGCACCATCAGCAGAGTGGCCGTACGGCTGATGGGATACCAGGACCACATGGTGGCTCCGACCGTCCCAGTAAGAAGAATAATCTCAATGAGGGCCTGAATTAACCAGAGAGAAGGATTTTAGATTGAAAGTCAATTTAGTTTGATATTACCATCAGAGCTTTACAGTAACTCCTGTGCTGACCAGCCACTGTTGCTAGAAACTTTCTAAAATCATTAACCACTCAGTCCTTTCACTAGTTGAGGGCAACTTCTGTTATAGGAAGATCAATTTTTACAGGAATTTTTGACCTAAAAAGTAATAAAACATTCCGATTGTAACATTTAAATGGTCTGTCAGCATTAGTAATAAGCAGGTTTTTTTGTATGCTGGCCTCTAAAGATGGGATGTACAGTATTCTTCTAAGAGGATATCTGTTTGTCTGGCTAATTCCTCCCACAATTTTCAAGCTAGGACTTTTTCATCTCACACAATGTTTGTATATGAATTGAAGATGTGCATATTGTAGGCAAGGCAAGTTTATTTGTACAGCACATTTCGTGTACAAGACGATTCAAAGTGTTTTACATAAAAACATTAAGGCTGCATGTCCACCAAACGCGTTTTTTGTTGCCCAACTGCCCTGAGCTATTTTTTTTTTTTTCAGCGTTTGGCTGCAGCGCTCTGGGAAAAAAAAAAAGTCTGTGCCCTGTATCCCAGCAACAGCTTGTTACTCTCAGCTCAGCACTTCCGCTTTTCCTATTGTCAGACTTTCTACTGATTTTTTAATAGCAGCCTCTAAATAACAATGGACAGGAAACGTGTTTTAGCCGCTCTGGATGTGAAATATGATGACACAGAAAGCAGGAGTCTGAGTACAGACTAGTACCGGCGTCCTATGTCCCGCCCACACAGCAGTTCTGATTGGCTGCTTAAGGTCTGACATTGATGAGCTCAGCTGCAGTCTCTGAAAAGTTGAACTTTTTTCAGCTTTAAGCGCCGCGACAAAAAACGGCCACCGCCGAGAGAGTTTCTGTGCCGAGGGCGCTCAGCGCTGTAAACGCTGGACTACATAGAGAATGAATGGAAAATAGCCACCCAGAGCGGAAAAAACGCGTTTGGTGGACATGCAGCCTAAAGCATTACAGGAAGTTGCAAAACGAATACATAAGAATCAAACTAAAAGAAGCAAACTAAAAAGTAAATTAAAGAAAAGCAAAAACAAGATCAAATAGAATAAGACAGAAAATGTGCAAGAAACGAAAGTTACAGTGCATTGTGGGAGATTAACAACTGGTCTACTGAAAGGCCGCGGCAAATAGGAAAGTTTTTAACCTCGATTTAAAGTAGCTGAGAGTTTCAGCAGCCCCGATGCTTTCTGGGAGTTTGTAGGGGGTGAAATGATTTTCTTGTATTTTCTCTAAATTTGTTCCACTTTGAATTGTAGATTGCTTGCTTTGCTTAAACTCCTTGCAATTACATTCTTATTAGTTTTATTACAGATCTAGAGTATACTGAATCTTGAATTTGTAATCAGTTTTTCGGCTGAAGGTGTGCTACTTATGCACCATCAACAACAGCTATGGACGGTGGCACAATGTAAAGCAGGGGTCACCAACCTTTTTGAAACCAAGAGCTACTTCATGGGTATTGAGTCATGTGAAGGGCACCAGCTTGACACACTCCTCTAAAATAACAAATTGTGTGTATATATATATATATATATATATATATATATATATATATACAGTGGGGTAAAAAAGTATTTAGTCAGCCACCAATTGTGCAAGTTCTCCCACTTAAAAGATGAGAGGTCTCCAATTTTCATCATAGGTATACCTCAACTATGAGAGACAAAATGAGAAAAAAAAAATCCAGAAAATCACATTGAAGGATTTTTAATGAATTAATTGGTAAATTCCTCGGTAAAATAAGTATTTGGTCAATAACAAAAGTTCATCTCAATACTTTGTTATATGCCCTTTGTTGGCAATGACAGAGGTCAAACGTTTTCTGTAAGTTTTCACAAGGTTTTTACACACTGTTGCTGGTATTTTGGCCCATTCCTCCATGCAGGTCTCCTCTAGAGCATTGATGTTTTGGGGCTGTTGCTGGGCAACACAGACTTTCAACTCCTTCCAAAGATTTCCTATGGGGTTGAGATCTGGAGACTGGCTAGGCCACTCCAGGACCTTGAAATGCTTCTTACGAAGCCACTCCTTCGTTGCCCAGGCGGTGTGTTTGGGATCATTGTCATGCTGAAAGACCCAACCACGTTTCATCTTCAATGCCCTTGCTGGTGGAAGGAGGTTTTCACTCAAAATCTCACGATACATGGCCCCATTCATTCTTTCCTTTACACGGATCAGTCGTCCTGGCCCCTTTGCAGAAAAACAGCCCCAAAGTATGATGTTTCCACACCCATGCGTCACAGTAGGTATGGTGTTCTTTCTCCTCCAAACACGACAAGTTGAGTTTTTACCAAAAAGTTCTATTTTGGTTTCATCTGACCATATGACATTCTCCCAATCCTCTTCTGGATCATCCAAATGCTCTCTAGCAAACTTCAGACGGGCCTGGACATGTACTGGCTTAAGCAGGGGGACACGTCTGGCGCTGCAGGATTTGAGTCCCTGGCGGCATAGTGTGTTTCTGATGTAGCCTTTGTTACTTTGGTCCCAGCTCTCTGCAGGTCATTCACTAGGTCCCCCATGTGGTTCTGGGATTTTTGCTCACCATTCTCGTGATAATTTTGACCCCACGGGGTGAGATCTTGCGTGGAGCCCCAGATGGAGGGAGATTATCAGTGGTCTTGTATGTCTTCCATTTTCTAATCATTGCTCCCACAGTTGATTTCTTCACACCAAGCTGCTTACCTATTGCAGATTCAGTCTTCCCAGCCTGGTGCAGGTCTACAATTTTGTTTCTGGTGTCCTTTGACAGCTCTTTGGTCTTGGCCATAGTGGAGTTTGGAGTCTGACTGTTTGAGGTTGTGGACAGGTGTCTTTTATACTGATAATGATTTCAAACAGGTGCCATTAATACAGGTAACGAGTGGAGGACAGAGGAGCCTCTTAAAGAAGAAGTTACAGGTCTGTGAGAGCCAGAAATCATGCTCGTTTGTAGGTGACTAAATACTTATTTTACTGAGGAATTTACCAATTAATTCATTAAAAATCCTTCAATGTGATTTTCTGGATTTTTTTTCTCATTTTGTCTCTCATAGTTGAGGTATACCTATGATGAAAATTGGAGACCTCTCTCATCTTTTAAGTGGGAGAACTTGCACAATTGGTGGCTGACTAAATACTTTTTTGCCCCACTGTATATATATATACTGTATATATACTGTATATATATATATATATACACTACCGTTCAAAAGTTTGGGGTCACTTAGAAATTTCCTTATTTTTGAAAGAAAAGCACTTTTTTTTCAATGAAGATAACTTTAAACTAATCAGAAATACACTCTATACATTGCTCATGTGGTAAATGACTATTCTAGCTGCAAATGTCTGGTTTTTGGTGCAATATCTACATAGGTGTATAGAGGCCCATTTCCAGCAACTATCACTCCAGTGTTCTAATGGTACAATATGTTTGCTCATTGCGTCAGAAGGCTAATGGATGATTTTAAAACCCTTGTGCAATCATGTTAGGTCTGCAATGCTGTAATTGCTGCAAATGGAGGATTCTTTGACGAAAGCAAAGTTTGAAGGAAAAAATTATTATTTCAAATACAAATCATTATTTCTAACCTTGTCAATGTCTTGACTATATTTTCTATTCATTTTACAACTCATGGTGGTAAATAAGTGTGACTTTTCATGGAAAACAAAAAATAATTGTCTGGGTGACCCCAAACTTTTGAACGGTAGTGTATATATAATTATCAATAACTTAGTGGGTAACAGACAAGATCAATATTCAACACTTTATTTTTATTAATCTCAGCAATTGTTCAGATGATCACTTCTACATTAAAAAAATGTCCAGTTTTCACCAGTCCCTTTTAACCATAAAAAACTAAACCCTGTTGATTCATGAACTATGTTGAACCATGTTTGAAAAAGTTATGCAACATTTAAGAAAAATCAACTTTCATATTAAATAAATCTTATCACATTTTTAACTGAACAAATCTGCTGCAATTCTACTCAAAATCTGTTACATTTAATAAACACACTTTTGTGTGTTCTTCTTCACTGGAATTATATCCATACAGTTCTTGCCAAGATTCATGCTTGAGAAGAAGCTAAACAACACAGAGTGCTTATTGAGTTTTTGCATATGACGTCAGGGGGCGTGCCGCACTGGCCCGTTAGAGTGTGCCGCCATATTGGATGGCAAGAAACAGCAGCAGCAGGGTGAAACAAACCACATAGCTCACGTGTACCTACAAACTCGGCAAAATGGTGTTCTCCTGTTGTTCCCCCTGATAAGGGGATAAGCGGGGAATTAAATGGCCGGTGTGAAATGCGCAAAAAAAAAAAAAAGTTGGATTTTTGAATAATTACCTTCACTGACATAATCTCTCGCTTTCTCATAACGGGCTGCACGGTGGAGCAGTGGTTTAGCACTGTGACAGTTTACCCTCGGCCGGGGGATCGCGGGGATCATGAGACCGTGGGCTCGATCCCAGCCCCTGACCAACAGTGAGCTGTGTGGAGTTTGCATGTTCTCCCCGTGTTGCGTGGGTTTACTCCGGGATTTCTCCGGTTTCCTCCCGCATACCAAAAACATGTAGGTTTAGGGCGCTCGCAGCGGCTGGCGGCTTGTCACCAGACTGCAAACCAAATCTACCTACAGGTACAAATAAGTAACAAAAAAAAAAACTTTGTGGGTCTGGTTTGGGGGCGCCTCTCTGCTTGCTACAAAGGACAATGCACACATGAAAGGGGAGAAAACTATTGTACATGTGCATAAAATCAGGTACGTTTTAACGCGGCGCGCCGTGGAGAGCCTTTAAAAAAAAAAAAAAAAAAAAAAAAAAAAACACAGCGCGCTTCACTCACCTCCGAGTCCGAGGAGCTGCTGTTGTTTTCCGACTCGTTCACGAGCAAAGACTTCACATCATCCACATCCCTTTCCGCTGACACGTTTTCCGATATCTTTTCCTCCTGCTCCCCTTCGTCTTTGAAAGATATCATCTCATCGTTTGCCCCCAAATCATCCCCGCTGAGCAGATTACTGGCAGTCATTGTTCTGCTAATTGCTCCAGCTGTTACCCCACACCCACCACCTCCGTTCAACTGAGGCATTTCGGCACACCAGAGGAGCGCACGGGAGCAAGATTAAAAACACTTGTCTGCTGTTATGACTGCTGACAATGACTCCACTGAATGTGACACAGACATCGCAGACACAGTGTCAGTTGTTGAAGAGGATGATAGGATGTTATTATGTCAGACTGTGACTGTGTGTTCTCCTCACTCATTCTGATCGCTAAACAGTACAAGTTACGCCTGGATTGTCACAGTGCAACTGCTGCTCTTGCCATCCAAGATGGCGGCACCTATGGCGTGTTAATGTTTACCCCCGCGAGTCACGTGAATTTTACGAGCCTACGCAAAAACTCTATATGCACGGTGGCACCGCGGCAGCACAATTTACCCTCGGCCGGGGGATCGTGGGTTCGATCCCTTCCCCCGGCCAACAGTGATCTGTGTGGAGTTTGCATGTTCACCCTGTGTTTGCGTGGGTTTACTCCGAGATTTCTCCGGTTTCCTTCCACATGCCAAAAACATGCAGGTTAGGGAGTTAAGGGGCGCTTGCGCACACAGCAACCGGCTGCTGGTGGCTTGTCACCGGACTGCAGAAGAAATCTACCTTCTGTCAAAAAAGAGTGGGCAGCAGTGGGCCACAGTCGCCCCGCAAATGAAACACATGCAGCTTCCTTTCACGGTAGTAAAAAAGAACTCTTCCTCCCGCTCACTTTGAAAATGATAAATTTTCTGTCTTTTTTTTTTTTTTTTGGAAAAAGAACTGTGTAGGAAACTGCACTCTACTCACACCTTCTCTGCCCGCTAGCTTACGCTCCACAAGCGCGAAGGTTTGCGCACAATACTGACCTTTGAACTAGGTCAGAGTTCACATTAACTTTACGTATAATAAACATTTTCATTTTTTTTTATTTTTAAGACATTGTCATTTTAAAATCTATATAAATGCAAGTGTGATTTTAAAAAATAGCGGCAGAAAAAATTACATCTTAGACGCAGCTCACTTGCGAGTTGCTATTTTTAGAACAGGCCTGCGGGCGACTCATGTGGTCCCTGCGGGCGACATGGTGCCCGCGGGCACCGCGTTGGTGACCCCTGATGTAAAGTGTGCAGTGCTCTTAAATTATTTAATTATTTTATACTAGTGTTTTTTTCCTTGTTAATTTGTGACTTTTTCATGCACATTATTTTTTCGTCATAAATGCCCCCATTTTATTTATTTATTTTTGCAGTTTTTAATCATAGATTTACAACTTTTTTAACTCACCAATTTGCTACACTACTAAAGTTTGCTACTTCTTTCTAGTAAGACTTTTTTTTTTTAATTTAACCTTTATTTAACCAGGCAGGACAGATTAAGAACACATTTTTATTTACAACTGTGGCCTGGGGGAAGGGGGAAGGGACAACTCACATTCATAATTAACCTAACCTGCATGTTTTTGGCCCCTGTGGGAGGAAACCAGAGAAATCCGGGAGTAAACCCACGCAGCCATGGGGAGAACATGCAAACTCCACACAGAAAGATCACCGTTGGTCAGGGGGTGGGCTCGAACCTGAGATCCTATGGCCAAGGGTGAGATGCTGTGCTGCCACAGTGCTAACCACTGTGCCACCGTGCTGCCCAATGACCTTTATGCTGTTAATGACTTTGTATTCTAAAACAGCCTCTTTTTGATTGTATAATTGTACGTTTTTTCTTGCTAATTTGATTTCTATAGGCATTGACTGGCCAATCGGTGCTTACCGTCAAGCCCTGGTTGTCACGCTTGTCAACTAGGTGCCAAGTGAAAAATCCCATCACGTGTATTTGTTAAACATACCCATTTCAGCTTGTGTGCACCAAAGAAAATAGGAGTCCAGGACCAGTTCAGAGCTAGCTGCATCCCATAAAGTCCCAAAGGCACCACTGCCTCCTCAGTGAAACCACCAAGCTCTTTCCACACCAGATAAGAGCCATAACTGTGTGACAAAAACAAACAAAAAATGTAAATAATCATTTATCCGCTTCACAGAGACTGTATAACTCTTTTGTAATGCCTCTTACCCCATGCCTGTGTACAGACACGTCCACACTACTGGGAATGCTGCATTTGGTGGGCGCCATGATGGCTTCTTCAGGGTCGGGTACCAGGTGTTCACCTCTTTGCGTGTGATATAACCGCCATAGAACCCTCCCAGGTGGGGCAGGGCAGTCATCCCAATCATAGGCAGCCACATGTCCTAAGATAAGAGCATGACAGTTATTTAACCTCTGCTAAGGAGTTTTAGACTAAAAATATTTAATATGCCGTGTCAAGATTCATTTGTGGATTGTTCTGAAATATTGTCAGCTTCTCCTTTAATAGTGACAATGAAAGGCTGGGTGTGCTGTATTTTCCATTAAAAGAGAACCTAAGAAATACAAGCACGCCCTTCACCACATCCACTGAAAGTGCAATTTCTTAAGGGCATCCCAGAAACACTTCTCATTGAACTGGGAACCAGCTGTAAATTTTAACTCTGCTAAACTCTGTCACTCAGTACAGCTGAGCATGGCAAACACACACTCACAGGACCTGCTGGCGTCAACCTTGGGCTACCTGCGGGACGCTAGTTATCATGGAGCTTGGCAGCATGACAGGAAAAAGTCCGCCACTCATTCCCATGGGGTACGGCTACGACATCAGCAGTCGGGACCACCACAGGGCTGTCCCACCTGCTTGGCGTCTGTTCTGTAAGCAAGGCTGGCTAATGCTCCCCGGGCACCCTGTGTCACTCCTCAACTGTATGGTCAAGCTTATCCATCCATCTATTCTCAATTGCTTAATCCTTTTCGGGTTGCGGGGGGCTGAAGCCTATCCCAGCATCTTTGGACGAGAGGCAGGGTACACCCTGGACAGATCACCAGTCCATCACAGGGCCAACACAAAGGGACAGACATCCATTCACTCTCGCATTCATACCTCAGGACAATTTATCCTCAGCTGATGCCATTTAAGCTAATGTGCATGTTTTTGGCCTGTGGGAGGAAACCGGAGTACCTGGCAAAAACCCATGCAGACATGGGGAGAACATGCAAACTCCACACAGAAGGGTCACCAGTGGTCAAGGGTGGGATCAAACTCATGAGCTTCTTGCTGTGCTGCCACAGTGCCAACCACTGCGCCACCTAGCTGCTCTGGTCAAGCCTGTCCTAAATTGTGTTTTTACGGGGTTTAACCTCATAAAATACTGACGCAGACCACATGTATACTGTTAAAATATTAAAGTATACTTCACAAATAAATGCACACTTAATTATTTTTGTTAAGCTCTTAAAGAAGTGAGCAGATTGCACTTCCTGGGTTTTATGACAACTTGGGCTGCAACTAATGATTATTTTTGTTATCGACTAATCTGCCTATTATTTTTCCAATTAGTCAACTAATCATTTGGTCTATAAAACAGCTATGAAACAGTCAAAAATGTTCATCACAATATCCCCAAGCTCAACGTGACCTCATCAAATGTCTTGGCTTGTCAAACAGACATTACATTTTCGATTAATTTTCTGACGATCGACTAGTTGATTAGTCAACTAATAGCTGCAGCATGAATGGCAACACAAGCCAAAAAGCTCTGCCTTCAGTTCTTTGCGTCAGCAAGTGAATTGCACCCTGATCACTTGTGACTGGCTCACTCGATAAACTTTTACCCAATCAGATTAGAGGCTCATTAATATTAACAAGCAGACTGAAAACTGACTGTTTCAGACTGAATATTAAAAGACAGCTTTTTTGATGACCTGTAAAACAACAAATTAATTTTGGTCTTTAAAACAACATATGTGCCCTTTAGAATGTCAAAATCAGGAAAATTCAGATTTTGGTGTTGTTACAACTAAATTTAGAAGGGATTCACAAACTGCTGACCATTATAGCTTTAGTTCATATTAGCTTACTGGTCAATAAAGTTGTTGGAAATATGTTATTGATCTTCTTGGATATTAATAATCACTATTTCTCTGAAAAAAGGAAACTGGGTCAAGGTCAGCAACTTATGGAAAGCGCTGTTGTAATTTTTGACTTTTCCACTCAGTCACAAAACATATTTGAGCCTTAAAAGAAAGGTGAACCAGCCAAGTTGTATGTATGAACTTACCCTTTAACTGTAGTAATAAGAAGTTTTTTTTTTTTTTCTATTATGCATCCTCAAAAATTTTGGTTTTATCCTTAAAATATCTTTTTTCTTAAAGTGACATGCCGCCAAAAATCAGTATTTTTTTCTGTTGTTAACATGCCTGTAGCATGTTTTTGGCGACTTACAAGACATATCATGAGCAAAGTCAGTCCCAAGTCTCAAGTCTGTAGCTGTGTTCGAAATGTCCACTCATTCCCCATATAGTGTACTATATAGTGAATCAGCCATTTTTTTTAGTGCTGTTTGAAATCTTAACTGAAAATTTCATTTACTATATCACACACTCAAAATATCCCACAAGGCATTTTGAAAAGTAGTGTACAATGGATGGTCACAACATTAGCCAGTATATCCCAGAATGCAATGTGCAGCCAACAGAGCAGTGAGAGGAGAGCTTCACGTCACAACATAAACTACCTTAAGGTATTTATATTTATTAATTCAGCAAAAACAATTTGGTTTAATACATATTTACAACAAATTTCATGCAGGTATTCATTTTTTACCACCATTAGTCGGTTACATTTTACTGTCTCGCCATAATGACGTCATTAACTGCACCACGAAAACAAGCCCAGTAGTGTCTGATAACTGTTAATTTTATTGCTATATTGAGTTTACTATATAGTCCACCATATCTAAATTCACTATATAGTGCGTAGGGACGGAGTGAGTAAGTGAGTGAACATTTCGAACACAGCCAGTGTTTTTCTGCTGTGAATTTCCAGTTAAGGCTCCCCCCCCCCCCCCCAGAAAAGGCCAGTTTGGACAAAGTGTTTCTTGCTACACAAGCATTCCTGTTTAGCCTGATTGGTTAATGTTATAACCAATCAGGCTACATTCCTGTTTAGCCTGATTGGTTAATGTTATAACCAATCAGGCTAAGCACTGGGAATGGCAGGAGAAGAGGGGGAGGGAGGGGTGAGGAGCAGCAGGAACTTTTCCTAATTGGGAAAGATGGCAGATTATATACTACTCACAAAAAGTTAGGGATATTCAGCTTTCGGGTGAGATTTCAGGGTGCACCTAAAATGCACTATAACCTTTACAGGTGAACTTAATTTGACCTTCTCTAACCTTTTGAATGCACATGTCCAGCTGTTCAATGTTTCAGTACTTTTTACATTACTTGCTGTTCTCAAACAAGGTGCTTCACGGCAAAATTCACAACAGGTGTTTGATCCATGAATGGACCAATAAATTTTCTGGTTCAATTAGAACTGGTATTTAAACAGTCATCTTCATCATGCTGTTCACATTTTGACATGATGAGACCAAGACGACACCTAACAATTGATCAACAGTACCTCGCCAGTACGAGGCTTCAAACAGGATGTTCTCAGAGGGAAGTGGCCACTGAGCTTAGAGTGTCACAGACTGTCATCAGCAGGTTGCAACAGAAATACAGAGAGACTGGAAGAGTCATAGAAAGGCATAGAAGTGGACATCCTTTGGCCACATCCCACACTGATGACCGCTTCATTGTGAACGGTGCCCTGAGGAACCAGATAATGAATGCCACTCAACTCCAGGCACATTTAAGGGAGGTGAGAGGCACCCAAGTGTCACATCAGACCATTTGAAACAGTTTACATCAGCGTGGTCTGCGTGCTAGATGACCTGCAAGGGTACCTGACCACACCACCAGGCACAGGCGTCATCATTTTGCATGGGCTAGGGAGCATTTTCGGTGGACAAGGGGCCAGTGGGCCTCAGTGGTGTTCTCTGATGAAAGTCGATTCATGCTGAGCAGAAATGATGGCCACCAATGATGGTGGAGATGTCAAGGAAAGCACTATGCATCAGCCACTGTTGTCAGCAGACGAGGCCTTGGTGGTGGTGTTACAGTCTGGGCAGGTGTGTCTGCCCTTACACCTTGTGACTAGGTACAATGACAAGCCGATACTACCTGAATAACATCATTAATCCAGTCATTGTGCCCCTGCATGAACAACACAGGCCTAATTTCATCTTCATGGACGACAATGCTCCAGCTCATCACGGTCACATCATTAGGGAATGGCTGCTGGAGGCTGGGGTACCTAAAATGGGGTGGCCTGCACTTTGTCCAGACCTGAATACCATAGAAAACCTACGGGATCAGCTGAGTCGCCATGTAGAGGCTCGTAACGCTGCACCCCACAACCTCAATGACCTGAGGGCCACCCTTCAAGAAAAGTGGAATGCCATGCCTCAGCAGACAATAAGTTGACTTGTGAACAGCATGAGACATCATTGTCAAGCTGTAATTGATGCTCAAGGGCACATGACAAGTTATTGAGACACTGACATTTTTAGTTGAGATATACCCACCACTGTTGTTGGCTTTTGTTTCAATAAATTAAGACGAGGAAATCACCATTGCATACTTCTACTTAAATGCCCTACTTTCATGTTATAATATAACTGTAGTGTGGACTTTTTATGTTTTTCATAAATTTCACCCGAAAGCCAAATATCCCTAACTTTTTGTGACTAGTGTATGTGATTAGTTTTTGGCTGTATGAGCAAGAAATCCTCTTCTTTTAAATTACATGTCTTACCCCCAGTTATGGAAATACGACAGCAATGGTCAATTTTATTTGGAAAAACCTCAGTGTCCCTGCTGAAATACTGGAGAGGACATGGGTTTGCAGCCTGCATTTTACCCTGCATGCCGGGGGAGACAGCTGTGGAAGTCTCCTGCCCTGGGGTGTGTGGCGCAACGGCCGTGGCGAGCCGGGGTTGTAGTTCTATGGTGGCCGGCAGATGCACTGGGGCGCTGCCCACAGCGAGCTGCTTGGCAGTCCCAGCCAGAGATCGGCGGGGAGCCCTGCAGCCTCCAGACAGGGCTGGGCAGCAACTCTGCTCCACCGAGAATGATCCTTCCGCAGGTTCACCTACGACTTTTACTTTCTCTAGTTGGATCACCTTCTCGGAGCCCAAAGTCCTCTTCTTCCTACTACTGGTGGGCAGGAGAATGGGTGGAGCTAATTAGAATATTCATAGATCTGCACATACTTAAGTAGGTGGAAGTTCTTTCCAAGCAATTCTAAGGCAATGAAAGTTGTCTTTTGTGTATAAAAACCCACAATATATTATTTTGGGAAATACACATTTGTTTTTGAGGTGGTTTTAGAGCCATCGGAGTGCGTCTTTAACTATCAGATTTTCTCTCATAACTTCCTTGTTAAACTTTCACCTCATACATTTTCACATTTAACCTTTCCCTAGTAGTTTCAACTTGTTCTACAAGTTTCTATCCTTTAACAAACACACACATATATACACACATTCTCACTACTTTCTACCCACATGTGATACCATTTACTTGTAAATTTGCTTTTTAATTGCAGTTAATTTCCATCGAATTTGGGGTCTTCTCTTAAATATGCAGCTTTATGGTAAAATTTCTTTCAATTTTGTTTATTTTCTTTGTTTTCTAACTTTTCTCGTGTAAATTTGTGACTTTTTTTCTCTTTAGATTTGGTCTTTTTTTTGTTTTAGATTGGGTTAATTTTGGTTTGAAAAGATTCACATGATGCAAACCCCTAAATTATTTAGGTAAAACCCTGCCAACAACAAAATATTTCAGACAACAGCGATATACAAACTTTAGGTTAGTTCATTTGCATGCATGCCTTTTTTCAAGTCGTGCAGCTATGAATAAGTTTTGGATCGAACTTAGGCAACACTGTGGTACTCTGTAGAGAATTATTGCTGTCAGATGACTGGTCATTATTATCAACGACTCACCCCTCTCTTATTCGGTCAGCTCCTCTGCGTTCTAATGCTGGTGTGTAAATTGTATTGTGGGTTAATGTCGACTCACTTTAAGCTAGACCCCTGGGGCACGCTGCTGTGTGCTGATATTGTTGATTCTTCGGGCAGGGTCTCCTTATCAGAGCGGTCACTCTCAAGACACTCCCAGGCTGCACTAACAGCATGAAGCTAGCAGACGTGCTCTCTGTGTGCTAGCCAAGAAACATGCGGTTGTGGCGTGGACAACGATTGGTCAAGAGAACAAAATCAAAGAGTTGATCAACCATTGGAAGCTTTAAAAAGATGTTGTGTAACGCTGAACTGCCCCAAGGTCAAAAATGAAGAGGCTAACAAATGTCGCTTCCTGCTTGGTGAGTTATCAAATATGTCGTCATTGACAACAGCAAACAATGCACAGCTGCAAAGATTACAAAACTGTCAAGATAGTTCACGCCCATTTCATGTAGTGAATTTTCTCACGTCCCTCCTGTTCCGAGCAAGTTTGACTGAATGTGAACTTAGTAGATACTGGTTATCATTTTTTCAAAAACTTTATTTTTTTGTTTTTATTTAGCTTATTTTGTGGTAGAAACAAGACAACAATAAAAATGAAAATACTGTGACGTATGCAAGGTTCACACAAAGAAAAGGAGCAGATAGCTGTGACGAACCCAACTTCCTTCTGGGCACAGAGAGGAGGGGAGGTCATTCTCCCAGACCTCCGTTTCAATCATGGTTACACACACATGATACATCTTGCCCTAATCCTGCTAAACACTGCTGAGTCATTATAACGCAGTTATAATGACACAGCAGTATAACTCAGTAATAACACATTTAATACACACACAGAGTAACGTTTTCAACTGGCAAAGCATGCTGGGAAATCCCTGCCCCCCTTAACATGGCCCCGACGTTACACTGCCTTCCCCTGGACTGGTTTCTGTCCCCAGAAAATTCAAAGTCCACTTTCAGAAATCCAACGGGAGTCAGCCCGGTGGCGGGGCGGCATGCACGGGCCATCCAGTGTCCATCTGAGTCTCGGTCGGAGTATCTGGTTGGGGTGTGGTGGTAAAGAATTATAAGCAGCGAACTGAGGGTTTTAAGTAGGTTTATTAAATCATACCGCCATCATAGGAACTCGCTCCAGCCCTTGTGCAGGCAGGCTGGAGCGGGTCCTCAGGCTCTCAGCGGCAGTAGTCAGAAGCAGTGGTAAGAGTGAGAGAGTGAGTTACAGAGCAATGCAGCTTTTATACCCAACTACAGACAATACATGAAAGGCATGGGACATTTACATCACAGTAAGAGCAGGAAGCATGAACACAATGCATGAATGGCACATTAACATCACAGTACTGAGCAGGAAAAAGCTAGACGAAGCAAGGCTGCCTGTTGACATTAATACACACATTTCACTGTAATGTTAATCGCTCCAGATGCGCGCTCTGATTGTCCCAGTCTGTTGTGGGGGTTATCCACATGGGGTAGGGTTCCGGTTTGGCCACCAGCGGGCGGATGGACACATCTGACAGCCTCTGTAGGACCACGCACAGTCCCTTCCCTGGCAGCGGGAGTCCCATGCCCGCTCCGGCCGACTCCCACCGCTGCCAGGTCTCCCAGGCGGCCGCTGGCCCGCGTCCATGCGTCCAGCCCTTGCCGCGCCTGGAAAATGGCCGGATCTTTGTCCTGCTCGCTCCGCTGCTGCTGCGCTCCAAAGGCCTCTGTGACGTCACCGCCGGGGGGAGCATCTGCAGGAGGCGGCTTTGTCTCCGTCCATGCCACCTCGCTCTAATTTAACGTCGGCGAGGGGCCAGTTTGTCGTGCGCTGTGTGCGGGGCAGTAACCGTGTGAAGTACCCTGACTCTGTGCAGCGGAAGCCCCCCTTCCTCGTGTCGCCGCGGCTGTCTCCTCCGCGGTCTGCCGTAGCTCCTCCTCCCACTCGCTCTCAGCACTGTGGTTTTCTCCGATGACCAGTCGTTCAGCGCGGCAGCCAACTCGACCTGGGCCAGGTGGTCATCCAACAGGTTCTCGCCGTTGTAGCGGGGAATCTTGGCCCACTGCTGGACGGATGGGACGGTCATCTCCCGGTCGATCGCCGCTCCTAATTGCTCTGGAATCGCCAGCCCGTCCTGCCCTGAAAAGGGCGGGAAACAGGGCTGGTTTGCTTTGCTCGGCCCGTTCTGCCTTGAAAAAGGCAGAGCAGTCCCATCGAGTCTGCTGCTCCGTCCATTGCTGCGATCCACTTCAGGGGCCGGCGTCTCAGCTCTACGCTCCGTTCCCAGCCGAGCGATGAACCGCTCTGGCCGTTGGACCTCCACCTGGATCCTCATCTTGCTCCATCCCCACTCCTGACACCAGTGTGACGTATGCAAGGTTCACACAAAGAAAAGGAGCAGATAGTTGTGACGAACAGGCTTTATTTACACACCCACGACCCCAACTTCCTTCTGAGCACAGAGAGGAGGGGAGGTCATTCTCCCAGACCTCCATTTCAATCATGGTTACACACACATGATACATCTTGCCCTAATCCTGCTAAACACTGCTGTGTCATTATAACGCAGTTATAATGACACAGTAGTATAACTCAGTAATAACACATTTAATACACACACACACAGTAACGTTTTCAACTGGCAAAGCATGCTGGGAAATCCCTGCCCCCCTTGACATGGCCCCGACGTTACAATACAAACAAGAAAAATGTGCCTATCTACCTTATTTCTAGTCCCCATAATGCCTTGTGTGAATTATGTGCTCAACTTTCCATACTAGTTTAGAACGTGGCGTTGTCACTGAAACGGCACACTTTTCCTTGTTAAAAAACAATGACTTCGGAATCAAAAATGCTGGAATACGGCTTTTTGCACCTCAAAAAGAGTAATATAATCATACTGTAGCAAGACAAAGAAACACACAGGAGCCGAAGGTGAGTTTTTGTCTTGACTCCTCAAAGTGCCACCAACAGCTGACTGTAACCACTTCCAAAACCGGGAAACACAAACCATGGCCCCCAACCCCAAGTCCCACTGGGTGAGAAGTATACTCTTTAGTCTGTCCCCCCCTCCAATACCCAGAGGGGACTCCCGTAGTCAAAATCAGTCTCTCACTGGGGGCCTGATGAGCCCGCCATAACGGCTTCACCGTCCTCCAACCAGAGCCAGGAGAAACCTGTTGTGCAGGGCGTCCTCATGGGTGATGGGCAGGTGAAACACAGTCCATAGCAGGCTGGAAACCAGAAAACTCATCAAGTGCAGACCTAGCCGGGGTCCTAGAAGGGGGGGCGGTGACCCCAACGGTGGACCTGGGCTGGAAACATAGGCTCATCTGCCATAACGTGCGTTGGCTTAAGCCTATCTAACGTGACCCGCTCTTTACGCCCACCCATCTCTAGCACAAAACTCTTAGTCTCAAGAACCCAAAATGGACCGTCGTATGGGGGTTAGAGAGGCAACCAGTGAGCATCATGTTGCACAAAAATGAAACGGGCCGAACTGAGCTCAGTAGGCACAAACAATCATGGAAAACAGTGGTGAACGGTGCTCAGAGGTAGTGTACCGTTGGACGAAAAAGGGTAGATGGTGGGGCTGGTCTGTGGGGCGGAACTTTTGGGCAAAAACTCTCCTGGAACGTGGAGTGGTTGACCGAACACCAGTTCAGCAGGCGAAGCATCGAGATCTTCCTTGGGAGCTGAACGCAACCCAAGCATCACCCAAGGCAAATGATCCACCCAATTACCATCAGAGAGCACAGCACGCAACGCCGCTTTCAGCAACTGGTGAAAACATTCACACAAGCCGTTAGCCTGAGGGTGGTACACTGTAGTACGGTGTACCTGCACCCCCAAGGACCTTGCAAATGCTGACCAGAGCTCCAACACGAACTGGGGGCCCCTATCGGAGGTAATATCTGATGGAGTGCCGAAACGCGCAACCCAGGAAGAAAGAAACGTGCATGCCATGTCTGTAGTCGAAGTGGAGGACAGAGGGACCTGTGGTGTCGTGTTCCGGCACATTATTGTGAAGTGTGGTGTAGTGACGTGCGCTTCCCGTCACATCACTGCACCACCCCATATAAGGCAGAGGACATCCATCTTACGGCCTCTTTGCCAGATGACCACGCTGGTGCATACTGTGTATCTGCTGTCCTGTACATAGTTCAATAAAGCTGTCTTTGCCAACCATCATTCTGCCTCATCCTTCACCCAGGTATTTACATACATAACATTTGGCGATCGAGGATTAATTCATGGAGGTGTGCATCACCCCACTTCGTCCTTTTCTCGAGCTCCCGGGCGAACCACCGGTTTCATGGCTGCATTGGTGGGAGGCCTATCAGAAGTATTTTATGGTGCTGGGCCTGGGGGAACTCGATAGGGTGAGAGAGTGAGCGCTTCTCATTTGCAACCTGGGTATGGAGGGCCAGAGAGTCCTGTGGACGCTCAGCATGGCGGACTCATGTGAAGACATTGTGAAGCTGCTAGATAAATGTTTCTCCACCCCAGATAATGTGACTGTTCAGAGAATTCGTTTCCGCCGAAGACGCCAGCGGGTAGGTGAGCCTATCCGCCAATATGTCATCGACTTGAAGCAGCTAACCAGTGAGTGTCGTTTTGTACCGGTTGAAGATGAAATGGTACACGACCAAATAGTAGAGCACATGTGTAACGCTGAGCTACATGCTAGGCTACTAATGGCGCCTAATGACTTGACATTAGCTAAAGCAATGGAGCTAGCTCTCCGGTTGGAAGCCATTGATAAGCTAGTTGCGGAGCTAAATTGGCGCCAGCCACAGAAGACACCGGAGTCGCTTGTCTCAGCTAATGTTGCAGACCCTGATAGTGAGGATAGCTCAGACGAAGACTTTTGGGAAGTCAATGCTGCCAGCCAAAGGTCTGCTCCGTGAAACTCCCGTTGCAGGGGTTGTGGGTCCATGACGCACCGCCATAAAGCAAAGAATTGCCCGGCTAGAGGAAAACATTGTAGCAAATGTGTATGCTTGAATCACTGCGCCAGGGTGTACCCTTTGTCTTACCTGGGAAACCCAAGGGGGAAATCACCCCCTCGCCCCCGACGGACACTGGGAGCGAATGGTACAAAGAGCTAACGGATGCCCTCACTTTCAAGTCGACCAGTTCTTGTTCAGGGTCAATACCCATGCCGGCGAGTGACACCAATGTGCTAACCCCAGATGCCTCTGGTTCTTGGCCACTGTTGGTTTGAGGGTGTGTGGCTGCAACAGTGAACACTACAGCGTTTATAGAAGAGGACGGGGCCAGACCGACAAGCATGGAGTTATTGCATGCTCAGCAGCAGCACATTGGGCCGAGTGAAATTCCACTCTGGGTTATGGACTTGGTTTGGGTTCAGGGTGAAGGACGTCCACGGCAACGATGGGCCAAATGGCAACCAGCAAAACATCGAGGGTGTCTGCGCATTGTGGCTAAGCTGGGCGCAGCGTGCTTCAGGTTGTCTGACGGCTTGTCGAGGCACACCAATCAGCTTCAGCGTGTCCGGGAAGACACTGCAGGTGGCGAGGCTGGACAGGAGTAGGTGATGGCGGTGTGGGATCCAGGCTCCGTCATCCAGAGGGTCGGCAATCGCTCCAGGGGTCTGCGGTCTCCTGGGGAGCGCCTGCTGAGGGGCTGCCCTGGACTCCCATGCAAGTTCCATTTTTTTTCACCCAAATGACTATACAGTAGCACTTTATTATATAGTTCTTTGGTGTTTTGCATGCATGTTATGATATAGGATTATTTTATGTGTTTTGCTTTTACTTAGGAGCACGGCTGTAATTTTTAGTTTTAATAAAGACTCTTTTAGTTTTTGGGTGACAGAATAATCCACCCCGCCGTGCGGGCTGCACAGTAGTCCATCCGTCATCCCTATTTTAGTTGTTCTGTGTGAGTGTGTTAGACCATTTTAGCACATAAGTTCCCATTATTTTAGTGCATGATTTGGGTCCCAAATTTGGGGAGGTTTTCAATTGTGTGCATGGTTTTAGATTTTTCTAAAGGGGGTGTGTCATGTTCCAGCACATTATTGTGAAGTGCGGTGTAGTGATGTGCACTTATCAGAATCAGAATCAGAATCAGAATCAGGTTTATTGCCATTGTTCATGTAGTACACAAACTAGGAATTTGTCTCGGTACAATGCTGCAACATTAAACATGATAAGATAAGAGAAATAAACTATACATGTAATAAAGTGTAGGATAAGATTAAGTGATACTGGTCAACAGTTAAAATATATATTAGCCAGCAGCAGATACTGTGGAGAACTATATAGTGCAGTCGGTAATGCAGGAAGAAAACAGTGATGATTGACATGAGTCTGGTTGAGCTGCTGTACATGGTGCACGAGAGTCACTTAGTGTTCAGCAGTCTAATGGCAGAGGGGAAGAAGCTGTTCATGTGACGGGAGGTTTTAGTCTGGATGGACCGAAGTCTTCTACCAGAAGGGAGGGGGGCAAACAGTACGTGACCAGGGTGTGAGGGATCGGCTATGATCCGGCCAGCACGCCTCCGGGTCCTGGAGATGTACAGATCCTGGAGAGATGGGAGCTTGCAGCCGATCACCTTCTCAGCAGTGCGCACGACGCGCTGCAGCCTTAGTCTGTCCCTGGCAGTGGCTCCTGCGTACCACACGGTTATGGAGGTGGTGATGACTTATCGTCATGTCACGTCACTGCTCTATATAAGGTGGAGGACGTCCATCTTACGGCCTCTTTGCCAGATGACCATGCTGGTGCATACCATGTATCTGCTGTCCTGTACATAATTCAATAAAGCTGTGTTCACCAACCATCACCCTGCCTCATCCTTCACCCAGGTATGTCCATACATAACAGGACCACCTCTGGCCACCTAGTGGTCCGATCCACTATGGTGAGCAGGTGCATAAAACCCTGCGAAGGGGGTAGAGGACCCACCAGGTCCACATACACATGGTCAAAACATTTAGCTGGAATTCAAAACGACTCTAGGGGTGCCTTGGTGTGCTGGTGGACTTTATTGCGTTGACATTCCAAGCATGCAGCCACCCACCCCTTGACATCTCTGTGGAGGCCGGGCCAGACAAACTTGGCGCTGACCAGTTTCACTAACGCCCGAACTCCAGGGTGAGAAGGAGTGAATTGAGTCGAAAACTTGACGGCGCCAGGTCGCAGGGACAACAGGGCGGGGGTAACCAGTGGAGACATTGCAGAGGAGAGTAGGACCATCCTCCTGCATCACCGCCTCCTCGAGTTTGAGGGCTGTACCTGTAGACCGAAGGGCCAGGATGTCCGGGTCGTTGGGCTGCTCAGCAGCCATGGCAGAAAAATCTATCCCAAGGTACACCAGACACACCAGCACACATGACAGGCAATCACTGACACTGTGACATCATACATCAGTTTTTGTGAGGACATGTGTGTGCAGACCAAGACCTTCTACACATACAACAACAATAAACCCTGGTTCACTCCTAAACTGAAGCAGCTACGTCAGACCAAGGAGGAGGCCTACAGGACTGGTGACTGGACTCTGTACAAGCGGGCCAGAAACATGCTGATGAAGGAGCTCAGGCTTGCTAAGAGGAGCTACAGTGAGAAGTTACAACAAAACTTCTCAGCCAACAACTCTGCTTCTGTTTGGAGAGGCCTGCAGAATATCACCAACTACAGGAGACCATCCCCCCACCCTGTGGAAAACCTCCAGCTGGCTAACGACCTAAACAGCTTTTACTGTAGGTTTGAAAAGAACCTACAGTTCTCACCTCCCACCCACACAAAAGGATTATCTGCAGCCCCAGGAACTCCATCCCTCCTCCACTCTGACCTCCCACCAGCACTAACAATCTGTGAAGAGGAGGTGCGCCGGGTCTTTCAGAGACAAAAGATCAAGAAGGCTGCAGGGCCTGATGGTGTGTCTCCGTCCTGCCTGAGAGTCTGCTCCAACGAGTTGGCCCCCATCTTCACCCGGATTTTTAATAGATCACTGGAGCTGTGTGAAGTGCCTTCCTGCTTCAAACGCTCCATCATCATTCCAGTTCCCAAGAAACCCTCTGTTACAGGATTAAACGACTACAGACCTGTTGCCTTGACCTCTGTGGTCATGAAATCCTTGGAGAGATTGGTGCTGAACCACCTGAAGGTCGTCACAGGCCCCCTGATGGACCCACTGCAGTTTACCTACCGGTCAAACAGGTCAGTGGATGATGCAGTGAATGTGGGACTACACTACATCCTGCAACACCTCGACTCCCCAGGGATGTATGCCAGGATCCTGTTTGTTGACTTCAGCTCAGCGTTCAACACCATCATCCCAGGCATTCTTCATCAGAAACTCCTCCAGCTCAAGGTGCCCCCCTCCACCTGCCAGTGGATCTCCAGCTTTCTGACTGACAGGTGGCAACAGGTGAAGCTAGGGAGATTTACATCCAGCTCCTGAAAAATTAGTACTGGCGCCCCCCAAGGATGTGTCCTTTCCCCACTGCTCTTCTCCCTCTACTCCAACGACTGCACCTCAGAGGACCCTTCGGTGAAGCTCCTGAAGTTTGCGGACGACACCACAGTCATCAGTTTGATCCGGGATGGTGATGAGTCTGCATACAGGCGGGAGGTGGAGCAGCTGATCCTCTGGTGCGGCCAGAACCATCTTGAACTTAACCCAGCCAAAACGGTGGAGATGACTGTGGATTTCAGGCGACACCCTCCTTCATTCCCCCCACTCACCATCCTCAACAGCACAGTGTCCACTGTGGACTCATTCAAGTTTCTGGGTACCACAATCTCCCGGAACCTGAAATGGTCCTCCCATATAGACACTGTCCGGAAAAAGGCCCAGCAGAGGTTGTTTTTTCTGCGTCAGCTCAAGAAGTTTGATTTGCCTCAGGAGTTGCTGGTTGTCTTCTACACCACCATCATCCAATCTGTCCTCTGCTTTTCCATCACTGTCTGGTTTGGATCTGCCACTAAACAGGACAAGACCAGACTGCAGCAGATCATTAAGTCTGCGGAGAGGATCATTGGTACTGACCTACCCTCCATTGAGAACTTATATCGGTCCATAACCAGGAAACGGGCAGGAAACATCTGTGCTGACCCGTCACACCCCGGCCACAAACTGTTTGAACTTCTATCTTCTGGTCGTCGTTACAGATCACTGAAGGTCAAAACCACCCGTCACAGGAACAGTTTCTTTCCTCAAGCCATCACTCTGATGAACTCCTAACATTCACCTAGTCCTTCCTACCTGTTGCTGTACTCATGACTTTTCATCCATTCTTACATTGCACATAACTCTCACACTGCTTTTTACTTCATTCACATTATATCACTGAATCTGAGTTCACATTGAAATACTGTGTGATTGTATATTTTTTCATATATTTCTGCAAAGTGTGGATAGTCTGAGTAAATAACTGCATATATTCCTGTATATATTTGCATCCTTTTATAGAAACGTGGACAGACTGTAATTTACTGTACATACCCTGTTGTCATTGAATCCTTATTTAAATCTTATTTAAATCCTCCACCTGAACAACGAGAGCAAGTTTTTAGCCAAAGTCAAATTCCTTGTATGTGTTGTGCATACTTGGCCAATAAAGCTGATTCTGATTCTGATTCTGATTCTGATCAGCAATTGGGTTGGACTTGCCAGCCACATGCTGAACATCTGTAGTGAACTCGGAGATAGCCGCCAGATGATGTTGTTGATGAGCAGACCACGGCTCGGTCACCTTGGACATAGCGAACGTCAGTGGTTTATGATCTACATAAGCCATGAAAGAACGACTCTCCAATAAGAAACGGAAATGACAGGTTGCCAGGTACAGCACCAGCAACTCCTGGTCAAAAACGCTGTACTTACGCTAGCCATCCCGCAGCTTGTGACTGAAAAACGCGAGGGGCTGCCACGCCCCTGCCTTGCGGCGCTCGACCACTGCCTCCACGGCTACGTCGGAGGCATCTGTTGTCAAAGTTATGGGTGCCGTGGAAACAGGGTGAGCGAGTATTGCTGCACTCGCAAGGGCGGACTTAGCTTTGTCAAAAGCTCGGACCGGTTCGGGAGTCCAGGTGACAGGGTCGTTGGCTTTTTTTTAGCCTCAGAGCCTTATAAAGCGACTGCAGGAGGTGGGCAGCGCGAGGGAGGAAGCGATTGTAAAACTTTACTAACTAACTAACTAACCTGCACTTATATAGCGCTTTTCTAGTCACAAAGACCACTCAAAGCGCTTTCACTAGTACTAACCCTCTATTCTAAGGGCCTATAGGAAACAGATATCTAGGGACAATTTAGAACAGCCAATTAACCTAACATGCATGTCTTTTGGATTGTGGGAGGAAACCGGAGCCCCCGGAGTAAACCCATGCAGCACAGGGAGAACATGCAAACTCCACACAGAAAGGTTCCAACCCCTGCCAGCCTGGGGATTCGAACCAGAGACCTTCTAGCTGTAAGGCAACAGTGCTAACCACTGCACCACCTTTACCATGCCCAAAAATTCCTGCAGCGCCTTAACGGCGTCCAGACAGGGAAATTCCGCCACCGCTTGAACCTTAGAAGGCAATGAAATCGCACTCCGCGACAAAATGCAGTGGCCTAAGAAGTCAATCACTGGCAGCCCAAACTGACACTTAGCTGGGTTGACGATCAGGCCGTATTCTTCAAGGTGCCCAAAAACTTGTTTGAGGTGTGACAGATGCTCTTCGGCTGACGGACTGGCCACCAATTTGTTGTCGAGGTAGACAAACACCGCATTAGCCTTGTATTCCTCTGCCATGCTCTTGTTGTCCTCCGAGTCCACCGCGTTAGCTAGCGTTGACTGTCTGGGTAGCCTCTGTGTTTGGCACCCATTTAGGTCCGTGGCTAACTTTTCCGTTGCTACTAGCTGGGACGTTAGCTCCCCTCCACCACGGCCCTTGTGTGTTTGTGTGCAGAATTGTGTTAAACTACTGTATGAATTTTGATGAAATTTTCATCACCAGAGGTGACCCTTGGGCTATGGATAAACCCATTAGATTTTGGAGGTGATCTGAAAGTGATTACCTCTGCCAAAGCACTACAGTGCATCTGGAAAGTATTCACAGCACTTCACTTTTTCCACATTTTGTTATGTTACAGCCTTATTCTAAAATGGATTAAGTTCAGTTTTTCCTCAAAATTCTACACACAATACCCCATAATGACAACGTGAAAAAAGTTTTTTTTTTTTTTTAGATTTTTGCAAATTTATTAAAAATAAAAAACTAAGAAATCACATGTATACAAGTATTCACGGTCTTTGCTCAATACTTTGTTGATGCACCTTTGGCAGCAATTACAGCCTCAAGTCTTTTTGAATATGATGCCACAAGCTTGGCACACCTATCTTTGGACAGTTTCACCCATTCTTCTTTGCAGCACCTCTCAAGCTCCATCAGGTTGGATGGGAAGCGTCAGTTCACAGCCATTTTCAGATCTCTCCAGGGATGTTCAATTGGATTCAAGTCTGAACTCTGGCTGGGCCACTCAGGGACATTCACAGAGTTGTCCTGAAGCCACTGCTTTGATATCTTGGCTGTGTGCTTAGGGTTGTTGCCCTGCTGAAAGATGAACCGTCACCCCAGTCTGAGGTCAAGAGTCCTCTGGAGTAGGTTTTCATCCAGGATGTCTCTGTACATTGCTGCATTCATCTTTCCCTCTATCCTGACTGGTCTCCCTGTTCCTGCCACTGAAAAATATCCCCACAGCATGATGCTGTCACCACCATGCTTCACTGTAGGGATGGTATTGGCCTGGTGATGAGCAGTGCCTGGTTTCCTCCAAACATGACGCCTGGAATTCACACCAAAGAGTTCAATCCTTGTCTCATCAGACCAGAGAATTTTGTTTCTCATGGTCTGAGAGTCCTTCAGGTGCCTTTTGGAAAACTCCAGGTGTGCTGCCATGTGCCTTTTACAAAGGAGTGGCTTCCGTCTGGCCACTCTGCCATACAGGCCTGATTGGTGGATTGCTGCAGAGATGTTTGTCCTTCTGGAAGGTTCTCCTCTCTCCACAGAGGAACGCTGGAGCTCTGACAGAGTGACCATCTGGTTCTTGGTTACCTCCCTGACTGAAGCCCTTCTCCCCCGATCGCTCAGTTTAGACAGCCGGCCAGCTCTAGAAAGAGTCCTGGTGGCTCTGAACTTCTTCCATTTATGGATGATGGAGGCCACTGAGCTCATTGGGACCTTGAAAGCAGCAGAAATTTTTCTGTACCCTTCCCCAGATTTGTGCCTCAAGACAATCCTTTCTCGGAGGTCTACAGGCAATTCCTTTGACATAATGCTTGGTTTGTGCTCTGACATGCACTGTCAACTGTGGTACCTTATATAGACAGGTGTGTGCCTTTCCAAAGCATGTCCAATCAACTGCTTTTACCACATGTGGACTCCAATTAAGCTGCAGAAACATCTCAAGGTTGATCAGTAGAAACAGGATGCACCTGAGCTCAATTCTGAGCTTCATGGCAAAGGCTGTGAATACTTATGTACATGTGATTTCTTAGTTTTTTATTTTTAATAAATTTGCAAAATTCTCCAAAAAAACTTTTGTCACATTGTCATTATGGGGTAGAATGTGTGTAGAATTTTGAGGAAAAAATTAATTTAATCCATTTTGGAATAAGACTGCAACATAACAAAATGTGGAAAAAGTGAAGCGCTGTGAATACTTTGCGGATGCACTGTATCTCACAATGCTAAAGAAAATGAAAATGTGATCCAGAATCCCCATCTTGACCAGGCGTCTGTCCGTCCGTCTGTCCCACTTTTGTGAAATCAACTCCTCCTACAAATTTGTTCTGATTGTTTTGAAACTTGGCACCATGGTTTGATATAGGCCGAATCTCAATCTCCTCCCTAAACTTGAGCCCTGAGCCCTTGTAGACTTAGGTTGCTGCCATCAATAGTCCTTGAGTGTGCAACTCTGCAAGGGGATGAAGTGGCTCAAAATGGTAGAAATGAGACACACTTCACTTTACCTTGGCAACACTAGAAGTTTTTTTTTTTAAATGAACTTTGTTGAAAGAATTAGGAAACAAAAATAGTGTATGTAGCAGTGTATATATAAATCATCACAAAAAATACGACACGATAAAAAAAACTGATTAAAAACAAAACTAAAACAGAAACAAACAGCAGTGTATTAACAAAGGATAAAAAATTATCCTGAAAGTTCGGGTGTGTGTCCAGTGTCTCTATAACTTTTTTGTTTTTCAATCTGTGTAACTTTTTAAAATAAAATCCCAATTTTGTTTTAAATGGTTGCATTCTTGTTCATTTTTTTACATCTACATTTAGGAACATTTTCTTGTTGAAATAGAGAGGTTCAAACAGTGTTTTTTTATTTTCAGTGTTACAGTTTTAATAAAAATATTTCAACCCATTTATTTTAACCATACTTTTAATTTCTTTGAAATTCATGTGATGATCAGGTGAGCGTGCTCCCCCTCCCCTCCTGTGTTTTTTCCTCCTGTCTGTTTCCTGGCTCCAGAGTTGATTACGCCCACCTGCGTGATCATGCACACCTGCTGCTGCCTCTTCTGCCAGCTTTAAAAGAGCTAGTTTGTGAAGGCCTCTTTGCTGGACTGTTGAGTATTGCTGCCATCGGCTTACGCTAAGTTAAATGGTGTTTTATTTTACCAGTTGTCTGACCTTCTCCTCTTTTCCTCTCCAGGTTGCTGCCATCTCAGCGGTGTGTTACTCCAGGGCTGCGCACGCTCACCTGAACCTCTTCCTTGCATGGACAACTTCTACTCCACCCGGTCAGCCAACTACTCCGCTCCATCCTGCCAACTTTCCCCTTAACAGTTTGTGTCACTGGATTGCTCCTGCCAGCTCCTTTACCACCACACGCTGGGTTCCACAGCCGGGCCCTCTGCTTTGGTAATAAGTCTCTCCTCGTCTTTCCCTCTTCTTCTCCCTTCTCAATTGAATTCATTATTAATCATTTCCCCTCTCTCTCTCATCTACAGGCTGTGTGCCCCTCCAGCGTGTTCATTAGTATTTTTGTCGTACAATAAATTATGTTACCGCCTGTGCCTGTTTGTTTTTCCGGTGTTGTTTACTCTGCGTTTGAGTCTCTGGCTTATAAATCATGACAATTAAAACATGTGACTGGCTATTGTGGGTCTCAGACTTTTTGTTTTAAACATTACTTTCTTCAGGAATGATCTGAATTAAATGTGCTGCAGCCTCTTATCTTTTTTTTTTTTTTTTTTTTTTTTTTTTTAAGCTACACAATCCCCCCACACACCATCCTAAATTATTTAAACTACTAAATTGGGTATAATTCAGCATAAACTCTTATTTTCTGTATTTTTTATTTTGACAAAGATTCATGTCAAGGCAGTTTTTTTTTTTTGTTTTTGTGGGGTGGACCAAGAGTGAAGGGGCGGTCAGTGATGAACAGGTGACCAATCAGGAGCTTTACATTGAGGAAACCCCAGCATGGTGCTCTGAACTGTGGGTAATTCCCTTACCTTAAGTCAGCATAGCATGCTGACTTAAGAAAAAGGGTAATTTAAAGGCTCAAAAAGTCAGTGAGTGATCAGCCACTTCCTGATTTAAGATTAGGACAGCCCTAAACCCTCAGTCACTTAACGTGAACGCGCCTAAAGTCAACAAGTCTGCAAGGGAGAAGAATGAGATTCGGCTATACTCCGATGATGTGCATATTGCAATTTCACTCTAATCGGATGACTTTGAGGTCAGATTTTCCCTAAATCTTCTAAACCCTAACTACTGAAAGAAATGATGTAGGCTTTTAACCTGTTGCACTTCGGTGTACCGTGGGCGGGCACGTCTCTGCATCCTAGGGCGCACGAGGGCGTCCTAGTATGCACACTGTGCATCCTAGGAGGCACTGAATAAAAAAAACCAGCTGCATTTCCGTTCTTCTACTACAGACACAGCCGCGAACAGAAAGCCAAAGGAGTGCTTTGATTGGTTTAGATGTGATTGACCTCTCATTCGACTAATAAGAGCCTTGAATTGGGTTTCTGAAACCTTGAAGAACCAATGACTGAAAACCTAGCAAGAAGGACCCACCTACCAACGGCTGCGAATACAGCCAGCCAATTGAAGCACAGAAGTTCGAAAGCTGTTTTGTGTAAGGCTGGGTGACACACAGGCGTTCGCCAGTCTTTTTTTCTTATTACTGTTCTTATTTGTTTTGAAAAATCGTTCGCCAAAACTGCAATCATGGAAGCGCAAAACCGCAATAATGGAATTATGGTTTGACCGGGTCGCGTGACCAGAACCACGAGTCCGTAACAAGCGGACCAGCTTCATGTTCGTCTGACAATGAGGAAGAGAAGTTCGCCAGCTACGCTGCTGTTGTGAACAGGTAAGTGTTATAAGCTAAATTATTCTTTATCCCTGAAAATTGTAATCAAAAATGACTTTTGACCGATCGGTAAATTACAGTGATCCCTCACTTATCGCGGTTAATGGGTTCCAGAACCGGCCGCGAAAAGTGAAAAACCGCGAAGTAGCGTCACCCCTAATGACGTCACCCATAAATAATACGTACGTTCATTCTCTCACTCTCTCTCTCATATGATATGTGTGTGTGTGTGTAAGTGTACATACTTACACACACGACCTCAAGGACGTGCTCATCACAAGAGCTATGCGAGGGGCAGACTGCTGGACCGACCACCGCATGATTCTGTCAAAGGTCAGAATGCATGTTAGGCCCCTAGCTCGCCACGGTGGCCCAAAGAGGAAAACACTCCACTGTGCCAGACTCTCCAGCAGCGACATCTGTGACAACTTGCGTCGCTCCCTAGCTGAGAGGCTGGCAGGTATTGAACAACTGATCATCTCAGAGTCTGGGATGGATGAGAAGTGGACCGCTCTATCTACCATTCTCTTTGACACTGCAGCCCAAGCCATCGGTTTCAAAACCAAGAAACATCAGGACTGGTTTGACCAGAATGCTGGAGAGATCTCCACCCTCCTGGACAGAATGCACAGGGCACACAGAGCCACCTTGAACAACCCACAATCCCAATTCCATAAGAAGCAATGGCAAGCCCTTCGTTCTGAGGTCCAAACAACTCTCAGGAAACTGCAAGATGAGTGGTGGATCTCAAAGGCCAATGAAATCCAGACTCATGCTGATAGAAACGATATGCACAGTTTCTATGATGCAGTCAAAACCATCTACGGCCCCAGAAACTGCTCCCTGGCACCTGTGAGATCTGTTGATGGCTCTTCTTTAATCAAGGATCAGGCCATGATAGTGGAGCGGTGGGCTGAGCATTTTAACACCGTGCTTAACCAGCCTACCTCAGTGGACCCAACTGTCATTGCAGAGCTCCCTGAACATCCTACCATGCCAGATCTCGACCTCCCCCCAACCTTCAAAGAAATCCTGCAAGCAGTAAAAACCCTGAAAAACAATAAATCCCCTGGACCTGATGGCATCCCAGCTGAACTTCTCAAGGAAGGAGGCTACCTCTGTACTCAGACATTGTATCTCTATATCTCAGAGGTGTGGAGACGAGAGTGTGTCCCACAACAGTGGAAAGACAGCAACATTGTGACCATCTACAAGAACAAAGGAGACAAAGCCATCTGCTCCAATAGTAGGGGTATCTCTCTGTTGGCTACTGCTGGAAAGGTCCTTGCCAAGGTCATGCTCCGCAGACTCATCTCTGCAATATCAGAGCGGGTCACCCCAGAGTCACAGTGTGGTTTTCGGAAGGACAGGGGAACAGTTGACATGATCTTTGTGACGCGTCAGCTCCAAGCGAAATGTCGGGAGCAGCATAAGGACCTGTTCATTGCCTTTGTCGACCTGTCAAAGGCATTTGACACAGTGAACAGGGAACTACTGTGGCAAGTCCTAAAGAGATTTGGGTGTCCACCCAAGTTTCTCACAATCCTTGCGCAGTTCCATTCTGGGATGATGGCCCGAGTGGTAGTGGGAAGGCACAGCTCAGAACCTTTTTGGAGTGCAAACCGGAGTGAGGCAAGGCTGTGTGCTGGCCCCAGTTCTCTTCAACATCTTCCTTGTCTGTGTAACAACTCTGCTACGTAGGAGGGTGGAGAAACAAGCTGGAGTTACCATTGACTTCAGGCTTGATGGTAACCTGTTTAACATCAGGAGGCTACAGGCAACTTCCAAACTGACATCAGAGACCATCATTGAGCTACAGTACGCCGATGACTATGCCCTGGTTGCTCATACACCAGACGCTCTACAAAACATCCTCTCGGCAGCTGTAACTGCATACACCAGAATGGGACTGACAATCAACACCCAGAAGACAGAGGTACTCTGTCAGTCCAGTACCGACCCCCCACAAAACCCAATAACCCTCACAGCAGCAGGGCAACAGCTGCTCACAGTGCCCACATTCAAATACCTGGGGAGCATAATGTCTGACACCTGCTCAATGGATGACGAGATCCAGAACCGCCTCAAGCAAGCATCAGCATCTTTTGGTCGTCTAAGGAGAAGGGTTCTTCAGAACAGCAATCTCAAACTCCACACCAAAGTGCTGGTCTACAGAGCTGTATGTATCACCACCTTACTATATGGATGTGAGGCATGGACTATTTACAGCCGCCATCTGAGAAGCTTGGAGACCTTCCATATAAGATGTCTCCAGAAGATCCTTGGCATCACTTGGAAGGACAGAGTGCCGCACACAGAAGTGCTGGAGAGAGCTGGCAGCTGTAGCGTGGAGTCCATCATGGCCCAGCATCCACTCAGGTGGTTGGGGCATGTCATCCGGATGCCCAGCCACAGACTCCCACGCAGAATCCTGTATGGTCAGTTACACCGTGGCCAACGCAGCGCTGGTGGGCAGAAGAAGCGCTTCAAAGATCAAATGAAGTCCATCCTGAAGAGATGTCAGATCAACCCCTCTTCACTGGAGGAACTCGCTTCCTGCCGAGACATCTGGCTCTTCCACTCCTCACAGGGAGTGGATTATATGGAGGAACAGCGCACACAACACCGGACAGCAAAGCGTGCAAAGAGGCATGCTCGCCAAGTCCCCCCTGCTCCCCCCAGCACCTCCTTCACATGCCCGGTCTGTAACCGAATCTGCAGATCCAGGATCGGACTATTCAAACACCAGCAGACTCACAAAGAAGATGGTCATCATCGAATCGATGGACTACCAGAGAGAGAGAGAGTACATACATACGTAGATGTAAATAAAGTGTACATAAATATGTTTTTAGAACTCTTTTATTCTTATAACAAGATACGTAACTCAAGATGAAGATGATTTACTGCACAGGTTAATGAGAGCTTTACTGCTCCTCAGGTGACGCCTCATCGTCAGGTGCTAGAGGCGCAGCATCGTCGAGGGCAGCTTCCAATAGAGCTGGAGAAGCTGCAGGAGGCAGCGTAGTGGCTCGACGGGAAGACTATTTCGCACAAAAAGGCACAAGAGAACAGCGAAAAGTTCTACGCGGCGAGACTAAGCAACACGAGTGATAAAGAACAATGAATGCGGTCTTCGGTCCCTCGGCAGGGAGAGAAGCTGGGTAAAACGTCTCGACCAATCAGCTTGCAAGATTCCCAAGCCGAGCCAACACGAGAACAGCGAACAGAGAGGTGGATTTTGAGTTGTGCAGGCTCTCCGTGTTGATACCTGATGTTCTAATGTAGTCTCCCTGCCTTCTGCTGGTGCCCGCCCATTTTTTCTCAATTTTGAATTTTTGGTGAATATTTTTGAAAAATCCGCGATGCACTGAGGGCGCGAAAGGTGAGGCGCAAAGTAGCGAGGGATCACTGTACAACTGTGCGTAGTAGACCGCGGCGCACCGTGACCGCGGCGCACCAGGCGATGTCCGTCCTCTGTAGCGGGGGGGGGCAACCCCCCCCCACACACACACACAGCCCTGAGTGCCACCTTTCATTAGAGCCCAAGATCAAGCTTCTATATTGAATCTTTCAAAAGTTACAGACGTTTTTCCAAACTGTGCCATTTGGCACAATTTGGCACAGTTCAAAAACGCCTGGGAACAACCTAAGAAAAAAGCTGTGTAATATATTCATTTTTTGTGGTATTGTTACAAAATTTTGACCTCAGCTGGATAACACTTGGTTCTACATTTCTGTTGCATTTTCCAGCCCGGATCTGAAGCTGTGTGTTATTTGCAAGCATTTGTAACCAAAAAAACACCCAGGCGAAATTTATTTTCTTCAAGTTCAGTATGTTTAGATGACTGTTACTCAGCGGCCGGAGCACTTAGAGAGATTATGACTGTTTTGCCAAAAAATTCAAAGTGTTTTCTTTTAAATGAGGCCAACCCCATGAAGATGCTGCAAAGGGTTGAAGAACAGCTTTTGATTTACTTTGGGTACATTATTTTTTGGCGTTTTTAGGGAAATTGACCAGAGTGCAAGGGGTTAAGTACAGTAGTTGTATACAGACAACATACACCCTCCCCTAACTATGGGTTTGTGATCAAGGGGTCAGAGGTCATAGGTTAACATTAAACAGAGTTAATTTAAACTAGAACAGATGTGGCAGATCTGGCGGTGGTGTCTGTATATTTCTTGTAGACATGAGATGGGTGTTTGTGATGATATTGTCATGGCAGACTGTTATACTGACTCTCTTTTTGCTGAGATACATGTCAAAAATGGAAAAAATCTAATTGTAGGTGTGATTTATCATCCCCCGGACACTGACCTTGATATTTTTACGACCAAACTGGAAGAAATTTTATTCTCAATAATAAAAATAAAAGTTGTATCCTCCTTGGAGACTTCAACATTGACCTCTCCAGGGATGATGCAGCTAAAAATGACTTTATGAATACACTACATTCCTCTTTCTTTTTCCCTACCATTAATATTTATACTAGAATCACTCACTCTACCAAGTCCATTATCGATAATATCATCACTAACATTCGCAATTCCACACTGGTATCTGGAGTTGTACTCTCTGAGATTTCTGATCATTTCCCTATTGTTCTGTTTCTTGACCTTGCTGTTAGGCCCTCAATCTCACATCATAAACTAAAAATAAAAATATTCAATGAAGAAACCTTACAACGACTGAATGAGGTTTGCATACCAAGGAATGGGATAGAATCTACAATTGTAGTGATGCTGATGCTGCGTTTGACACCTTGACTAAAGAAATTACAGACTCCATTCAGAGGACAACGTGTTGTGGTACTATTCAACATCCATGGCTTTCTAAGGGCATATTAAAATCTATTAAGCACAAAAATAAACTATATAAATGCTACATAAATATCCAAATATTAATAATAAAAATGAATATACTAATTATAGACATAAACTAGCATATATTATTAGAAAGCGTATATACACTGGAAAAATGCCCCTCTAAAAACAAGTAAAAAACTAGAAAAGCACTCATAGAGCGCATACCTCCGCCAAGGCTCCTTCCGTTTCTCATGGATGACCTCCAAAATGTAATGGGTTTGTGTGAAGGCCTATAGCCACGTGGTGAAAACTGCATCAAAGTCTGTCCAGCAGTTTTGGAGTATTGTTGCTAACACACTGTGAGAAGATAAGAGCCTTGGCTGAGGTATGCATTCTCAGATCATCACCAAAATATAATGGGTTCGTCTCTAGCCCAAGAACCACCTCTGGTGAAAATGTCATCCAAATCCATCCAGTAGTTTTTGTGTAATCCTGCTGCACAAATACAAGCAAAGCTCTTGGTGGAGGTATGCACTCTCAGATCATCACCAAAATCTAATCATCTGTTCCCCGTGCCATTACACACCTTTCCTGAAAATTTTGTCAAAATCCGTTCATAACTTTTTGAGTTATGTTGGTAACAGACAAACAGACAGACAGACAGACAGACAGACAAACTCCGGTAAAAACATTACCTCCATGGCGGAGGTAAAAAATAAAAACAAGATATTTTTGCTTGAAACAAGTGAAAAAATCTGCCAATGGAACAAGTCAAAATTGACTCAAAACAAGATCTATTAACTTAAAATAAGTTCTTATATCTCACTGAAAAGTTACTCTTTAGGTAAATGTGTCTTATATTAAGTGTAATGAGATATTTTGACTAGAAATGACACAAATATACTTGGTGAGATTTTGATTTTTTGCAGTATACTATGCAGAACACATAAATGCATCACAGGGTGATTCCAAGAAATCTTGGAGAGTACTAAATAAGGTTCTAAACAGGAACCCAAAAACCTCCACACTTCCTAACAATAACGCGGTCAGCAATCTCACCAGTAATGCCACTCTCGCTGATAAATTTAATAATTATTTTGTCTCCATTGGAGAAAATTTATCTAATAAACTCAACTGACCCCAGGCTGCCTCTTTCAAACATTATTTATCAGGAAACTAACTGAATTCTTTCTTCCTGAAGCCAACTGATTGTGATGAAGTCTGGAAAATCATTAAGGACATGAAGAACTTGAACTCTGCTGGAGCTGATGAAATTTCCAGCAACATTTTGAAAAGTATCATTAATGTAATACTGGAATTTCTCACCTACTACATTAATCTGTCTCTACTCTCTGGAGTAGTGCCATAAATAGCAAAAATTGCACAAATTACACCAATCTACAAATCAGGTGATAAGAATGATTTGACTAATTATTGTCCAATATCCATTCTGCCTATTCTCTCCAAGGTTTTGGAAAGAGTAGTTTATAACAGACTAAGCAGTTACCTTGACAAGCTCAACATTATTATCCCATCTCAATATGGCTTCAGAAAGAAACACACTACTTATATGGCAATACTTGACCTTCAGTGATGCAGTTGAAAGAGGCAACTATGGTATTGACATTTTCTTAGACCTATCTAAAGCATTTGATACCATTAACCTTGACATCCTAATTAATAAATTACAACATTATGGTATCAGAGGCCTAGCATTAGATGGGTTTATTAGCCATCTGTTTGGAAGACTTCAATATGTTTATATAAATAACCACAAATCATCATATAACTCCATCAATCATGGTGTCCCCCAGGGTTCCATCTTGGGACCAGTTCTCTTTATTCTGTACATAAATGACATTGCTAACTCCTCGTTTCTACTACATAAAGTACTGTTTGCTGATGACACTAATTTATTTTTTGCTCACCAGAATCCAAATGAACTTGAACAGATAATAAATAGTGAACTTATGAAAATAGACACCTGGTTTCAGTGTAACAAACCTTTCTCTTAGCATCAGTAAAACAAATTATATGTATTCCATTCCAATAAAAAGCCACCAAAAAGACACCAAGCAACTTTCCCCCAAAATTAATGGACAGAATATTACAAGAGTTAGCTCTACAAAATTCTTGGGGGTCCTCATCGATGAATTTCTCAATTTCAAATGTCACATCGACGATCTAACCAAAAAACTGGCTAAATATGCTGCTTTGTTTTTTAAAGTGAGACATTTTCTACCACTTTCAGCACTTTTCATTCTATATAAAATTTTATTTGAGCCTCATTTACATCATTGCAATAATCATATGGTGCAACACATTTCCAACTCACCTAAAAAAGCTAGAAATTCTCCAAAAGAAAGTTATACGTGTCTTATCAAGGTCTGGATATAACTCTCCCACTAGACATCTTTTTCAGTTCAATTCAATTCAATTCAACTTTATTTATATAGCGCCATTTCACAACAACAGTCATCTCATAGCACTATCAACTGTAGGGGGGAACCCCCACAGTTGCAGAAAGACCCCAGCAATCAGGCGATCCCCTGTGAGCAAGCACTTGGCGACGGTGGAGAGGAAAAACTCCCTTTTAACAGGAAGAAACCTCCAGCAGAACCAGGCTCAGGGAGGGGCAGTCATCTGCTGCGACTGGCTGGGGGGTGAGGGGATAGAGAAAAAGAAAAGAACAGACATGTAGAGAGCAAACAGCACGATGGGGACTCAATCTATGGGAGAGAACAAACAAATGTTAATGACCAGCAAAAAAAAAATATTTCATAGAGAGTGAGGAAAGGAGTGAGGCCCAGTGCATTACTGGAGGTCCCCCGGCTGACTAAACCTATTAGCAGCATAACTAAGGGAGGGTTCAGAAACACATGATCCCTCCCTATTTGTAGGCTATATCAAAAAGGTAGGTTTTAGCCCTATTCTTAAAAACAGAGATCGAGTCTGACTCCCGAATCCAGATTGGCAGCTGATTCCACAGGAGAGGAGCTTGATAACTGAAGGCTCTGCCTCCCATTGTACTTTTGGAGATTCTAGGTATTACAAGTAATCCTGCATTTTGGGAGCGTAGTGCTCTGTTAGGATAATACGGTAGTATCAGATCTTTTAAATAAAAAGGAGCCTGATTGTTTAGAGCTTTGTAAGTAAGAAGAAGGATTTTAAACTTAATTCTAAACTCTATGGGAAGCCAATGAAGGGAGGCCAGAACCGGAGAGATATGATCTCTCTTTCTAGTACCTGTTAAAACTCTTGCTGCAGCATTTTGGATCAGCTGAAGACTTTTTAAAGATGTTTTAGGACAGCCTGATAATAAAGAATTACAATAATCTAATCTCGAGCTAACAAAAGCGTGGATCAGTTTCTCAGCATCACTCTGAGACAAGATGCTCCTAATCTTGGCAATATTACGCAAATGATAGAAGGCAGTCTTAGAAACAAATTTAATATGTGAATTGAAGGACAAATCCTGATCAAAAATAACTCCAAGGTTCCTCACAGAGCTATTAAGAGAAAGAGTAACCGCATCCAAACTGAAAGTTTGATTTGGAAAGGAATTTCTAAGGTTTTTTGGACCAACAAGAATGACTTCAGTCTTATCTGAATTTAATAGCAGGAAATTACAAGTCATCCAAGCTTTGATTTCCTTAAGACAGGCTTCTAACTTGGCTAATTGATTACTATCATCTGGCTTCATTGACAGGTATAATTGTGTGTCATCTGCATAACAATGAAAATGTATACAGTGCTTTCTAATAATGTTGCCTAACGGAAGCATATATAAACTAAAAAGAGTAGGGCCTAGCACAGATCCCTGTGGAACTCCATGACTAAGCTTTGAGTTGAAAGAAAACTCATTATTTACATGAACAAACTGGAACCTATCAGATAAATAAGATCTAAACCATTGCAACGAAGTTCCATTAAGTCCAACATAGTGTTCTAATCTATCAAGTAGAATATTATGATCGATAGTATCAAAAGCTGCACTAAGGTCTAAAAGGACAAGTACAGAAACTAGTCCATTATCAGATGCAATGAGGAGGTCGTTAGTGACCTTCGCTAAGGCTGTTTCAGTACTATGATGGATTCTAAACCCAGATTGAAACTCTTCAAGTAAACCATTTCCCTGCAGGTGGTCAAATAATTGCGTAGCAACAACTCTTTCTAAGATTTTTGAAATGAAAGGGAGATTAGAGATTGGTCTATAGTTAGCTAAAGCTCCTGGATCTAGCGTTGGTTTTTTGAGTAAGGGTTTAATTACAGCCGTTTTAAAAGCCTGCGGTACATGGCCTAAAGTTAATGAAGAATTGATTATATGAAGAATAAAGCTACCAATAAGTGGGAAGACTTCTTTAAATAACCTGGTAGGAATAGGGTCTAAAAGACAAGTTGAAGGTTTGGATGAGGAAACTATTTTGTCTAACTCACAAAGGTCGATTGGAGTAAACTCATCAAGACAGACATCAACAGAAGGAGTTGTAGTAGTTACAGTACTTAAGTTAACTGTGGGAAGAATCTGATTGATTTTATCTCTGATGGATGAAATTTTATTATTGAAAAAGTTCATAAAGTCCTGACTAGTAAGCTCTAAGGGAATGCTAGGATTGACAGAGTCCTGACTCTTTGTCAACCTGGCTACAGTACTGAAAAGAAACCTGGGATTATTCTTGTTCTCTTCTATTAATGCAGAGTAATAACTCGTTCTAGCTTTTCTAAGAGATTTTTTATAAATTAAAAGATGATTTCTCCAAGCTGAATAGATTTCATCTAAATTAGTAGAGCACCATTTTCTTTCTAATTGACAAGTCTTCTGTTTTAAGGTACGAGTTTCTGTGTTGAACCAAGGAGTTAGAAATCTCTGATTAGACTTTTTCTTTTTTAAGGGGGCCACCAAGTCTAGAGTCTGATGCAGAGAAGTTGAAACACTATCCACCATGTTATCAATTACAGAAGGAGCAAGCTGTCTATAGCTTATTTCCGTTGTGTTGACACATGGCATAGAGGAAACAATCTGCATAAATTTGGAAACAGCATCATCTGAGAGGCATCTACTGTAATAATATTTTTCTTTAGGAGCCAAATAGTCAGAGATAGTAAAATCAAAGGTTAACAGACAATGGTCTGACAGTACAGGGTTATGAGGAGACACTACAAGATTTTCTATTTCTATGCCATATGTCAGAACAAGGTCCAATGTATGGTGGAGGTAATGAGTAGAATTTCCTACTTTCTGAGAAAACCCAATCGAATCTAATATTGAATTGAATGCCACATTAAGGCAGTCACTATCTACATCCACATGTATATTAAAGTCCCCTACTATAATTATTCTATCAGATTTCAGCACTAAATCAGCTAAGAAATTAGCAAATTCGGATAAAAATTCTGAGTAGGTTGATGGGGGACGATAAACTATGGCAAATAAAATTGGGTTTAACCTAAAATTGCTAAAGTGCCCAATACTGAGGACCAGGCCCTCAAAGGAATTATAACATGTTTTTTGCTTTACATTAACTAGTAATTTGGAATGGTAAATTGTTGCTACTCCTCCTCCACGACCAGAACTTCTAGGATTTTGACAGTTTAAATAACCAGAGGGAGTTGATTCATTTAAACCAACATAATCCTCTTGCCCTAACCAAGTCTCTGTAAGGGAAATTAAATCAATCTGATGATCAATTAACAAATCATGGACTAACAGAGACTTGGGAGTTAGAGACCTAATATTTAATAAACCACATTTAATTTTTAAATTATGAGGAGGAACAGAGGCCAAATCATTCAATTTAGGGGCTTTATGTTTAATTTGAGTTTTACCAATATTTTGCTTTATCACTTTGGGATGCTTATACATTATATTTTTATTCACTTTGGAGGGAGCAGACAACGATTCTCTGATGGGGAAGTCAGGGGCTAAGCTGAGGGGTGGCGGATGAAGAGGAGCTGCAGAGAGGCGTGTAAGACTGCGACTCTGCTTCCTGGTCCCAACTCTGAGTAGTCATGGTTTTGGAAATTTGGATAAAAAAGATGCCAGATTGTTAGATAAATGAGAAGCACCATCCAAAGTGGGATGAATGCTGTCTCGTCTCATAAGACCAGGTTTTCCCCAAAAAGAGCTCCAATTGTCAATGTAGCCCACGTCATTTTTAGGACACCACACAGACAGCCAGCGGTTCAAGGATGACGAGCGGCTAAACATGTCATCACTGGTCAGATTGGGGAGGGGTCCAGAGAATACTACAGTGGCAGACATCGTTTTGGCAAAGTCACACACCGATTCTATATTAAGTTTCGTGACTTCCGACTGCCGGAGACGGATGTCATTAATGCCGGCGTGAATAACAATTGTGGAATATTTACAGTTACTTTTAGCCAGCATTTTCAAATTTGACTCGATGTCGCCTGCTCTGGCCCCAGGAATGCATTGGACTATGGCCGCTGGAGTCTCTAGGTTCACGTTTCTGACTACAGAGTCGCCAATGATCAGAGTTTTTTCCTCAGCGGGTGTGTCGCTGAGCGGGGAAAAACGATTAGAAACGTGAACAGGTTGGTGGTGTACCGGGGCTTTGTGACTAGGCTTCCTTCTCACCGTCACCCACCCAGTCTCCTCGCTGCTAAGGAGAGCCGGGGGACCGCTGACAGTGGGACCTAAGCTAGCTAGCTCCGCTGCAGCTAATGGGCGTCCGTCAAGATTAACTGGCGCAGACGGTGTTTCAATGCAGCGGAGCCGGGATTCCAAATCAGACAACCTCGCCTTGAGCGCCTCAAAAAGACAACATTTATTACATTTACCGTTATCACTAAAAGAGGCAGAGGTGTAGCTAAACATCTGACAGAGAGAGCACACCAGAGGAGGAGAAGAAAGCGAGCTAGTAGCCATAGCTAGTGGCTAGAGAGCAAACCACAAAGCAAACCACACAGGCAAACAGCAAAACAGGAAGTGACGATACGTTACCACAAGGAAGTGACGATCGACCAGGATCGACCAGAAATGGTTTTCATCGTTCATCTTTTCCATCGTTAGAATCTTCTAAGACTTGCTGAGTATAATTACTCCCAGAATGCCTGTATAATGTATCAGGTTGTCCACAAACTCAACTATAAATTATGTGAACTCATTCCAATCTTCCTTCCCATGCACACCTATACCACCAGAAATAAAAACCAAATTACTGGGAAAAAAGGAAGACTAAAATCTACCAGGTTTAGTATTGTGTGCAGAGGACTGCAGATTTGGAATGAGCTTGATGAGAGTCTAAAAATATCACCTTCCATCGCCAAGAAAAAACTAAAAATGCAACTCCTATCATTATATAATTAATCCACTATTTGTTACACAAAACTTGCTTACTGATGAGTTGTCACCCCATTATTTTTTTGTTTTATATATTGATGTCACTCCACTAGTATTTGATAAGTTGTCAATGTATCACCTTACCTACTAATTCAATGTAAAAAAAATGCTGGGATTATGTGTTATATGTCTGTTATATGTTTGTATGTTGCTATACACAAAGATATCTAGCCAATATCCGTTATCATTTTATTGTAGAAAATGGGCACCCTACTAAAAGCTTTAAATAACTTACTTGGGGTGATTCTTTCACACTCCAAATCAGTGTGGAAAAAAAAAACTTACTGTATACTGCAATTCATGCTGTGGATAATGTGATGGTGGGTTTTATTGTGAAGTACGGTGTGATGACGCCACCTTCCGGGTGCGCCACCACACCGCCCTTAAATAGGGGCATCCACCATTTTGGGCTACCTCTTGTCCGGATGACCCCACACTGTATAGCACCTGCTGTATTGCAACCTGTGATATAATAAAGTACTGTTCTAATGCAACCTCTCGTCTGCCTCCCTTCGTGCCAGGTTTACAGACGTAACATTTGGCAACTGAGGATTAACCAATGGAGGCGTGTGCAACACCACTGTGGTCTTTCCTGGAGCTTCCCGGGGAGCCGCCGGTCCCATGGCCCCATTGAGTGGAGGCTTTCGAAAACTACAGTGTTGGACTGAGGGAAGCTGGATAAGGTGAGGACGCGAGCGTTACTTGTCCACAACCTTGGCATCAAAGGTCAGAGGATTCTGCAAACACTCAGCACGGCGGACTCGTATGAGGACGTCGTGGAGCAAATGGCTAACCACTTCACCACTCTGGACAGCATGATGGTACAGCGGATTTGGTTTCGCCAGAGATGCCAGGAAGTCGGTGAGCCCATTCAACAATTTGTCACTGACTTAAGACAGTTAGCCAGTGTGTGCCAGTTTGGGCTGTTAGAGGACAAGATGGTACGGGACCAGTTAGCCAAGCACACATGTAGCGCCGTGATAAGGGCTAGGTTGCTAATGGCGCCAAATGACTTAGCACTAGCTGGGGCAGTTGAGGTAGTTTTGCAGCTAGAGGCCAAGGATAAGCTAACCTCAGAGCTAAATGGGCGCCAGTCTCAGAAGACACTAGAAGGGACAACGTCAGTGAACGCAGTGGACTCGGAGGACGAATGGAGCATGGCGGATGACTACGAGGCGTACGCAGTGAGCCATGGGTGTGCTCCGAAGGACCCCGTCTGCAGGGGTTGTGGTCCCCAATGCACCAGAGTTATGTGCAAGCATGCCTGGCAAGAGGGAAGCGGTGCAGCAAGTGTGGGTGCATGAATCATTTCACCAGAATGTGTTGGCCCCCATCATCATGGAGCCCGCCAAGTAGACCAGCCCGCCCGCCTATGACAACCATCCACTTGGTGAGCGCTAAAGCCAATGGGCTTTCCTACTGCATGGTGGAATTGGATGGTGTGGCTTTGCCATTGATACTCAGCACGGCGGCGGTGCAGTCGGTGCTAAATTGGGCCATGGTAAAAAAGTTTTTCCCACACTACAGGATCAGGAAGAACCCGGCATCGCTGTATGGCTATGGCGGTGATAGACTGTGCAATGTCGGGACTGTGGAGTTGATTGCTCGTTATAACAACGAAGCGGTGCATGACTTCACGTTCCAGGTAACAACGCATGGCAAAAATATTATGGGGTGTGACCTGTTCTATGGACTGGGGCTCGCCATTAAGGACAGTGCTGGATTTGAGTGGTCCAGATGTGGACAGTGGAGATCGCCGGACCCGGTGGATGACGACGTGGTGTGGGATGAGGTACCCACTGGCGGTGCCGGAACCGAAGCACAGGTTTCTGACACCCAGGAAGACAACTGCTCAGTGGAGGAACCAGATGACTCCAGTGCCCGCGCTCGGCCAGCTATTTTGGGAGCAACAGAGTTAGCGAGCAGAGGGTCTGCTCCGACGGGTGTCACCAGGGAAGCATCGGACATTTTCGGTGCCAAAGTCAAGCTTTGGATGATGACGGATGATGGGTCTGCTATGACGGTGGTGGCTGCTGTGCCGCCGCGGTGTCATGACGACGCGACATGGGTGAAGGATGCAGAGCTTCCGGAACTGCAGCAGTGCATCAAACCGAGCAAGGAGCCACTCCGGGTCATGGACTGGGTTCAGGTTCGTGCCGAGGACAGACCAGGGCAATGACTGGCTGGACTGCAGCCGGTGGGACGTCGTGCGCCAATGAGGATTGTGGCAAAAGTGGGAGCGGCATGTTTCCAGCTGGCAGACAGCTCAATCCGACACACAAACCAGCTGCAGTGTGTCCAGGTGGATATTCCAACTGACAGGGCTACGCAGGAGTCGGTGAAGGTGGTGGGAGACCCGATCTCCTGTGTTTTGACGATCGGCCCTGGTCCTGGGGGCCTGTCGCCTCCAGGAGCGCGTCTGCTGTGGGGCTGCTGCAGGGCCCCCCCAGCAGAGCCTCCCTTGCCATGGAAGACTATGAAGAAGAGACTATGGACTCTTTAGGTAGGAGCACGGCCAGTATATCAGGTAAAAGTGGCAGAATAAACCACTTGGCCGTGCATGCTGTGTGGCAGTCCACCCACCGGCCCTAGTTCTAGTGTTTTATTGTGTTGTTGTTTACTGTGTTTATTGGGGGCTTTATGTATGAAATTTGGGTGGGTTTAATTCAGTGTGTTTTTCTGCTTTATAAAGGGGGGGCAGAATGTGATGGTGGGTTTTATTGTGAAGTACGGTGTGATGATGGCACCTTCCGGGTGCGCCACCACACTGCCCTATAAATAGAGGCGTCCACCATTTTGGGCTTCCTCTTGCCCGGATGACCCCACACTGTATAGCACCTGCTGTATTGCAACCTGTGATATAATAAAGTCCCGTCTCTAGTGCAACCTCTAGTCTGCCTCCCTTCGTGCCAGGTTTACAGACATAACAGATAAATCATACTGTAATTCATTCATTCATGTTGCTGATAATGTGTGATGTGTGTCCATCCATCCATCCATCTTCTACCGCTTCTCCGGAGGTCCAGGTCAGGGAGACAGCAGTTCAAGTAGAGAAGCCCAGACTTCCCTCTCCCCAGCCACCTGCTCCAGCTCTTCAGAGAAGATACCAAGGTGTTCACAGACCAGCTGGGAGACATAGTCTCTGCAGCGAGTCCTGGGTCTGCCCCAGCGTCTCCTCCCAGTGGGACGTGCCCAAAACACCTCAAGTGGGAGGCGTCCAAGAGGCATCCTGATCCGATGCCCAAACCACCTCAACTGGCTCCTTTCAATGTGGAGGAGCAGTGGTTCTACTCTAAGCCTCTCCCAGATGACTGAGCTCCTCACCCTATCTCTGAGGGTGAGTCCAGCAATCTGACGAAGAAAGCTCATTTCAGCCGCTTGTATCCGCAATCTTGTTCTTTCGGTCATTACCCAAAGCTCATGACCATAGGTGAGGGTAGGAACATAGATTGACTGGTAAATCAACAGCTTTGCCTGAGAGCTTAGCTCCCACTTCACCACAACAGACCGGTACAACGTCCACATCACTGCAGATGCTGCTCTGATTCATCTCTCGCTCCATTTTCCCCTCACTCGTGAATAAGACCCCAAGATACTTAAACTCCTCCACTTGGGGCAGGAGCCTGTCCCCAACCCGGAGAGGGCAATCCACCTTTTTCCAGCTGAGGACCATGGACTCGGACTTTGAGGTACTGATTCTCATCCCAGCCACTTCACACTCAGCAGCAAACCATCTCAGTAAGACCTGTAGGTCATTGCTGGATGAAACCAGCAGGACAACATCATCTGCAAACAACAGAGATGAGATCCTGTGGTCACCAAGCATGACACCCTCCGTTCCCTGGTTGCACCTAGAAATCCTGTCCATAAAAATTATGAACAGGATCGGTGACAAAGGGCAGCCCTGGCGGAGTCTAACTCTCACTGGGAAAAAGTCCGACCAAGTGTTGGCAATACGAACCAAGCTCTCACAACGGTCGTACAGAGACCGAATAGCACATAACAACAAGCCCGATACCCCATACTCCTGAAGCACCCCCCACAAAAAACCACGAGGGACGCGGATGAATGCCTTCTCCAAGTCCACAAAACACATGTAAACTGGTTGGACAAACTCCCACGAACCCTCGAGGATTCTCAAGAGGGTAAAGAGCTGGTTTGATGTGCCACGGCCAGGACGAAAACCACATTGCTCCTCCTGAATCCAAGGTTCAACCAACGGCTGGACTCTCCTCTCCAGTACCTTAGCATAGACCTTCCCAGGGAGGCTGAGGAGTGTGATCCCTCTAAAGTTGGCGCACACCCTCCAGTCCCCTTTTTTAAAGAGAGGAACCAACACCCCGGTTTGCCATGCTAATATATGAATTGGCAGAGCAAGCAAAGCAGTGTGACCATGAAGGCATACTGAAAGAAAAAACAAAGCTTATGGCCACCTAAAAAATGGTGTTAATGATCATGAGAAGGTGGGGTAGTGCTTCATGAGCAGCAGGCACCTGAGTACAAAGCCCTGATTGGGAAGCATGGAAACTTGAAGACCTAACCCACACAGCAACACAGGAACATGGGTTGAAACCTTTGGGCACTGCCTATTTTAATTTGAGATATTTTTGATCTTACAGTGCTATATTTTTATTTTAAGCATGCTATTACTGATTGTGTGTCAAAAAATTCTTATTTTTAGTTGTGTGGGTTTTTTTTTAACCCTGCTTACACCTGTGATTCCTAGAGCTCCGGTTAAATCCTGGATGGCGTTGTTGGTGATACATCTTAAAGGCTTTAAATTAGTCTAGTCATTGTGATTTTACTATTTATTTAAAAAATTAAGTTAAATTTCCGCCTAAGTTTTCGGTTCAATCATTTTAAAGTTAAATATTTTATTCTAAATTGATGCACTTGGTTTCATGGACACAGACGGGTAAAGTAGCCAGAAATTGTACTCAAGAAAACATAGTGTTATGAAATTAATTAAAAAAGACAGTAGTGAGACCTACTATGATGTACAGTATGGTTTGGAGACAGTGGTACTGACAAAAAGACAGGAGGCAGAGCTGGAGGTGGCAGAGTTGAAGCTGCTAAGATTCTCATTAGAAGTGACTCGGAGGGACAAGATTAGAAATGAGTATATCAGAGGGACAGCTCAGGCTGAGCAGTTTGGAGACAAAGTAAGACAGGCAAGGTTGAGATGGTTTGGACATGTGCAGAGGAGGGATAGTGGATATATTGGACAAAGGATGTTGAAGATGGAGCTGCCAGGCAGGAGGAAAAGAGGAAGACCACAGAGAAGATTCATGGATGTAGTGAAGGAGGACATGGAGATGGTTGGTGTTACAGGAGAAGATGCAAGGGATAGGGTGAGATGGAAGCAGATTATCTGCTGTTGTGACCCCTAAAGGGAGAAGTCAAAAGAAGAAGAAGAAGAAGAAGAAGAAGAAGAAGAAGAAGAGTTTAATTATATGATGATCACATACTAGTTTTTTTTATACCATTTACACTCTCATTTTAACTGCAGACTTACTATTGGGGTCCATAGATTAGACATTAATGTAGGATTTTTTTTGGGGGGGGATGAATGAATGAATGAACAGGCAGTGTGATGTGTGGCATGGGAGGGCATGTTAGTGTGATGAGTTGTATTCCATTCACATTTTCGTTTTCATCATGGACTTATTAAGGATTAATGTGTTTATTTTTAGAGGAATAAATGAATGACCAAGGAATGTGTGGCATTGTACTTTTCACTGTAATTCCCCACAGAGACAGGAGATGTGTCCACACATCTTCCTCAGCTGCACACCTTGGGTTTCCAGAGGGGCTGAGGTTGCAGTTCTCCATCAGCAAGCGCCCTGACTGCCACCCGTCAGGGGCTGGCAGAAGCCGCTGAAAGCGGGCTTGCTTCATGGCCAGGGTCGCTGTGGACGGGAAGCCATGCCAGATCTCCTCCATCCTTTCCTCCATAAGGAGGAGACGATGGCATGGAGCGACTTTCATGCCATTGTTAATGAAAGTTCATGAAAGTTTGCACATGCGTCATCCTCTTTTCCTAAAGTTTCAAACCCATTCATGCCTGTGTGTTGCCTCCATGTGCAATACATTAAACCATTCAGCTGATTTTTCAGCCCATTCCTCACCATTTGTTGTTTCTAACATAACTAACTGGGCATCAAGAGTGACTGATGTCCTCCTTATTACCAAGCAGCATTACTATCATGTGCATTTTGGCTCACACACTGTCATGATTCAGACCGGGATCAGTCTCAAACACAGAGCAGCCAGAACGATCACACAGACTCCAATAGAAAGTTTCACAATTTTATTGAACAAAAACAGAAAACCAAAATGCAAAACTAAAGGAAAAGCAAAACACAAAGACGCCAACTTAAATTTCAGCCAGGAGCCCCCTGGAGCGCACGTAGCCTACGGGAGGGAGCAGACAGAGACAATAAGGGACAGATTCTCCAATGTAAGAATAATGCAGGAAAGAACACTTACAGTCAGAGCAATGGAGTCCGGCAGGGAACTCCAATATGGACCGGGGCAGGTGGAAGGCAGGACCTGGGTGGACGTGATGATCTTCCTGGTCAGGTGAGCGTGACACCTAAGGGTGGCAGCCACCTGAGGACAGGAAACACACAGAAGGTAAATATGGGGAGACAAAGTAACGAGAGAAAACTTAAGACAAACTTGAGGCTGCAAACCCAGACAATCCAGTAGTGAGCTCCCCTCACGTTAGGCCTTAAATACGCCAGCTCATCAGGAGCAGCAGGTGGATAATCATGCAGGTGTGCTCATCACCGGAGTGGGAAACCAGGAACAGGAGGGGAGAGGGAGCACGCTCGCCAAACCATCACAGGGCCCCCCCTCAGGGGACGCCTCCTGGCGTCCCACTGGGCTGACGTCGATGGGTGCGATGAACAGCCTGGATCATCCGCTTATCCAAGATGTATAATCCCGGGATCCATGACCTCTCCTCCGGATCATATCCTTCCCAGTGGACGAGGTGTTGACATCCCCGCCCCCGATGGCGCACGTCCAGGATCCTCTCCACAGTGTATGTAGTCTGGCCGTCGATGATCCAGGGGGGCTGTGGGGGGTCCAGAGGAAGGCAGAGGGGACTGGCAGAGAGGGGCTTAATCCGGGAGACATGGAATGTGGGATGTATACGCATAGAGGGTGGCAAGTCCAACTGCACGGTGACATCGTTGATCACCCACTTGATGGTAAAGGGACCCAGAAAGCGGGGTGACAACTTTCTGGATTCAGTCTTAAGCGGGATTTAGTCGGTGGACAACCAAACCCTCTGTCCCACTGTGTACTTCGGCGCCGGTGCCCGTCTGCGATCAGTGCACTGCCTGTTGCGCTCCGCAGAGTGGAGGAGGGCAGCCCTCATGGCCTTTCACAGGTGGCGGCACCTGTGCACATGGGCCTCCACAGATGGGATGGTAAGGTCCCTCTCACCCATGGGCAACAATGGTGGAATGTAATCCATCAACGCCTCGAATGGTGTAAGCCCAGTGGAAGAGGAGATCTCCAAGTTCAATGTGTATTCCACCCAGGTCAAGTGGGTGCTCCAGGTGACGGGGTTGGAGGATGCTACACACCGTAGGGTGGCCTCTAGGGACTGATTAGCATGCTCAGCCTGACCATTACTCTGTGGGTGATATCCTGATGTCAGACTGGCGGATGAACCCAAACAGCAACAGAATGCCTTCCATACCTGGGATGTGAACTTGGGACCCCGGTCCGAGATGATGTCGATGGGAATACTGTACAACCGGATGACATGCTGAGTCAGCATTGTAATTTGGGGAGTCAGCAGGTCGGCCATCTCCGTGGCAGATTGTAATTTGGGGAGAGGAATGAGGTGGACGGCCTTGGAGAAGCGGTCGACAATGGTGAGGATGATGGTATTCCCCTGGGATGGAGGGAGGCCCATGACAAAGTCCAAAGAAATGTGAGACCAAGTGGGACCCAGCACCGAGAGGGGATGGAGGAGACCCGCAGGAGGGGAGGAGTCAGACTTATTCGCAGAGCAGATGTGGCAGGCTTTAACGTACTTCTGCACATCCTTCGCCAGTGTGGGCCACCAAAACACTCTGCGTAACAGGTCTATGGTCCTAGAGATGCCGGGGTGACAGGCAAAAAAGCTGGTATGCCCCCACTGGATAACTTCTCCTCATAGCACCACGTGGACATACAGCTGGTCTAGAGGACCTCCCTCCGGGACAGGTTCAGATGACTGTGCCTGCTGGACCCTCTGCTCAATCTCCCACTGGAGTGTCCCAAGAAAGCAGGAGTGGGGGAGAATAGTCTCCAGAGGGGACGCAGCAGCTGCAGAGGAGGAGGTGGAGGAGGAGGAGTCGGGAGAAAACTGACATGAGAGAGCATCCGCCTTGCCATTACGGGACCCCGGTCTGTACGAGATGGATAGATTGAATCTATTAAAGAACAGGGCCCACCAAGCCTGCCATGAATTCAACCGTCCGGCCAACCGAAGGTATTCTAAGTTTTATGGCCGGTCCAGACAATGACCGGTTGGCTAGCTCCTTCCAGTCAGTGTCTCCACTCCTCCAACGCCAACTTAATTGCCAACAGTTCGCGGTCCCCTACAACGTAATTCCTCTTGGCTGGTGTTAACTGCCGGGAAAAATACACACACGGATGAAGCTTCTGATTGGAGGATGAGCGCTGGGAGAGGACAGCGCCCACTCCTGAATCAGAAGCATCCACCTCGACCACAAACTGCACAGCGGGATCCACTTGTGCCAAGACACACGCGTTGGTGAATAGGCTTTTTAGGGTCACAAAAGCTCGTTCAGAGGCCTCAGACCATTTGAACGGGCTTTTGGTTGATGTCAGATGTGTAAGCGGCTGTGCCACCCTACTGTAATCCCGGATAAATTGGCGGTAGAAGTTAGCAAAGCCCAGGAAACGCTGCAGATCCTTACTGGACTGGGGGGTAGGTCAGCCTACTACCACTTTAATTTTTGCCGCATCAGCCTTTACTGTGCCTTCGGTGATGATGAACCCCAGAAATGAAGTTGAGCGAGTGGAAAATTCACACTTCTCAGCTTTTACAAAAAGCTGGTTCTCCAGCAACTGCTGCAGGACAGACCAGACGTGGACTACATGCTCCTCCAGTGTGCAAGAAAAAAATCAAAATATCGTCCAAATACACAAACACAAACTGGTTCACCAAGTCTCGTAGGATGTTGTTTATTAACCACTGGAAGACGGCAGGGGCATTGGTCAGCCCAAACGGCATGACCAGATATTCAAAATGGCCCAAAGGTGTCTTAAACACCATCTTCCACTCATCCCCCTCTTGAATACTGACTAAATGATACACATTACGGTGGTCGAGCTTGGTGAAAAAACGCACTCGTTGGAGTAATTCAAACGCCGAATTGATAAGTGGGAGCGGATACTTATCCTTCCGGGTTATCGCATTAAGCTCGCGGTAATCAATACATGGTTGCAATGACCCATCCTTTTTCCCTACAAAAAAGAACCCCATGCCAAGTGGAGCAGATGACGGACGGATTATGCCGGCACTCAGGGAGTCTTTTATGTAGGTCTCTATCGCCTCCCTCTCTGGCCCAGATAAACTGTAGAGCCAGCTGGATGGCAGCCACGCCCCTGGGAGGAGGTTGATAGCACAGTTGTAGCCCCGGTGAGGTGGTAAAGACGGGGCTCTGGACTTGCTAAAGACCTCCCCAAGTCATGATAAACCTCAGGCACGGAGCTGCGATCCACCGGCTCAGCCGAAGGGGAAGAGAGCAGGAGCGAAGGAGAGCATGCGGCCGACTGGAGATACAACACGAGACAGAAAGGGCTCCAGGATGAAATGGAGCCCTGGCTCCAGTTAATGATGGGATTATGAATACGGAGCCATGGATACCCCAGGCTCATGGGGGTGTTAGACTGAGGCAGGACGTAAAACAATAGCCTCGCGGTGGTTACCGGACAGAATGGCTGAAATGGGGCCAGTCTGCTCGGTAACCACCACGATGGTGGTGCCAGAGACTGCCGAGACCAATAAAGGTGTCAGAACTTTCCTGGTGGCTAGTTGTAATTTCTGCACTAAGGCCTGTTGAATAAAATTTTGCTCCGCCCTTGAGTCAACCAAGGTGGAGGTTTTGAACTCGGCCCCCGGTAACTGGATCAGGGCCGAAAGCTCAAAATGGTTGGGAGGATTTTGCAAAGACCCTCCAGCCAGACCCCCCACGGTTGGTGACGGGCTGGGTCTTTTTGGCCTCACGGGACATTTCGAAATTGCATGACAATAAAAACATGCCCTCTCCCTTTCTCAACACTGACACTCCTCCAGAGTCAAATGGGACCTGCCAAGCACCATTGGCTCGGAGGAGGCCGGCGGAGTAGCACCAAGGGATAGGGCAGCCAGTCAGGAGGCAAGTGGAGAGGTGGCTGCCCCCCACTCTCTTGCTCGCTCCCTAAACCGGGTATCAAGGGACACAGCCTGCTTGATGAGCTCATCCAGAGAGGAGGGAGCTGCACAGATAACCAACTCGTCACGGAGCTGCAAATTCAGACTCAAGAGAAACATGCTGCGCAGCACAGCATCATTCCAGCCAGAGTCTGCTGCAATGACCCGGAACTCGGTAGAGAAATTGGCCACCGACCGATCCCCCTGCCGGAGTCCCATGAGTGGGCTAACAATATTCCCCTCACACTCTGTATGGTCAAATGCCCCAGAGAACTCCTGCACAAACTGCTTGAGTGAATAAAGGGGTCCATCAGGGCTGCTCAAGATGGACTGAGCCCACTCGAGAGCCCGGACCCGCAACAACAAGGTCATAAAGTGAATCTTGGCTGTATCATCCCTATACTCCCCCTCCACCTGCCAAAGATATAACCAACATTGGTGCAGGAACCCCCTGCAACAGAGATGTTCCTGCGGAAAACAGAAGCTGCCGGGGCAACAGATGCAGGAGGAGGCACCACACCAGGAAGCCAACGCAGGTGCTCAGTAACAGTTGCCAATTGCTGAGTGACAGTTTGTAATTGCTCAGATTATAAAACAACCTGGAGCTCTGTGGCACCCAAACGTTCAAGTGCTGAGTGTTTGCCTGGCGAAGCGTTCGCTGATCCTTGATTCTGGCTGGATCGTTCTGTCATGATTCAGACCGGGATCAGACTCAAACGCAGGACAGCCAAAACGATCACACAGACTCCAATAAAAAGTTTCACAATTTTATTGAACAAAAACAGAAAACCAAAATGCAAAACTAAAGGAAAAGCAAAACACAAAAACGCCAACCTAAATTTCAGCCAAGACAGGAGCCCCCTGGAGCACACGTAGCCTACGGGAGAGAGCAGATAGAGACGATAAGGGACAGATTCTCCAATGGGAGAATAATGCAGGAAGGAACACACAGTCAGAACAGTTGAGATCGGCAGGGAACTCCAACATGAACCGGGGCAGGTGGAAGGCAGGACCTGGGTGGACGTGATGATCTTCCTGGTCAGGCAAGCGTGATCAGCTCCAGGAGGCACAGGTGGCAACAACCTGAGGACAGGAGACACACAGAAGGTAAATACGGAGAGACAAGGTAATGAGAGAAAACTTAAGACAAACTTGAGGCTGCAAACCCAGACAATCCAGCGGTGAGCTTCCCTCACGCTGGGCCTTAAATATGCCGGCTCATCAGGAGCAGCAGGTGGATAATCATGCAGATGTGCTCATCACCGGAGCGGGAAACCAGTAACAGGAGGGGAGGGGGAGCACGCTCGCCAAACCATCACACACACACGGGCTTTAGTAAGCACAAAACCCATCTTAAACCATCATGATCACAATTCACTGTAGATAATGCGCCTCTTTGCATTAAAGAGATGGGAAGGAGTGCTTTGGATTGGATTATCCAAAACACACCTCTGAAGGATTAGACCAGCCTCTTTCCATCATGCACTGGTGGAAAGCTCATTTTTATGCTGTTGTGATAAGGAAATGAACGTGGAAACACCCATAAATGCATTCTGCGTCACTGACAACTGACTAAACGATCCCGTCGTTGTAATATGGCCCCAAGTCTCCCAGCTGGCCTGGGAATGCCCAGAAAAGTGGTAGAAGATGGATGGATGGATGGATGGATGGATAGAATATAGTAATAAATTTAAGTAATTCAGAATATCTTGAAAAATATTAATATTTAATCATCAGTGAATTCCAACATTTGTCAGTGGTGATGTGTTGTTGACAGGACCCAAATGTCAGAGCTTAGATTGCGAGGATTAAATTAACATAAAGAAACACAGCATACTGGCTGGAAAAACACAATGAACATAAAAAGTTCAACCTCCATAATCTTGGTAGACACGACGACTTGACAAGACATGACTAGACAGAAGACAGGAGAATGCCACAACCAGCTGAAGGACGGCGTCCCTTAAGTACACTGGGCATAATGAACATAATTACAACACAGGTGTGCACAATCAGAAGCAAACAGAAACCAATAACAACTGACAGCTAACACATGAGGAAGACAGAGGTGACAGGAGGAGCAGGGCTGCACAGACAAACACCAGCAGGGGAGACACGGAACATGAACAGGAGATCAGGGACAACACGACCATGACAAATAATGATAATAATAGCAAATAGAGAATCATACAAACTAAACTCAAGCCCAGGACCAGAATAATGGACATAACATAACGATGATGAATAATGCAAATAAACTAGACTAAGAGGAAACAAAGTCCTTCTCCTCCCCACAAAGTCCAAAACAAAAAACAGAGTTTGTGGGGCAAAATCAAAGTCCCAGGCCCCAAACCAAAAACAAGGCAGGTTGGGTGGTCTACCGAAGTCCCAGGGCCACCAGACCAAAGGGCAAGGCAGTTCAGGTTCTCCTCTGTAGTCCCAGGGCCACCGGACCGGAGAATAAGACGGGTCAGGGGGCCTACCTAAGTCCACAGGACCCCTGACCAGAGTACATGGAGGGTCTGGCATCCTAGTGAAGTCCTTAGACCACCAGACTACAAGGCAAGGAAGATCAGGGACGCTGAGCTTGGGGTACAGCAACAAATGAGTTTTAAGCACTGGAAACAAAAATACTGGGGCTTTTAGTCCAGGAGACAAAAATGCTGAGGCATTCAGTTCTGGAAGCAATAATACCGGGGCTTTTGGTTTAGAGGCAGGCAAAGGTGGCACCCTGACCTCGAAAAGAGCAGGTAAGGGCCCCCAGCCTTGGAAACGGCAGGTAGAGACCCCCCGGCTTCTGGTACATCGGGTGGAGGTCCACCGACCTCTGGCTCGCCACATGGAGGTCCACGATCTCTGGCTTGGTGGGTGGAGGTCCACTGACCCCTGGCTCACCGGGTGGAGGCCCACCGACCCCTGGCACGTTGGGTGGCACCGACCCCTGTCTTGTCGGGTGGAGGTCCACCGACCCCTGGCTCATTGGGTGGAGGTCCACTGACCTCTGGCTTGACAGATGGAGGTCCACCGACCTCTGGCTAGACAGTTGGAGGTCCACTGACCTCTGATTTGACAGTTGGAGGTCCACCAACCTCTGGCTCGACAGCTGGAAGTCCACTGACCTCTGGCTCGACAGCTGGAACATGGTCCTTCTGTGGCTCCATCCTCAACACGAGCACCTCGGATGAGGAAGGAGAACATGCGGTCAATGAGGTGACACCACAGTCACTAGCAGCAGAGACTGACAGGGAGGGCCCACGAGCTGGCTGACTCTGCGCTTGGGTCCCCTCACCAGGAGTAAGGCAAATCTTTTCTAAAATGGTTGTAGAAAATAATGAAAAAGGTACTTGCCTTAGCTCCTGGTCTCCTGCTGCTGGAGTAATGACCTCATGAAGAGTTGCAGGAGCGGCGGCCTCGGTCGCTGGAGTAGATGATGTTTGGGATGTGTAGACTTCAGGCACTGATGGTTGGAGTGCACTAACCTCAGGCGCTAATGGTTGGAGTGCACTGACCCCTGGAGCTGTTGACTGAGGCACGCCAAACTCAGAAACAGGCAACGTAGACGCACCAGCTTCGGGAATAGCAGATAAAGGCTCACCTGCCTCTGAAACACACAATGGAGGTTCTCCTGACCTCTGAAGCAACGGCTGGAGGTCTCCTGACCTCTGAAGCAGCGGCTGGAGGTCTCCTGACCTCTGAAGCAACGGCTGGAGATCTCCTGACTTCTGAGATGACGGTTGGAGCTGGCTGGTCAACGGCGAACCCCAACGAAACAGGCTGATCTGCTGTGACCCCAGATGGAGCATGCAGATCAGTGACCCCAAGTGGCAATGGCTGCAAATCCTCGAGCCCTGATGCAAGGGGGTCCATCCCTGGCACAGCCACCTCAGACGGTGGTGTGGGGGGGCAATCTTTGACCGGGTCACTACTCACCTCCATAGTGGAGCCCAGTGGAACAGCAGGCACACTAACTGATGCTGATGGTGAAGAAGAGAGGTGGGGAGTCCTGATGGAAGAGGAGATCCCTATGTCCGGTGAGCTGGGAGCTGAAGTCTCTTCCACCTCTGGCATGGGGGAGAATTCGGTGGAGAGGAGGAATTCTTTGAGGAAGGCTGGAATGTCCTCCCTCAGATGAGAGTTAGCTGCCACCAGCCAGTGTACCTTCCTCCACGCCAAGTCCTGCCAACCATCTCTCCAAAGGCAGAGCTTGAAGCATTTCCCAGCTGCCTGATGAGATCCCCCAGCTCCCTACCACGGTTCAGTTCCTCCCATGAAGAGTTTGGGAGAGAGGAGAGGCAGATGAGTATGATGGGGTGGCAGCAGATGTCACAACAGAGCCAGGTGGCGAGGACTCAGCGGCAGTGGGTGGCTGCCACTGAATCCCACCACTGGGAACAAGACAAGACCTTTCATTCATGGATGTAAAAAAATGAAAAGGTCCTTGCCTTGTGTCCCGCTCTGCTGAAGAGCCAGGCGAGACCCTCTGGGTAACTTCAAAGCTCGTCTGGTGGTGAGCTGTGGTGGGTGGTGCCGGAGCTGGAGTGAAGTGCCGAGAGGAGTGGCGCAGATGCTCCCTTTGCCTGTTTTCAACCGTTCGAGGTGGAGAGGTAAATGGGTAGCTCCCATAGGCACGGAAATACCCCGAGGTGTGGGGTGCACTCCAACACCCAGGCTGCCGCTATCCAGAACTGGCTTTCCTCCTCCGGATCAGTACAGCTGTGGGCCACGGTCACCAGGGTTCACAGCCTCTCCATGGCCCACAACTGTTCGTCTGTGAGTAGTACACATCCCATCATAGCTCAGAGCAAATTAAGTCCACTAGGTCCACACCGGCGGCATCCAAATGTCAGCGGTGGTGTGTTGTTTACAGGACCCAAATGCCAGATCTTAGTTTGTGAGGATTTAATAACAAAATGAAACACAGCACCCTGGCTGGAAAAACACAACGAACGTAAAAAGTTCAAACTTCATAAACGTGGTAGACACGACAACTTGACAAGACATGACTAGACAGAAGACAGGAGGACGCCACAACCAGCTGAAGGACGGCGTCCCTTAAGTACACTGGGCTTAATGAACATAATTACAAACAGGTGTGCACAACCAGGAGCAAACAGAAAGCAATAATAACTGACAGCTAACACATGAGGAAGACAGAGGTGACAGGAGGGGCAGGGCTGCACAGACAAACACCAGCTGGAGAGACACAGAACATGAACAGGAGATCAGGGACAACACAACCATGACAAATAATGATAACAATAACAAACAGAGAATCATACAAACTAAACTCAAGCCCAGGACCAGAATAATGAACATAACTATGATGATAAATAATACTAATAAACTAGACTAAGAGGAAAACCAACAAAGACATAAATACACAAGGCAGAATAATAATAATGATAACCCAGGAAAATAATGATAATGATAAGATAAGATAAGCCTTTATTAGTCCCACAATGGGGAAATTCCAGGATTGCAACAGCACAGGGATAGCAACACTCAGAGCAATAATTAAGAAGATATGAAAAATATAAATAAGAGCAGTGGATATACATACATACACATAAATATATAAATATATATACAAAGTGTGGAGCATTGTAGCAAGATGGAATAAACAGCATAAACTACATAGTATGAATATGTACCCATACATATTGTCACCCTCCGTAGTGACTGATATTGTCCTAGTTGTATACTGGAGGGGACCATTTGTGTAAGTCTGTTGCGTCTTTTGCATTCAATACTACTAGGTCATCACGTTTTTTTGCTATCTCTGCGAGCAGCCCTGCTTAGGTTATACAGTCTGACAGCCGTAGGTAGGAAGGACCTGCAAAACCTCTCGGTTGCGCACCTAGGATGATGTAGTCTACTGCTAAATGAGCTCCTCAGTGTGTTCAATATGTCCTGCATAGGGTGGGACTCGGACTCCAGCAGAGATGACAGTTTAGCCACCATCCTTCTCTCTCCTATCTCTTCCACTGGGTCAAGGCGTTGCCCCAGGACAGAGCTAGCTTTCTTGATCAGTTTGTTTAGTCTCTTCCTATCGGCTGCTGTAATGCCACTGCCCCAGCAGACCACTCCAAAAATGATGGCTGATGCCACCACTGTGTCGTAGAATGTCTTCAGCAGCGCCCCTTGTACACCAAAAGACCTGAACCTCCTCAATAGGAACAACCTGCGCTGTCCCTTCTTGTAGAGTGCTTCGGTATTGTGTGACCAGTCTAGTTTATTGTTCAGATGAACACCAAGGTACTTGTAAGATGTCACCATCTCAATGTCTGTTCCCTGGATGTTTACTGGTGCTGTGAGGGGTTGTCCTTGCCTGCGGCAGTCCACCACCAGCTCCTTAGTTTTCCTCGCGTTGATCTGGAGGCAGTTCCGATGGCACCAATCCACGAAGTCCTGGATAAGTCCTCTGTACTCAGCTTCATCTCTGTTGGAGATGGGGCCGACGATCGCAGAGTTGTCAGAGAACTTCTGTAGATGGCAGTGTGTTGTGTTGTGTGAGAAGTCCGCAGTATAAAGGGTGAACAGGAAGGGAGCCAAAACCGTTCCCTGGGGGGCCCCCGTGCTACCGATGATCGTGTCAGACACACAATCTTGGGTTCTCACAAACTGTGGCTGGTTAGTGAGGTAGTCCAGGATCCATGATGACAGGTGCTGGTCCACCCCTGCGCACAGCAGCTTGTCCTTCAGGATCATTGGTTGAATGGTGTTGAAAGCACTGGAGAAGTCAAAGAACATGATCCTCACCACATTCCCGGGCTTCTCCAGGTGGGACAGAGAACGGTGAAAGAGGAAGATCACTGCATCCTCCACCCCAATGCCATGCTGGTAGGCAAACTGGAGTGGATCCATTGCTGGTCCCACTAGGGGGCGGAGGTGAGCAAGGAGCAGTCTCTCCAGGGTCTTCATCATGTGAGACGTCAGGGCCACTGGTCTGTAGCTATTCAGATCTTTGGGGTGGGAAGTCTTTGGTACAGGTACCACACAAGATGTTTTCCACAACAGTGGTACCCTCTCCAGCTTCAGGCTCAGGTTGAAGATATGCTCCACAATCCCACACAGCTGGTCTGCACAGGACTTGAGGAGCTTCGCGCTGAAACACAGAAAATAACAAGAATAAACTTACAGCGTGAGCATGGTCCTCCACCCTTGCACAGATCCTAATAACATTTGCTTCATTTTTTCTAATGCCCGTTAACAGAACATTTTCTAGAGAGTAAACATCGAGGGGGACACTGTAATTATGTTTGTAGTAAGGGCTGTTTCTGGCTTTTTAGGGGCCCTGTTTTTATAATGAAGTATACAACGTGATTGAATGCAATGTGGAGATCAAACTCTTTAAAAGAAAAAAAGAAAAATATTGAAATAAATTGGATCATTGTCGAGAGCAGAACAAAAAAACATTACATGGAATGAAAATTTAAGTAGTATTTGTGGCGGCATGAAATAATAAGCGGCAAACTGACAGTTTTTAAGGGTGTTTATTATCATTCATTTAAACAAAAACTAAAGGAAGAAATACTCCAAACATATTTACAAGACGACATGTAAACTCACATAAGGATTGACATATCCAGCCTGTGTTGTGTTGTGGCTTAGTTGTTTTTTTTTTCTCTCTGTGACATTCTGTCTTAGATTTGTCTTGAATAGTAACCGCTTAACTTAGCTTAGCTTAGTTTTCTTTCTTTTTTTTTTTTTTTTCTTCTCAGTCACACTTTGTCTTAGCTTTGTTCTAAATTGTAATCACTCTTGTCTTGTTTACTCTTTTTTCTTTGAATTCTTGGATGGAATATGGGTGGGCAATATAAGCTGCGGCTTCAGCCATCACCCATTTTGGATAACTCACGTGGAATTGTTTAGTAGAAGGAGTCTTTGTCTAATTTGACCTTGTTGTTATATTATACAGTTTCTTTTAACCTGTACTGTATTATCCGAAATAAATTCATTCAATGTCATTCAATTCATCCCGCCATCATAGAACTCACTCCAGCCCTGTGCAGGCGGGCTGGAGCGGGTCCTCAGGCTCTCAGGCAATGCGTGTAGTCAGATGAGCAGTATGAGAGAGAGAGAGAGGAAGAGTTACAGAGCGAAATGCAGTTTAAATACCCCACTACAGACAATACATGAAAGGCACATTTGCATCACAGAACAGAACAGGAAGCATGAACACCTGCATTTGAGTCACACATATCAACCGGATACTGGCGCCTGAACTAGACAAAGAGAGGCTGCCTATTGATCTCAATACACACATCTCATTGTTCTGCTAATTGCCCCAGCTGAGCGCTCTGCTTGTCCCAGTCTGTTGTGGGGGTCACCCACAGTATTCATATGAATGCTGCAAATTTACAAGAAAAAGTCACAAATTTATGAGACAAAAGTTGCAAAAATGAGGAAGAGTAGTGAATTTATGAGGAAAAAAATGTGCAAATGCACAAAAAAAAGCTGCAAATTGAAAAGAAAAAGTTGCAAATTTATGATTAAAAAACTGTAAATTTACAAGAAAAAAGTCACAAATTTAGGATGAAAAAACTCCAAATTTATGAGAAAAGGTTGCAAATTTACAAGAAAAAAGTTGCAAATTCATGAGAAAAAAGCTGCAAATTTACAAGAAAAAAGTCACAACTTTATGAGAAAAAAGTTGCAAATATACAAGAAAAAAGTAACAATTTTATTAGAAAAACATTGCAAATTTACTAGAAAAAAGTCAAATTTATGAAGAAAAATGTTGCAAATTTCTGGAAAAAAGTTGCAAATTTATGAGAAGAAATTGCAAATTTAAATTTTAATAAAGTTGCAATTTTACAAGAAAAAAGTCACAAATTTATGAGCAAAAGTTGCAAATTTAAAAGAAAAAAGTCAGAAATTTATGAGGAAAAATGTTGCAAATGTATGAGGAAAGAAGCTGTATTTACAAGAAAACAGTTTCAAATTGATGAGAATGAATTTGTAAATTTACAAGAAAAAGAAACAAATCCACTAGAAAAAAAGTTGCAAATTTACAAGAAAAAAGTCAAATTTATGAGGAAAAAGTTTCAAATTTAGAAGAAACTAGAAAAGCACTCATAGAGTGCATACCTCCGCCAAGGCTCCTTCTGTTTGTTATGGATCACCTCCAAAATGTAATGGGTTTGTGTGTAGGCCTATAGCCACTTGTGGTGAAAATGGCATCAAAGTCTGTCCATCAGTTTTGTAGTATTGTTGCTAACAAACTGTGAGAAGATAAGAGCCTTGGCTGAAGTATGCATTCTCAGATCATCACCAAAATATAATGGGTTCCTCTCTAGCCCAAGAACCATCTCTGGTGAAAATTTCATCCAAATCCATCCAGTAGTTTTTGTGTAATCCTGTTGCACAAATATAAACAAAGCCCTTGGTGGAGGTATGCACTCTCAGATCATCACCAAAATCTAATCATCTGTCCCCCGTGCCATTACACACCTTTCCTGAAAATTTCATCAAAATCCGTTCATAACTTTTTGAGTATTGTTGCTAACACACTGTGAGAATTCAATTCAATTCAATTCAACTTTATTTATATAGCGCCATTTCACAACAACAGTCATCTCATAGCACTATCAACTGTAGGGGGAACCCCCACAGTTGCAGAAAGACCCCAGCAATCAGGCGATCCCCTGTGAGCAAGCACTTGGCGACGGTGGAGAGGAAAAACTCCCTTTTAACAGGAAGAAACCTCCAGCAGAACCAGGCTCAGGGAGGGGTAGTCATCTGCTGCGACTGGCTGGGGGGTGAGGGGACAGAGAAGATGAAAAGAACAGACATGTAGAGAGCAAACAGCACGATGGGGACTCAATCTATGGGAGAGAACAAACAGATGTTAATGACCAGCAAAAAAAATATTTCATTGAGAGTGAAGAAAGGAATGAGGCCCAGTGCATTATTGGAGGTCCCCCGGCTGACTAAACCTATTAGCAGCATAACTAAGGGAGGGTTCAGAAACACATGATCCCTCCCTAATTGTAGGCTATATCAAAAAGGTAGGTTTTAGCCCTATTCTTAAAAACAGAGATCGAGTCTGACTCCCGAATCCAGATTGGCAGCTGATTCCACAGGAGAGGAGCTTGATAACTGAAGGCTCTGCCTCCCATTGTACTTTTGGAGTTTCTAGGTATTACAAGTAATCCTGCGTTTTGGGAGCGTAGTGCTCTGTTAGGATAATACGGTAGTATCAGATCTTTTAAATAAAAAGGAGCCTGATTGTTAAGAGCTTTGTAAGTAAGAAGAAGGATTTTAAACTTAATTCTAAACTCTATGGGAAGCCAATGAAGGGAGGCCAGAACCGGAGAGATATGATCTCTCTTTCTAGTACCTGTTAAAACTCTTGCTGAAGCATTTTGGATCAGCTGAAGACTTTTTAAAGATGTTTTAGGACAGCCTGATAATAAAGAATTACAATAATCTAATCTCGACCTAACAAAAGTGTGGATCAGTTTCTCAGCATCACTCTGAGACAAGATGCTCCTAATCATGGCAATATTATGCAAATGATAGAAGGCAGTCCTAGAAACAAATTTAATATGTGAATTGAAGGACAGATCTTGATCAAAAATAATTCCAAGGTTCCTCACAGAGCTATTAAGAGAAAGAGTAACCGCATCCAAACTGAAAGTTTGATTTGGAAAGGTATTTCTAAGGTTTTTTGGACCAACAAGAATGACTTCAGTCTTATCTGAATTTAATAGCAGGAAATTACAAGTCATCCAAGCTTTGATTTCTTTAAGACAGGCTTCTAACTTGGCTAATTGATTACTATCATCTGGCTTCACTGACAGGTATAATTGTGTGTCATCTGCATAACAATGAAAATGTATACAGTGCTTTCTAATAATGTTGCCTAACGAAAGCATATATAAACTAAAAAGAGTACGGCCTAGCACAGATCCCTGTGGAACTCCATGACTAAGCTTTGAGTTGAAAGAAAACTCATTATTTACATGAACAAACTGGAACCTATCAGATAAATAAGATCTAAACCACTGCAATGAAGTTCCATTAAGTCCAACATAGTGTTCTAATCTATCAAGTAGAATATTATGATCGATAGTATCAAAAGCTGCACTAAGGTCTAAAAGGACAAGTATAGAAACCAGTCCATTATCAGATGCAATGAGGAGGTCGTTAGTGACCTTCGCTAAGGCTGTTTCAGTACTATGATGGATTCTAAACCCAGATTGAAACTCTTCAAGTAAACCATTTCCCTGCAGGTGGTCAAATAATTGCGTAGCAACAACTCTTTCTAAGATTTTTGAAATGAAAGGGAGATTAGAGATTGGTCTATAGTTAGCTAAAGCTCCTGGATCTAGCATTGGCTTTTTGAGTAAGGGTTTAATTACAGCCGTTTTAAAAGCCTGCGGTACATGGCCTAAAGTTAATGAAGAATTGATTATATGAAGAATAAAGCTACCAATAAGTGGGAAGACTTCTTTAAATAACCTGGTAGGAATAGGGTTTAAAAGACAAGTTGAAGGTTTGGATGAGGAAACTATTTTGTCTAACTCACGAAGGTCGATTGGAGTAAACTCATTAAGACAGACATCAATTGAAGGAGTTGTAGTAGTTACAGTATTTAAGTTAACTGTGGGAAGAATCTGATTGATTTTATCTCTGATGGATGAAATTTTATTATTGAAGAAGTTCATAAAGTCCTGACTAATAGGCTCTAAGGGAATGCTAGGATTGACAGAGTCCTGACTCTTTGTCAACCTGGCTACAGTGCTGAAAAGAAACCTAGGATTATTCTTGTTCTCTTCTATTAATGCAGAATAATAACTCGTTCTAGCTTTTCTAAGAGATTTTTTATAAATTAAAAGATGATTTCTCCAAGCTAAATAGATTTCATCTAAATTAGTGGAGCGCCATTTTCTTTCTAATTGACGAGTCTTCTGTTTTAAGCTACGAGTTTCTGTGTTGAACCAAGGAGCTAGAAATCTCTGATTAGACTTTTTCTTTTTTAAGGGGGCCACCAAGTCTAGAGTCTGATGCAGAGAAGCTGTAACACTATCGACCATGTTATCAATTACAGAAGGAGCAAGCTGTCTATATCTTATTTTCATTGTGTTGACACATGGCATAGAGGAAACAATCTGCATAAATTTGGAAACAGCATCATCTGAGAGGCATCTACTGTAATAATATTTTTCTTTAGGAGCCAAATAGTCAGAAATAGTAAAATCAAAGGTTAACAGACAATGGTCTGACAGTACAGGGTTATGAGGAGACACTACAAGATTTTCTGTTTCTATGCCATATGTCAGAACAAGGTCCAATGTATGGTGGAGGTAATGAGTAGAATTTCCTACTTTCTGAGAAAACCCAATCGAGTCTAATATTGAATTAAATGCCACATTAAGGCAGTCACTATCTACATCCACATGTATATTAAAGTCCCCTACTATAATTATTCTATCAGATTTCAGCACTAAATCAGCTAAGAAATCAGCAAATTCGGATAAAAATTCTGAGTAGGTTGATGGGGGACGATAAACTATGGCAAATAAAACTGGGTTTAACCTAAAATTGCTAAAGTGCCCAATACTGAGGACCAGGCCCTCAAAGGAATTATAACATGTTTTTTGCTTTACACTAACTAGTAATTTGGAATGGTAAATTGTTGCCACTCCTCCTCCACGACCAGAACTTCTGGGATTTTGACAGTTTAAATAACCAGAGGGAGTTGATTCATTTAAACCAACATAATCCTCTTGCCCTAACCAAGTCTCTGTAAGGGATATTAAATCAATCTGATGATCAATTAACAAATCATGGACTAACAGAGACTTGGGAGTTAGAGACCTAATATTTAATAAACCACATTTAATTTTTAAATTATGAGGAGGAACAGAGGCCAAATCATTCAGTTTAGAGGCTTTATGTTTAATTTGAGTTTTACCAATATTTTGCTTAATAACTTTGGGATGCTTATATATTATATTTTTATTTACTTTGGAGGGAGCAGACAATGATTCTCTGATGGGGAAGACAGGGGCTAAGTTGAGGGGTGGCGGATGAAGAGGAGCTGCAGAGAGGCGTGTAAGACTGTGACTCTGCTTCCTGGTCCCAACTCTGAGTAGTCATGGTTTTGGAAATTTGGATAAAAAAGATGCCAGATTGTTATATAAATGAGAAGCACCATCCAAAGTGGGATGGACGCTGTCTCGTCTCATAAGACCAGGTTTTCCCCAAAATGAGCTCCAATTGTTAATGTAGCCCACGTCATTTGCAGGACACCACACAGACAGCCAGCGGTTCAAGGATGACGAGCGGCTAAACATGTCATCACTGGTCAGATTGGGGAGGGGCCCAGAGAATACTACAGTGGCAGACATCGTTTTTGCAAAGTCACACACCGATTCTACATTAAGTTTCGTGACTTCCGACTGCCGGAGACGGATGTCATTAATGCCAGTGTGAATAACAATTGTGGAGTATTTACAATTACTTTTAGCCAGCATTTTCAAATTTGACTCGATGTCGCCTGCTCTGGCCCCAGGAATGCATTTGACTATGGCCGCTGGAGTCTCTAGGTTCACGTTTCTGACTACAGAGTTGCCAATGATCAGAGTTTTTTCCTCAGCGGGTGTGTCGCTGAGCGGGGAAAAACGATTAGAAACGTGAACAGGTTGGAGGTGTACCGGGGCTTTGTGACTAGGCTTCCTTCTCACCGTCACCCACCCAGTCTCCTCGCTGCTGAGGAGAGCCGGAGGACCGCTAACGGGATTAGCTATGCTAGCTAGCTCCGCTGCAGCTAAGGGGCATCCGTCAAGAGTAACTGGCGCAGATGGTGTTTCAATGCAGCGGAGCCGGGATTTCAAATCAGACAACCTCACCTCAAGCGCCTCAAAAAGACAACATTTATTACATTTACCGTTATCACTAAAAGAGGCAGAGGTGTAGCTAAACATCTGACAGAGAGAGCACACCAGAGGAGGAGAGGAAGGAGAGCTAGTAGCCATCGCTAGTGGCTAACCCAAAAGCTCAGGAGAGTGAGGAGAGCAAACCACACAGACAGACAGCAAAACAGGAAGTGACGATACGTTACCACAAGGAAGTGACGAACGTGACGATAAGAGCCTTGGCTTATTATTGAAGATAGGAGCCTTGGTTGAGGTATGCATTCTCAGATCATCACCAAAATCTAATCATCTGTTCCCCGTGCCATTATGCACCTTTCCTGAAAATTTCATCAAAATCCATTCATAACTTTTTGAGTATTGTTGCTAACACACTGTGAGAAGATAAAAGCCTTGGCTGAGGTATGCATTCTCAGATCATCACCAAAATCTAATCTTCTGTTCCCCGTGCCATTACACACCTTTCCTGAAAATTTCAGCAAAATCCATTCATAACTTTTGGAGTATTGTTGCTAACACACTGAGAGAAGATAAGAGCCTTGGCAGAGGTATGCATTCTCAGATCATCACCAAAATATAATGGGTTCCTCTCTAGCCCAAGAACCACCTCTGGTGCAAATTTCATCCAAATATATCCAGTAGTTTTTGCGTAATCCTGCTGCACAAATACAAACAAAGCCCTTGGTGGAGGTATGCACTCTCAGATCATCACCAAAATCTAATCATCTGTTCCCCGTGCCATTACACACCTTTCCTGAAAATTTCATCAAAATCCGTTCATAACTTTTTGAGTTATGTTGGTAACAGACAGACAGACAGACAGACAGACAGACAGACCCCGGTAAAAACATTACCTCCTTGGCAGAGGTAATAAAAAGTCACAAATTTATGAGAAAAAATTTTTAACTTTACAAGAAAAATGTCATGGGCACCTCCAGAAGGCAGGAAAGAAGGACTCCCATAGCAGACAGAACTCAAGCGCAACATAATTTATTCACAAACACAAATAAACAAACAAAATACAGCATATGGGCTGGAAAACAACCCAAGATGCGACTGATAAATTAACTCAGGGTACTGGGAAACTCAGGATACTGGATGCCGGCAGGGGAAAAACAGGTGACGACACCACACAAAATGAATGCAGGACAGGATATACGTATACAGTGGATACAAGAAGTCTACACACCCGCCTGTTCAAATGCCAAGTTTTTGCGATATAAAAAAAATGAGACCAAGATAAATCATTTCAAAACTTTTTCCACCATTAATGTGACCTACTGTATAACCTGTACAACCCAATTGAAAAACAAACTGAAATCTTTAAAGGGGAAAAATAAAAAATGAAAAACTTACAATAACCTGTTTGCATAAATATGCACATCCTCCCCTCTTATAACTGGGGATGTGGCTGTGTTCAGAATTAACCAATCACATTCAAACTCATGTTAATGGGAGTCAGCACACACCTGCCACCATTTAAAGTGCATCTGATTAACCCCAAATAAAGTTCAGCTGTTGTAGTAGGCTTTGCCTGATATTTTTGTAGTCACATCTTACAGCACAAGCCTTGGTCTGCAGAGAGCTTCCAAAGCATCAGAGGGATCTCATTGTTCAAAGGTATCAGTCAGGAAAAGGGTACAAAAGAATTTCCAAGGCATTAAATATACCAAAGAACACAGTGAAGACAGGCATCATGAAGTGGAGAAAATATGGCACAACAGTGACATTACCAAGAACTGGACATCCTTCCAAAATTGATGAAAAGACGAGAAGAAAACTAGTCAGGGAGGCTGCCAAGAGGCCGACACCAACATTGAAGGAGCTGCAGGAATTTCTGGCAAGTACTGGCTGTTTAGTACATGTGACAACAATCTCCCATCTAGGGTGGCAAGGCGGAAGCCTTATCTTGTGAAGAAAAACATCCAAGCTCGGCTACATTTTGCAAAAACACATTTGAAATCTCCCAAACATATGTGGGAAAATGTGTTATGGTCCGATGAAACCAAGGTTAAACTTTTTGCCCATAATTCCAAAAAGCACATTTGGTGCAAACACAACACTGCTCATCACCAAAAGAACACCATACCTACAGTGAAGCATGATGGTGGCAGCATCATGCTTTGGGGCTGTTTTTCTTTAGCTGGAACTGGGGCCTTAGTCAAGGTGGAGGGAATTATGAACAGTTCCAATTAACAGTCAGTGTTGGCACAAAACCTTCAGGCTTCTGCTAGAAAGCTGAAGATGAAGAGGAACTTCATTTTTCAGCACATCAATGACTCAAAGCAGACATCCAAATCAACAAAAGAATGGCTTCATCAGAAAAAGATTAAGGTTTTGGAATGGCCCAGCCAGAGTCCAGGCCTGAATCCGATCGAACATCTCAGAATCAGAATCAGAATCAGAATCAGAATCAGAATCAGAATCAGCTTTATTGGCCAAGTATGCACAACACATACAAGGAATTTGACTTTGGCTAAAAACTTGCTCTCGTTGTTCAGGTGAAGGATTTAAATAAGGATTCAATGACAACCAGAGTATGTACAGTAAATTACAGTCTGTCCACGTTTCTATAAAAGAATGCAAATATATACAGGAATATATGCAGTTATTTACTCGGACTAACCACACTTTGCAGAAATATATGAAAAAATATACAATCACACAGTATTTCAATGTGGACTCAGATTCAGTGATATAATGTGAATGAAGTAAAAAGCAGTGTGAGAGTTATGTGCAATGTAATAATGGATGAAAAGTCATGAGTACAGCAACAGGTAGGACTAGGTGAATGTTAGGAGTTCATCAGAGTGATGGCTTGAGGAAAGAAACTGTTCCTGTGACGGGTGGTTTTGACCTTCAGTGATCTGTAACGACGACCAGAAGATAGAAGTTCAAACAGTTTGTGGCCGGGGTGTGATGGGTCAGCACAGATGTTTCCCACCCGTTTCCTGGTTATGGACCGATATAAGTTCTCAATGGAGGGTAGGTCGGTACCAATGATCCTCTCCGCAGACTTAATGATCCGCTGCAGTCTGGTCTTGTCCTGTTTAGTGGCAGATCCAAACCAGACAGTGATGGAAAAGCAGAGGACAGATTGGATGATGGCGGTGTAGAAGACAACCAGCAGCTCCTGAGGCAAATCAAACTTCTTGAGCTGACGCAGAAAAAACAACCTCTGCTGGGCCTTTTTCCGGACAGTGTCAATATGGGAGGACCATTTCAGGTTCCGGGAGATTGTGGTACCCAGAAACTTGAAGGAGTCCACAGTGGACACTGTGCTGTTGAGGATGGTGAGTGGGGGGAATGAAGGGGGGTGTCGCCTGAAATCCACAGTCATCTCCACCGTTTTGGCTGGGTTAAGTTCAAGATGGTTCTGGCTGCACCAGAGGATCAGCTGCTCCACCTCCCGCCTGTATGCAGACTCATCATCATCCCGGATCAAACCGATGACTGTGGTGTCGTCCGCAAACTTCAGGAGCTTCACCGAAGGGTCCTCTGAGGTGCAGTCGTTGGAGTAGAGGGAGAAGAGCAGTGGGGAAAGGACACATCCTTGGGGGGCGCCAGTACTAATTTTTCGGGAGCTGGATGTAAATCTCCCTAGCTTCACCTGTTGCCACCTGTCAGTCAGAAAGCTGGAGATCCACTGGCAGGTGGAGGGGGGCACCTTGAGCTGGAGGAGTTTCTGATGAAGAATGCCTGGGATGATGGTGTTGAACGCTGAGCTGAAGTCGACAAACAGGATCCTGGCGTACGTCCCTGGGGAGTCGAGGTGTTGCAGGATGTAATGTAGTCCCATATTCACTGCATCATCCACTGACCTGTTTGACCGGTAGGCAAACTGCAGTGGGTCCATCAGGGGGCCTGTGATGACCTTCAGGTGGCTCAGCACCAATCTCTCCAAGGATTTCATGACCACAGAGGTCAGGGCAACAGGTCTGTAGTCGTTTAATCCTGTAATAGAGGGTTTCTTGGGAACTGGAATGATGATGGAGCGTTTGAAGCAGGAAGGCACTTCACGCAGCTCCAGTGATCTGTTAAAGATCCGGGTGAAGATGGGGGCCAACTCGTTGGAGCAGACTCTCAGGCAGGACGGAGACACACCATCAGGTCCTGCAGCCTTCTTGATCTTTTGTCTCTGAAAGACCCGGCGCACCTCCTCTTCACAGATCATTAGTGCACAAGTGCTAGTCATCTGTGGGTGATCTGAAAAGGGCTGTGCACAGGAGATGCCCTTGCAATCTGACAGATTCGGAGCATTTTTGCAAAGAAAAGTGGGCAAATATTGCCACATCAAGATGTGTCATGCTGATAGACTCCTACACAAAAAGACTGAGTGCTGTAATAAAAGCCAAAGGTGCTTGAATAAAATATTTAATGGTGTGCATATTTATGCAAACAGGTTATTGTAAGTTTTTTATTTTTTCCCTTAAAAGATTTCAGTTTGTTTTTCAATTGGGTTGTACAGGTTATACGTAGATCACATTAATGGTGGAAAAAGTTTTGAAATGATTTATCTTGGTCTCTTTTTTTTTTACATCACAAAAACCTGGCATTTAAACAGAGGTGTGTAGACTTTTTATATCCACTGTACATGGAGACAGATGATCAGGGGAAACACGGGACAGCTGGGGATGGTAATCAGGCATTAAACAGCAACACATGAGGGGAAGTGGCTAAGACTACGGAAGACATGAGGGACTGAGAATGATAGGAAAAGGAGTACGGGAAATGCACACACACGAGACTTGCACAGATGACTAAAGGGGGACACAGAACAACAACGACTGGTAAAGGGGACCATGACAGGGGTAGACAATAACAATCACAGAGAACCCAGGGGAGACACAGAGGGTAAATAATCACAATAACTAAACAGGGGAACATACAGAAAACACAAATAAGCATAAAGTGTGGGCTTGATTGTAAGATCAAGCCCAGACTATAACAGGGAACCCCCATCCCTACAAGGGTGGATTGTAGACGTCCTCCAAACAAAAACCAAGAATACCTCAATAGGGTGGAAGGAGGCGGACACAGGCATGACGGGGTAAAACAAGAACATAAACAAGGAAAAAATGTTCATCAGGTGGTCAGCCAAAATCCCTGGACCACCGGACTGATGGCCATGACACCTTGGGTGGCCTACCAAAGTCCAAGGGCCACCAGATGAACAAACACAATGTGTCAGGTGGCCTACCAAAGTCCAAGGGCCACCGGACGGATAAGCATGGTGCGTTGGGTGGCCTATCAAAGTCCATGGGCCACCAGACAGGAGAAAACATGGGAGCTTTCTGCTCTGAACGTAACATCATAAAGCCCTTGAACTCGGGAGATAACATCACAGTTTTTAACTCAGGCGATAACACAGAAGCATCTTGCATAGGAGACAACACAGAAACCTTAGATTCAGGCGATAACATGGAAGCGTTTTGCTCTGAAGGTAACAACAGGAGGGGCTTTGAGCTCAACAGATGGCAACAGTGGAGCTTTTTGCACAGAATATAACAGGATTTTTTTGCTCAAGAGAAAACATGGGGGCCTCTTGCCCTGGAGATGATAACATTTCCCTCTGGGGATTAATAAAGTATACAAAAAACAAAACAAAACAAAACATGGAAACCTTAAACTCAGGAGATGATAACATGGAAACCTTAAACTCTGGAGATGATAACACAGAAACTTCAAACCCAGGAGATGCCAACACGGAAACCCCAAACTCAGGAGATGACAAAATGGAAACCCCAAACTTAGGAGATGACAACATGGAAACCCTAAACTCAGGAGATGATAACATGAAAACCTTAAACTCAGGAGGTGATAACATGGAAACTTTAAATTCAGGAGGTGATAACATTCAAACTTTAAGCTCAGGAGGTGACAACATGGAACCTTTAAGCTCAGGGGTGTTAACATAGAACCTTTACCCCCAGGAGGTGTCAACATGGAACCTTTAGCCTCAGGAGGTGTCAACATGGAAACTTTAACCCAAGGAGGTGATAATGATGACACAGGAACTTGAATCTCAGGAGCGAATGACAACATGAGAACTCTCTGCCCTAGAGAAAACAATTCATGAGCCTCTTGCTCAGAAGAAAACAAAACTGGAGCCTATTGCTCAAAAGAAAACAAAGTAAGAGCCTTTTGTTCTGGAGAAAAAAAGTAGGAGCCCTTTGCTCTGGGGATAATAACAAAGCAGCTCTAAACTCAGGAAATGGCCTGGGAGCTCTGTGTTCTGGGGAAAACAATGTAGTGTGGAGGAACGAAATAAGTTCAGGCGTGACATGGCGAGCTGAAGGTTTAAGAGTTTTATTCCTCCATCATCATGAGACACACTGCAGCATTGTGTGCTGTGTGTGCGTTGTTGTCAGTGCGCTGTCCTGAGTGTGCTAAGTAAGGCATGTTAAGTCAGCACATTTATACAGACAAGAGAGAATGCATGGCACATTTACATATTGATATACAGTACATATCAGTCAATACATATCAATTGCTTGATTAACTGGCACCGGAATTACTCTCTTTGCTCTGAGGATGTATAACAATAGACATTGTTCTGGTTGTCCCCCTAGGGCTCTCTGTTCATATGCAATCCCTGCTGAGCATGATATTATCAGTCTGCATTGTGCTGGGTGCCCACAGTAGGAGCTCTTCACTCTGTGGAAACAAATACAGGAGCTTTTTGCTCTGGGGAAAACAATATAGGAGCTCTTTGCTCTGGGGAAAACAATGTAGGAGCTCTTCGCTCTGTGGAAACCAATAGCGGAGCTCTTTGCTCTGGGGAAAATAATATAGGAGCTCTTTGCTCTGGGAAAAAACAATGTAGGGGCTCTAAACTCTAGAGAAAACAACAATGGAGTTTCTTGCGCAGAGAAAAACTTTTTAAACTTGGGAGATGACAACATAAAATCTTTAAGCTTAGGAGGTGACAACACAAAACTTTTAAACTCTGGAAGTGACAACATAAAACCTTTGAACCCAGAAGGTGACAACATAAAACCTTTGAATCCAGGAGGTGGCAACATAAAACTTTTAAGGTCAGGAGGTGGCAACATAAAACTGTTAAGCTCAACAGATGACAACAAAAAACTTTTAAACTCAGGAGATGACAATGTAGAACCTTTAGACTCAGGAGGTGATGACAAAAAACCTTTAAACTCAGGAGGTGAAAACATAAAACTTTGAAACTCAGGAGGTGATAATGTAGGACTTTTAGACTCAGGAGATGACATGGGAGCTTTTTGCTTTGGAGAAAACGACAAGGGATCTTTTTGCTCTTGAGATAACAAAAAAGTTTTAAACTCAAAAGATGACATTGTCACGAGGCTGAGCGTGGTGTGTCACCGGACTCAGGCTCTTAATTTTCATCTGAGTATTTTCTGTATTTTTCCAGTGTTGTGTTATTTTCCTGTGTGTTGATTTAAGATGTGTTCTTGGTGATTAATTGTTCTATTAGTTATTAATGTCCTTAGTATTATTGTTACTTTGTCAGTCTCTGTGGTTTAGGATTTATATTTTGTTTCTTTGTGACACAAGTTCCTTACCTCCTCTTCCAGACACTTCCACTCTGTCATCATCTCGCATGGGCTGTGTATGTTGTTTCAGTTCCCTAGTCGTCTCAGCTGTGAGCTGTTTTGTAATAAGGCCTACCTGCCTGCTCATGTGATCCGCACCTGCCATCAATTGTGTCATTTTGTTTTTGGCTATATAAAGACTGTTATTTTGCTTCTTCATTGCCGCAGTCTTGAGTTTCTCTTTCCTTTGTCTCCACCAGAGCCCAGCCCTTACTCTGGTGTGCTTTATCCTCCAGCCTGTGGGTCTCTCCTCTGTGCCCCGAGGGGCATCCATGACAGAAGACTGCAGCCAGTAAGAGACCCAGTGGCTGTAGTTTGTGAGTTTTCGTTTTTTTTGTTTCACTCACCTGTTTGTGGAGCTCATCATGTCCTCACCACGCTGACATCAAACAAACAAAGGGAGATCGGCAGCGGGGGTCCCAAGTGTAGAGGAACAGTGGGCCGCTGAGTTCATCCAGAGTTTTGTGGATGAAACTCTCACCTCTCGCAGCTCAAAAAAAATCTGGGAGAGTGTGGATTCAGTGACCGGCATTGTCGAAGCGCACCCAGGGTTATGGAGGCATTCCCAGTTCGCGGACTTGTTGGCCACGCTCTCCGTTCTGCAGCAATCCTTCCCTGGGCTGATGTGGGGCCCATCTACAGTGAACCCGGAGCCTACACAGAAGCGTGCTCCGCAAAGATGCCCTTCTTCACCTCCAATGCGCCCACTCCTGCTCTTGCTTCACTGGCTCCAAGATGCTGTTGGAGGAGGAATACCCCTGCCACTCAGGCAGCATTTTCCCCGTCGCCGAGGTTGAAACTCCCGCAGCAGTTCCTTTATCTGGTTTTTCTTCTCCGGCTGTCCCGTCAGCTTTTCCTCCTGTTGCTGCTGCCTCTTCCTCCTCCTTGGCGATTCCTCCCGCTGCTGAGGGGTCAGCTGTTTCTTCCCCGGCTCCTCCCGTCACCGTGTCTGCAGGGGCGGCTCCTCCATGTTCCACTGAGGGGCCCACATCCACTGAAGTCATGGAGATGGCTGATTTCCACCCAGCTGCAGCAGAAGACATCACACCCAGGGCACTCAGGCAAGCGTTTTTCAACTCTCATTGCATTAAACATGAATAATCTTGCCTGATTCCTGGCGGTGAGGCTCAGATTAGGCAGTCCTCTGAGTCCTCACCATCTGCTGCAGCCACAGACTGTTCACCTGCTCTCTCCATGTCTCCTCCTGTCCCCCTTGAGTGTCCGCTGGCCCCAGGACTGAGCCGCTGGGCTATGGAGGAGCCTGCGGCCGTGGAAGACCTAGTTCCAGCCCTGCAGCCACGGTTTGGACGGAGGAAGAGTGCTGCGACCGAGCTGAAGCCTGTGCTGACGATGAAGCATCCCCTGGCCTCAGCAGGAGACAATCCTGCGCCAGCAGGGAGTCAACCTCCTGTGTCCACGCCAGGCGAGCCACCTGTGTGGGTCACATTGCTGGGGGTCCTGGGACTGCATCGACCACCATGCCTGCTGCTGGAGCCACCACAGGAGAGTCCGAGCTGGACCTCCAGAGGGCCGGGCCTGAGGAGTTGCTGTCCGGATTGACGGAATCCTGGACGGCAGTGGAGCTTGAGCTCAGGAAAGTGCTCTCCTTTGTTTTCATTGTTTCTGTGTTGGAGAGGTCTTATCTGGCTCTTGATGGGGAGAGCCAAGTGCAGCCGTTGGCTGCACCTGAGCTCACCTCACCGGTCTCCACTGCCACTGGTGACCCTGACCCTGCTTCTCTGCCTCTCCTGTCAGAGTCTTTCCTCAGGGTCACCAAGAATGTTCCAACTTTGCCAGAGGTCTCCGTGAGTCCAGCCTCGCCACCTGAGATCGCAGTGAGTGCAGCTCAGCCATCAGCTGAGGTTGTCGGGGGTGCCCCATCCCAGCCCAGGACCTCCGTGGTTGCTGCTCCCCCTCTGAATGAGGTCTTTGTGGGTGCTCCATCCCAGCCCAGGGCCTCTAAGGGTGCTGCTTCCCTGTCAGATGAGGTCGTCGGGGGTGCTCCGTCCCAGTCCGGGACCTCCGTGGGTGCAGCCCCTCGTCAGTCCAGGTCTTCATGGGTGCTGTGTCTCAGTCGGGGACCGTCGTGGGTGCTGCACCCCAGCCTGAAACCAACTTGGGTGCTGCGCACCAGTGTGGGCCTGCCATGGGCGTTACGCTCCAGCCCGGGGACCACTGTGGGTGCAGCTCTGGCCAAGTCCGGGTCCACTGGGGGTGCAGCTTTGGCCAAGCCTGGAGCCACCATGGATGCAGCTCAGCTCCAGGCCAGAGCCACCATGGGTGCTGCGATGTCCCAGTCCAGGACCACCAATGGTGCTGCAGGCCAGTCTGAGGGTGTCGTGGGTCCCCCTCCTCTACCTGACGCTGTTGTGGTTCCCCCTCCTCTGCCTGACACCGTCGTTGGTCCCCCTCCACTGCCTGATGCCACCATGGTTCCCCCTCCTCTGCCTGACACCGTCGTGGTTTCCTCTCCTCTGCCCAAGGCCGTCGTGGTTTTCTCTCCTCAGCCTGACATCATCATGGCTCCCCCAACTCCTCTGCCCCTCCCGTCATTGGGCTTCCCCGTGGGGCAGCCACCTCCTGGGCCACCCCTTCTGTTTAGGTGGCTGAAGAACCCTGGCCGCTGCCTGATGGACTGTGCCGTTGGGTTGGGTGGCTCATATTCTCTGGCAGGCCACCCGACTCGTACAACCTCGCCGTCTGTCAGGCCTGGGACTTTGGCTGGCCGCCTGAACTGTTTAGTTCTTTGGCATAGGGGGCCTATGGGCCTGGTTTTGCATGGTGTGAGTCCTGAGCGGGGTTTGTGTTTTTGTTCCCTACTAGCCTGTTCCCACCACCACTCACCCGGGGTGGTTTATTGTTATACTCCTTTCTTTTTTTTTTTTCTTTTTTTTGGGGGGGGGGGGGTCTTTTTTGATGTTACCTTGGTGTGTCTGGATTCCACTCCTTAAGTGGGGGGGGGGGCGCTCTGTCACGAGGCTGAGCGCGGTGTGTCACTGGGCTCAGGCTCTTAATTTTCATCTGAGTATTTTCTGTATTTTTCCAGTGTTGTGTTATTTTCCTGTGTGTTGATTTAATATGTGTTCTTGGTGGTTAATTGCTCTGTTAGTTATTAATGTCCTTAGTATTATTATTTTGTCAGTCTCTGTGGTTTAGGATTTATATTTTGTTTCTTTGTGACATGAGTTCTTTTCCTCCTCTTAAGACACTTCCACCCTGTCATCATCTCGCATGGGCTGTGTATGTTGTTTCAGTTCCCTAGTCGTCTCAGCTGTGAGCTGTTTTGTAATTGGCTCTACCTGCCTGCTCATGTGATCCGACCTGCCATCAATTGGGTCATTTTGTTTTTGGCCATATAAAGACTGTTATTTTGCTTCCTCATTGCCGGAGTCTTAAGATTTTCTTCCTCACCACAACACTTCCCCTGTGCTGGAGTACTTTGTAAGTTTGCATTGCCTTCAGTTTGGACTTTGTGTTGTGCACTGTGTTGGATTTTTGTATTTTAATTAAATATCACAAACTAGCAGTTCAGCACGTGGGTCTTCCTCTCTGCCCCGAGGGGCAATTCATACCAGACATAGGTATCTCTTGCTCACAAGAAAACAACGTGGGGGTTTTAAACTCAGGAGAAGACATTGGGGCTCTTTGCTTTGGAGACCACAAAGGAGCTTTTTACTCTGGGGACAACAATATAGGAGTTTTTAGCTTTGGAGACACCAATACAGGAAGTCCTAACTCTGGAGAAACCAACATAGAAACTCTTAACTCAGGAGGTACCATTATAGGAGATTCTAGCTTTGGAGGTACAAATATAAGAGATTCTAGCTCTGGAGGTACCAATATAGGAGTTTTCTGCTGAGGGGATAAAAACATGAGGAGTTTCTAGTTCAGAAGATATTGATGCAGGAGTTTCTAGTTCAGAAGATATCGACACAGGAGTGTCTAGCTCAGAAGATATCAACACAGGAGTTTCTAGTTCTGGAGACAGTACCTGAGGGGCCTTTGATGCAGGGGCCAACAGCAGCTGAGAAGCGGCAACTCCAGGCTGCGTAGGTGGAGTGGACTGCTCGACCTCTTGGACGTTGGGTGGAGCAGACTGGTCAACCTCTTGGACGATTGGTGGAGCAGACTGCTCGACCTCTTGGATGACTGATGGAGTGGACTGCTCGACCTCTGGGATGACGGGTGGAGGTCCCATGACCTCTGGGATGGTGACGTGCACCTCAGAGACAGCTGGAGCTGTGGCGTGCACCTCCATCTCTGGTGGAGGTACCTCGGATGTGGAGGGAGAGATGGAGTACTGATCAGTACAGGAACCAATAGTGGAGCCTGGCAGAGAGAGGCCAGAAGCAGACAGGGGCTGCAACTGGGTCTCTCCGTTGGGAGAAAGGCAAGACTCTTTAAGTACAGATGCTAATGATTAGGTCTGCAGCTAACGACTGTTTTACAGATCAGGTAATCACCCACTCTTATCAAAGATTACTCGAATAATCTGGTACTTTTTTCCAAAAGAAACTTGCATTGACCAACATTTGCGGAACTTTCTTTCCTAAAGAGCAGTAGTAACTGTACCAAACACTCAATAACACAGGTACATATTTATTGCAGTGCTTATTGCAACGGTTATTGCATAGAACATAACCTTAAACGGTACGTTATGTGGCTTATATTAATCATATATTCCATACCTACATATGTATAGACATATTAGAATGTTTAGTGATTACATATGTGGAATGACCTCACGCCTCAGAACAGGACAAGAGGTCTCAACCACCAGCGAGGATCAAAGAACAGACCGAGTCGCAGCGGTGGAGACCGGATCGAACTTCCTGACCACCCAGGGTCAGGCGGAGGAGATGGAGGACAATGGAGGGGGATTATGTTAATGCGGGATGTCAGCTTTGATATGCAATGTCTTTTGTTGAGTGTGGGTATAAGTAGGAAGGTCTGGCTGCGCTCGACCTCTTTCTTCTGCTTCTGCATCGAGATGAGACATGTTTGGGAGGTGAAGCTGATAATAAATCTTGATTTATAAAATCACATCGCTTCTTCATTTCAAGCTCCCTACACTGGTGACCAGACGTGAGGATGGAACAGAGACGTTCTCCCGCGACGAACTCATCGGAGGCGACCCAGGCAAGCGCCGTCGCCCATGCAGACAGGGGAACGGATGGAAGACGTTCCCCCACGGCAGAATCCACAGAGAGGGCTCAACCGAGCACCATCCCCAGCTCCGCCGTGAGGACAGAAGAAAGGCGTCCTCACCCAGCGGACACATCAGAGACGACCCACACAAGCGCCGTCACCATCAAGCTGCCAGAGTTCTGGCAGAACGACCCGAGCTCGTGGTTCCAGCAAGCTGAGGCTCAGTTTGCACTGGCGGGCATAACGGCGGACGAGACGAAATTTTACCACATCGTCGCCAAACTTGACGCCGCCACGTCAAGATGCGCGTGGAGCATAATTCGACAACCGCCCGCCCACGACAAATACAGAGAATTAAAGGCGACCATCATAGAGAACTTCGTCCCCTCAGCCGAGGAGAGAGCGGAGAAGATTCTGGCGATCTAAGGCCACAGAGGATGCAGACCAAAGGCCCTCATGGAGGACATGCTGCAGCTTAAGGAAGCAGACAACGACAACTTCCTTTTCCAGCATATCTTCCTCAGCACTCTGCCGCCACACATGAGAGGGATACTGGCCAACATGCGGTGCAACACCCAGCAGGACTTCCGCGCGCTGGCCCAAGAAGCGCAGTGGCTCATCAATGCCTGCGGCGAACAGATGGCCACAGCAGCATCTGCAGATCTCAGCGCGGAGGCCCAGAGCAGCGGAGAACCGCGGACAACGGAGCAGAGCCCGCCCACCATGGCAGCGACGCGACCAAGGCGCAGCAAGCGGAACGACCTCTGCTATTATCATCAGCGTTTCGCCGTGAGGGCGCACAAATGCATGCCCCCCTGTGGTTTCAAGAGCCGAGAACCGCTAACTGCTGCGGCTCTCGGCGAGACGAATAAGCTGCTTTATGTGACTGACGGACACACAGGGAGACAGTTCCTTATCGACACCGGAGCTCAGGTGAGCTTCATCACCCCTTCCAACGCAGACCGGGCCATGGGACCCCGGGGAAATGGAGCGATGGCAGCCAACGGCTCGATCATCGACACCTTCGGTGAAAGGAACCTGCCTCTTTGCATTCACGGCCGCAACTATAGATGGACGTTTATTATAGCGGCGGTGAGCTTTAACTTGTTGGGTGCTGATTTTTTGTGTGCACATGGGTTGTTAGTCGATCTTGCAAACAGACGCTTGGTTAATGCACTGTCATTTTCTTCTATCCCCTGCTCAGCTCGACTTTCTCCACCACCCGTGCAGGCCAGCATCACCACAGCAGGAGGTAAGTTTGACCAACTCCTCACCCAATTTCCAGCACTCACAGTTCCAAAATTTTCAGCAACAGTAGCGAAACACGGGGTTGAACACTTCATCCCCACAACAGGCCCACCCGTGTTTGCCAAAGCTCGGCGCTTAGACGCAACCAAGCTCGCCATAGCACGCAACGAGTTTGCCAGCCTGGAAAAATTAGGCATTGTTAGGCGCTCAAAAAGCCCGTGGGCATCGCCACTCCACATGGTCCCGAAAACCGACGGTTCTTGGAGACCTTGCGGTGATTACCGCAGATTAAACAATGCGACAGCGCATGACCGCTACCCAATTCCTCACATCCAAGATTTTTCACTACATCTGGCGGGTGCGCGCATTTTTTCTAAAATAGACCTGGTCCGCGTCTATCACCAAGTCCCCGTTCGAGCGGAAGACATTCCTAAAACGGCTGTAATAACACCTTTTGGTCTTTTTTAATTTTTGCGAATGCCGTTCGGCCTCAAAGGCGCTGCTCAAACCTTTCAGCGTACGATGGACGCGGTATTACACGACCTCCCCTTCGTGTTCGTCTACCTCGACGATATGCTGGTAGCCAGCCCGTCAGAGGAAGAACACGAACAACACCTCACTACAGTTATTCAGAGACTAGAAGAGCACGGGTTAATAATCAACCCAGCCAAATGCCGATTCGGCGTGTCACAAATTGATTTTTTGGGACACAGAGTTTCACCAAAGGGGGCAGTCCCATTGCCAGACAAAGTCCGCGCGGTAAAAAATTTTCCACGACCACAAACGGTCAGATTGCTGCAAGAATTTTTGGGAATGGTGAATTTTTACAACCGTTTCCTCCCCCGCGCAGCTCAACTCATGCAACCCCTGTATGCCGCGCTCAGAAAACAAAAGCCTTCCAACGCGGTCGAATGGACACCGGAGCGCGAAAGCACCTTCGCGGAAGTAAAGAGTGCTCTAGCGAATGCCACATTGTTGGTTCACCCTAATCCCTCGGCCCGCACAGCGCTAACCACAGACGCTTCAGACCTGGCCATAGGGGCAGTTGTGAAACAACACGTTGGCGGAACCTGGCAACCGTTAGCATTCTTTAGCAAATCTTTAAACCAAACCGAGCGCAAATACAGCATTTTTGACAGGGAGCTGCTAGCGCTTCATTTATCCATCCGCCACTTCCAGTTCTGGCTGGAAGGGCGGCGTTTCACAGCTTTTGTAGACCATAAACCACTCACTTTTGCGATGGCTAAAATTTCAGAACCATGGTCAGGCAGGCCACAAAGACAGCTAGCTGCAATTTCAGAGTTCACCACAGACATTCGACATGTGGCAGGCAAACTTAACGTAGTAGCAGACTGCCTCTCTCACGCTGTGACATCGCCAGAGCACGAGGAGACAGATTATACTACCTCAGCCGTAGAACTCTTCGCCAACGCGGACACGTACGCGGCCCCAATTCACGTAGGGATAGATTACGCAGCCATGGCAGAGGAACAAAGCAGTGACGCGGACGTGCGCGCGCTCCTGTCTGGACCAACAGGGTTAAGACTGAAGGAAAGGGGTTTACGTGACGGTGTACCCCCCCAATCTGCGACGTGTCAACCGGCCGACCTCGCCCGGTAGTTCCAGCTACATGGCGCCGCCGCATTTTTGACTCGGTTCACTCCCTCGCGCACCCAGGGGTGCGCGCCTCGGTTAAAATGGTCGCGGAAAAGTTTGTTTGGCCGGGCCTGCGCAAAAATGTAAAGGAATGGGCAAAGACTTGCATGTCTTGCCAACGTGCCAAAATACACAAACACACAAAAGCTCCTCTAGAGCCTTTTCGAATCCCAGCCAGGAGGTTTGACCACGTTCATGTCGACCTCGTGGGACCACTACCTTCATCTCAAGGTTTCACACACCTGTTAACAATGATAGACCGTACTACGCGCTGGCCGGAGGCGGTCCCTTTGGCGTCAACCACAGCCGCGGAAGTCGCTTGCGTTTTTTTAACAAACTGGGTGGCACGTTTCGGCGTTCCATCGGACATCACGTCCGATAGGGGGCCTCAATTTGTCTCAGAGCTGTGGTCAGCCATGGCCAGCAGCTTAGGAGCGACAATTCACCGCACCACCGCGTATCACCCTCAGGCTAATGGGTTATGCGAGCGTTTTCACAGATCTTTAAAGGCCGCCCTCAGGGCCTCACTAACGGATACAGATTGGGAGAATAAACTCCCCTGGGTTTTATTAGGGTTGCGTTCTGCGCCTAAAGAGGATCTAGACGCCTCCCCAGCAGAATTAGTTTTTGCACAACCTCTCAGACTCCCAGGTGAGTTCTTACCAGAGCATCCAGAGCCTGGGCATCTTCCAGCCCTGAGGCCCTTAAGCAGCACCGGACCGGACACGCTCCCCGGACCGGCACATCACTCTTTTCCACGGGTTTTTGTCCCCCAAGCTTTAAAAAATGCCGAGTTCGTTTTTGTTAGACACGAAGCTTTAAAATCAACCCTCCGTCCACCATACGACGAACCATTCAGAGTGCTGGAACCTGGTGATAAGCATTTTGTGCTTGATTTAGGGGACAGAAAAGAAACAGTCAGCATTGACAGACTTAAACCTGCCTTCTTGTTGAGCGACGAGCCTGCACGGGTGGCGAGAGCACCTCGGCGGGGTAGACCCCCCAAGAAAAAAAACTCAGCCCCCCTGCAGGGAACAAATAACCACTCTCCTCCCCAAGCTGCAGATTCCTTACAGGATGGTCCCACCAGGACGCCAAAGCGGACCTACAGCAGATTCGGGAGAAGATTAAAACCCAGACGGCACAGGGACTGATGCAAAATTGACAAAGAGTTGTTAACTATGTTATCAGATTGTGCCGTGACAGTTTTAAGGCTGATTTGTGACATTACTATACTGTTGTTGTTACCACTGAATTTTCTACAGGATCATGACTGCTGGAAAGATTTTTTCCTTGTTTTCCCTGTCAAGATGTTAACAGTATAATATGTCATAGAGATTATCTTAAACTGTAAACTTAATTTGATTGTCCTTTTCTTAGTCGTTTGGGGGGGGCTGTGGCTTATATTAATCATATATTCCATACCTACATATGTATAGACATATTAGAATGTTTAGTGATTACATATGTGGAATGACCTCACGCCTCAGAACAGGACAAGAGGTCTCAACCACCGGCGAGGATCAAAGAACAGACCGAGTCGCAGCGGTGGAGACCGGATCGAACTTCCTGACCACCCAGGGTCAGGTGGAGGAGATGGAGGACAATGGAGGGGGATTATGTTAATGCGGGATGTCAGCTTTGATATGCAATGTCTTTTGTTGAGTGTGGGTATAAGTAGGAAGGTCTGGCTGCGCTCGACCTCTTTCTTCTGCTTCTGCATCGAGATGAGACATGTTTGGGAGGTGAAGCTGATAATAAATCTTGATTTATAAAATCACATCGCTTCTTCATTTCAAGCTCCCTACAGGTTACACCATAAAGTTCCATTCGCTAGCCGTTAGCATCTGCTAGCAGATGCCATTAGCATCTGGATGCTAACGGATGCTAACGTGGTGGCTATATGTTTTTTGGTCATATGAGCATAATTGGCAAGTGCTCCAGTACGGAGTGTGCTTGTATAGGCTCCCCATGAAGAACCAGCAAGGTGCCGCAAGAGGTTATTTCTTGATAATACTTTAGCACGCAGAGACAAGATGGTGCTTGTAGGTAAGTTGTCTTTCAAGTTTGACTCCAAGGTATGTTGGAATGGGGGTGTATGGCAAGGTTGACTCTCCCAGGGTGACAATGACCTGGCGGTTAGCATCCTTGTTAGCGAGGTGGAATGCTGTAGAGGTAGTTTTTTTTCCATACTGAGTTTAAGCCTCCACGTCCTTAGATTGTCTGAGATGGCAGCAACGTCTTCAGTGAGAATTTTCTCCATCTTGGACCCACTGACATTGGAGTACAGCAAAGCAAGATCGTCAGCATAGCCGTACTGTAGGGAGGATTTCCGTGGTATATCGCTAATGTAGATGTTGAAGAGGGTAGGTGCCAGAACAGAGCCCTGGGGAATGCCATTTCTCAACCAGTGGATTCTGCTGACTTGTCCATCACTGGTCTTAAGGATGACACTGCAGTTCGAGGTGATTGTAGCAATTAACTGTACAATATGACAGTCAGGAACCATCTGCAGAAGAAGAATCTGGAGAATCTGGAGCAGAATATGCAGAGCAGAATATGCCTCTCCAGTCTGGAGTAGGAGTGTTCACACAAAGAAGCTGGACGTCACACTCAATGAGACCATGAGGATAATCACAAGCTGCCTTCGTGCCACACCTGTGTATTACCTGCCTGTTTTATCTGGCATACTTCTCCTCCCCTTTGCAGAAAATGCCAAACACACATGCTTGTGAAGAAGGCCACTGAAGAAAACAAGCATTTTTTACATCATCGCATCCAAGCTGCCCAAGATCTAGGTGCTCAACGCCTACACTCTCGCAAACCTTTCAGTAGATACGTATGCTGTCTCCCCTGAAATTTCCAACTTTAATCTTCTTGAAAGCTGGAGACTCACTTGGCAAGAGACAAGAAAACCACCTCAGCTCAATGTCACTCCAAGCACAAAACTACCACCAGGTGCCCAGCTTGGCCAAAGAGATTGGGTCATACTCAACTGTCTGCAAACGGGAGTCGGATGTTTCAGTGCCAGCATGCATCGTTGGGGCCTTTGCTCATCACCAGCTTGTATATGTGGCAACCCAGAGCAGACAGCACATCACGTCCTATTAGAGTGCCCTGACCTTGGACCACCTGAGGGTATCCATGAGGATCTCACCAACCCCACCCCGGAGACAGTGACCTGGCTTCACAGCTTACATGATATTGCTTAGTGACTTTGGAAGTTATACAAACGAAGAAGCATAATTGACGTAGCTGACATCATTCTATTCATCTTAATTTAAAAGCTCAATCACCTACCTTGTCCCGGGTGTGCTGGCTGTGCATGATGTGCGATGATTTCTGCCGAGACACTGTAACATCTGTCATTGTAGCATGTTAGCTCGCTGCTTGGTTTTACCATATACACACTGCACATTTTCCTTCAATCTGAGCTTGAAATGATTCCAAACTTGAGATACTTTTGTCGTTTTAAAAAAAATTTCTTCATCTTTGCTGGCTCATCACTATGCCGCTCTGACATGGTGCTGTTAAACATATCTGTGTTTTGTTTAGGAAGCGTGACCAGAAGAAGGTTGCACTGGAAGAAGGTCTTATAGACCGGAAGTGCTACATCAAATGACACATCGATGCATAAATTTTGAATCGAGAATTTTTTGTACTCGAACTATTCAAATTATTCGAGTAATCGTTGCAGCCTTACTAATGATACTAAATGAGGTACTTGCCTTTACTCCCGCTCCACTTTCAGTGAGTTTCCCAGGTGATTATGCTGCTGAAGAGGTGACTTCCACCTCTGTGGATGTTGGATGGATGGCAGATGCAGTGACCTAGCATGCAGCAGCGGGCGAGGGCACCAGGGCAGATGATGTGGGAGCCGGCACTGCTGACGTGGTGACGGGTGATGCTGCTGCCGTGGAAATCAACGTGGGAGAGCCCTCCAGGGCTGGAACATTCTGTGGGACTGGAGCGGAGGCAGAAGAATGGCGAAGAGCTGGGGATGTCCGAACCCAGGGATGCTCCATCGTCGGCGCAGGTTCGGACGTAGGAACACAGCCTCTCACTTGCTCGCGGGGGGCATGTTGGAATTTCAATATGGGCACAATGTAACCAGTTAACTCCGTTTTCCTCCAGAGGCTGGGAGTCACCTGGTGTGTCTCCTCTGCGATCCCCAGATACTCCAGAGCCTCCTCTGGTGTACGAGAGGAAAGCCCTTCATCCACACAGTCCCTGAGCAGGTCCAACCCCAACCGTTCCTCTGCAGTATAACTGACAACTGTCACATCCAAACCCGCAGAATCCTCGTTTGGTGGCTGTGGGGCTGGACAGGATGGCATTGGAGCTGAGGAACTGAGAGCTGAGACTGGAGCAGATGAACAGTGAGGAGAGGTAGCGGGGTTTGAGGAAGCCAAGGGACGTTTCACTGTCAGAATCAGAATCAGAATCAGAATCAGGTTTATTGCCATTGTTCATGTAGTACACAAACTAGGAATTTGTCTCGGTACAATGCTGCAACATTAAACATGATAAGATAAGAGAAATAAACTATACATGTAATAAAGTGTAGGATAAGATTAAGTGATACTGGTCAACAGTTAAAATATATATTAGCCAGCAGCAGATACTGTGGAGAACTATATAGTGCAGTCGGTAATGCAGGAAGAAAACAGTGATGATTGACATGAGTCTGGTTGAGCTGCTGTACATGGTGCACGAGAGTCACTTAGTGTTCAGCAGTCTAATGGCAGAGGGGAAGAAGCTGTTCATGTGACGGGAGGTTTTAGTCTGGATGGACCGAAGTCTTCTACCAGAGGGGAGGGGGGCAAACAGTACGTGACCAGGGTGTGAGGGATCGGCTATGATCCGGCCAGCACGCCTCCGGGTCCTGGAGATGTACAGATCCTGGAGAGATGGGAGCTTGCAGCCGATCACCTTCTCAGCAGTGCGCACGACGCGCTGCAGCCTTAGTCTGTCCCTGGCAGTGGCTCCTGCGTACCACACGGTTATGGAGGTGGTGAGGATGGACTCGATGATGGCTGTGTAGAACTGCACTAACATCTTGGTGGGTAGCTTGAACTTCCTCAGCTGCCGCAGGAAGAACATCCTCTGCTGGGCTTTTTTGATGAGTGAGCTGATGGTCAGCTCCCATTTGAGGTCCCTGGTGATGGTAGTGCCTAGGAAGCGGAAGGAATCAGCAGTGGTGATGGGAGAGCCTGAGAGGGTGAGGGGGGGCAGAGGAGTAGTGACTTTCCTGAAGTCTACAATCATCTCCACTGTCTTCAGAGCGTTCAGCTGCAGGTTGTTATTGCTGCACCAGGACGCCAGCTGGGCCACCTCTCTCCTGTAGGCGGACTCGTCGCCGTTGGAGATGAGCCCGATGAGGGTGGTGTCGTCCGCAAACTTGATCAACTTGACAGACTGGTGGCTGGAGGTGCAGGAGTTGGTGTAAAGGGAGAAGAGTAGGGGGGAAAGTACACAGCCCTGGGGTGATCCGGTGCTGATGCTAGTATAGTCTGAGACAGTCTTTCCCAGCCGCACATGCTGCCTCCGGTCCGTCAGGAAGTCGATGATCCACCTGCAGAGGGAGTCAGGCACGTTGAGCAGGGACAGCTTGTCCCGGAGCAGAGCGGGGCGGATGGTGTTGAATGCGGAGCTGAAGTCCACAAACAGGATCCTGGCGTAGGTTCCCGGGGAGTCCAGGTGCTGCAGGATGGAGTGGAGGGCCAGGTTGACTGCATCGTCTACAGACCTGTTGGCTCGGTAGGCAAACTGCAGCGGGTCCAGGAGAGGGGTGGTGATGGACTTGAGGTGGGACAGGACCAGGCGCTCAAAGGACTTCATGACTACAGAGGTGAGCGCTACAGGTCTGTAGTCATTAAGTCCAGTGATCCGTGGCTTCTTGGGGACAGGGATGATGGTGGAGGATTTGAGGCAGGATGGCACGTGGCATAACTTAAGGGAGGTGTTAAAAATGTCTGTGAATACAGGAGCCAGCTGTTTCGCACAGAGTCTCAGGGTGGAGGGAGACACGCCGTCTGGGCCGGGGGCCTTGCGCGGGTTCAGTCTGGAGAACTGTTTGAGCACATCCTGCTCACTGATGATAAGGGGAGGGGGGGAGGAGGGGGGGGAGTGCCTTAAATGAAGTAGGGAATGTGGAGGCTGTGGAGCTGGAGGGAGGGGGGGAGTTGGACACAGATGACGAGGTGTCAAAACGGGCATAGTGTTGGGACAGTCTCTGACAAAGGGCTTTGTCATCCTGACCTTTAGGAGCCTGAGGCCGATAGTTGGTGATCTGCCTCAGTCCTCTCCACACGGAAGCCGAATCATTAGCAGTGAACTGCTGCTGGAGTCTCTCTGAGTACACAGATTTAGCCCTCTTCAGCTCTCTGTTAAACCGGTATTTAACCTCCCTGTAGCAGTCCCTGTCTCCACTTTTCAGCGCTGCTTCCTTCTCCTTCCTGATCTGTCTGAGCTTAGCTGTGAACCAGGGTTTGTCATTAGAGTAACTCACCCTGGTGCGTGATGGAAGAATGTTCTCTTCACAAAAGTGGATATATGAGTTCACAGTGTCCGTGTACTCATCCAGATCATGCGTGGCTCCTTTAAGCATGCCCCAGTCAGATATTTCCATGCACGTTTCCAGCTTCTCCTCAGCATCACTGGTCCGTATCTTCGTAGCGCTCACAACAGGTTTAGTGAGCTTCAATCTCTGTCTGTATGTGGGAATGAGGTGAACCATCACGTGATCAGATAATCCCAGCGCAGCTCGAGGGACAGCGCGATATGCGTCTTTCACTGTGGTGTAACAGTGATCCAGTGTGTTTAATCCTCTGGTGGGGCATTTAATAAACTGTTTGTAGCGGGGGAGATCGTGGCTCAGATTGCACTGATTAAAGTCGCCAGCCACAATAATCAGCGAGTCTGGAAAACCCCGCTCTGTGTGTTGAATGTGATCCGCGAGCACGCGCTGAGCTTCGCGCGTGTCCGCGTCGGGAGGGGCGTACACAGCGATCATTATGAAAGAAGCAAACTCCCGTGGGGAATAGAAGGGCTTGCAATTGATAACAAGAAATTCCAAGGCAGGAGAACAGTGTTTGGAAATTACCGTTACATCAGAGCACCAGATGCAGTTGATGTAGAAGCAGACACCGCCTCCTGTGGTCTTGCCGGAAAGCTCTGTGTCACGATCAGCACGGAAGAGCTGGAAGCCGTCGAGGCGCAGCGCGCTGTCCGGTATATTTTCCCGGAGCCAGGTCTCAGTAAAGCAGAGGACAGCTGAGGAGGCGAGGTCCTTAAAACGCATCAGCAGTCTCAGTTCATCCACCTTGTTAGAGAGAGAGTTGGTATTGGACAGAAATATGCCAGGCAGCGCCGTTCGCGAGCCTCTCCTGCGAAGTCGCACGAGAGCGCCCGCTCGTCTTCCTCTCTTCCGCCGTCTCACTTTCCGAGCCAAACAATAAACCAGATCGGCGGCAGGGGCTAGAAAAACTGGGAGGAGGTCCATGGGGGTGAAAGTCCTGATATTTAAAAGTTCTTCACGGGTATAAGTGCAAGCAGACACACAATTGACAAACAAAAACAAACAAAGAGCGCAGCGAAGCACCATGTCGACCGCTGTGGGCGCCATCTTGGATCGAGTCAGCTCAGTCTTCCATGTACACGGAGAGCTCTCCACCCATTCGTGATGTGGCTGTGGAGCTGGGGAGATGAAAGGAGGTTTTCTGGACCGTTGAGCTGAGCGGCGCTTAGCCGATGCTCGGTTCCAAGCTGAGCCCTTCATGGCCACATAGCTGGGATGCATAGTCCAGCAGAAGCCAGGGTTTGTAATCCAACAACTGTTCAGTTTGTGACAGCAGAACCTGTCGGCACTCTGCCAGCTCCTCTTCATCCAGGCCAAGGGCAGCAAAGTTCGTGCCTGTGGAGTCTGTGTCTGGTGGCGTCGTACTGTCATGGGTACCTCCGGCAGGCAGGAAAGAAGGACTCCCATAGCAGACAGAACTCCAGCGTAACATGATAATTTATTCACAAACACAAATAAACAAACAAAATACAGCACATGGGCTGGAAAACAACTCGAGACATGACTGATAAATTAACTCACTGGGAAACTCAGGATACAGGATGCCGACAGGGAAAAAAAGATGACAATGCCACACAAAATGAATGCAGGACAGGATATATATGGAGACAGATGATCAGGGGAAACACGGGACAGCTGGGGATGGTAATCAGGCATTAAAAAGCAACACATGAGGAGAAGTGACTAAGACTATGGAAGACATGAGGGACTGAGAATGATAGGAAAAGGCGTACGGGAAACACACACACAAGACTTGCACAGACGACCAAGGGGGTACACAGAACAACAGCAACTGGCAACGGGGACTATGACAGGCTGAGGACCGGGGAAGACAATAACAATTACAGAGGACCCAGGGGAGACACAGAGGGCAAATAATGCAAATAATCACAATAACCAAATCAGGGGAGAATACAGAAAACACAAATAAATATATTAGGATCAAGCCCAGACTATAACAAAAAAGCAACAAATTTATAAGAAAAAAGTTGTACATTTACAAGAAAAAAGTCACGAATTTATGAGAGAAACACTGCAAATTTATGTGAAAAAGTAGCAAATTTACTATAAAAAAGTTGTAAATTTATAAGAAAAAATGTCAGTCTTCCCTAGGGTAGCTGTGGCTACAGTAGTAGCTTACCATTATCAATGTCTGTCTGGAGTGAATGAATAATGGATTCACTGTAAGTGCTTTGAGATGTCACTTGACATGTAAAACGCCATATAAATCTAATCCATTATTATTATTAGAAATTTACAAGAAAAAGTAGCGAATTTGCTATAAAAATGTTGTACATTTGTGAGAAAAAAGTTGAAAATTTGAGAAAAGAGTTACAAATTTACAAGAAAAAAGCCAGAAATTTATGAGGAAAAACTGCAAATCAGAAAAAAGTTGCAAATTTACAAGAAAAAAAATCACAGATTTATTAGAAAAAAGTAACAAATTTATGAGGAAAAACACCACAAATTTATAAGAAAAGTTTCAAATTTACTAGAAAAAAGTTGCAAATTCATGAGAAAAATACTCCAAATTTATGAGAAAAGTTGCAAATTTGCTAGAAAAAATAGCAAATTTGTAAGAAAAAAGTTGCAAATTTACAAGAAAAAAGTTAAAAACTTGTCAGAAAAAAGTTGCACATTTATACGAAAAGTCACAAAATTATGAGAAAATTTGCAAATTTACAAGATTTTTTTGTTTCTGCATTTACACTTATAATTGGTGCTCCAAATGCATTTTATTCAGTTATGTGATAGGACATAGAAAGGTTTATAATTATATGCGGGGGATTTTTTTGGGGGGGGACACGCCCCCTTGATGACCCGAAAAGGATTAAGCAGAAGAAGATGGATGGATGGATGGATTTACATCTATGTAACGCTCACATTTTGATGTAAAAATAAGTTTATTGAATTAGATTGTATTGTATAAATTTAGTTCCAGGTAAACTTTAGCATGCCATCGTCCAATTTGATCATATTAAACATAATTTTCCAACCACAAAATCGTGGCTAGTGAAAGGGCCATGTGGCTAGTAACTTTGTAAAATCACTAGCCACAGTGGCTGGTGAGCAAAAAAGTTAATGTCAAGCCCTGACTGTAAGTGCACAAAGTAGTTTTACATAAATATGCAAAGTTCGCTTGACTCTAAACGGTAAAAGTGATTTATTAAAGTGTATCGACGTGTGGGAGGCGGCTTCTGCCCGGCGCAGCAGCTCTCCCCTCCCCTCTGTCCTCCAGGCAGACGCACCTTTCCTCCGGTCCTCCAGCGTTCCTTACCTTCTTGCCGCTCCTCTCAGCCTCGTTGTCTGGCTGTGAACTCTCACCCCAGCTGCTTGGGAAATGTCATACAGACAGAGGCCCGTGCTGCAGTAGGGGGGCGTAATAGGAGGAAAAAATAACATTTTTTTTTTCTGTACTGCTCTCACGGCATCTTTTGTTTTTATTCGCGTCTCTGCCGTGCAAGTGCCACATCCTCGCTACCAGCAGCGGCAGCAGCAGCGGCAGCAGCAGCAGCTTCCTCCACCGATAACTACCCGCAGTCTCAATGCTCATTTCGCATTGGGGCTAAAATTTAAAAAAAAGAAAAAAAAAATCCGTGCCAGACCTGTGAGTACAAAACCATCGCTGTCGCTCTTCACTCATTATTGCATCCTCACAGCAGCCAGAGCAAACAGCCATTGAACCGTGTGGCTGTCCATTTCAGTGTCGGTGTGCTGTTTTCGTGGTTTGCATGATTACACTGATGTGATGAGGCAGAGCAAGGAAGGAAGGAAGCCTCGCTGTCGGCTTGTTTTCAAGGGAAGCTCTGCGTCGGCTTTGGATAATTGAGCTGTGATTCCCCCCCCCCCCCCCCCTCTTCTTTGAGCTGAAAATAGCTCATAGGGAGGGAAAGCCTATTCATTCATTGATTCATTCATCGTTCCCTCGGTGGCTGAGTGATGAGCGTTCTCTGTAGCCTAGCCGTGTAGCTGAGCCTGTGTTGCAGGTGTGGATGGAGGAGTCCAGCCTGGTGTCTCCAGTCAGATGTGCAGGCCCAGGTTAGAGCGCACGTTAATGCAGGGATGCTGGTGCGAAGGTTTGAGAAGCACCAGGCTGATGGAGATGTGAGCACAAGATCACAGCAGATATTGTTGTCCCTGGAGGGTTGGTGGTGTTGTCTCTGATCTGGGATGCACAGACTTTTTGTTTGTCACTTTCATTGATAACTTTCTTTGGAGCTCACTTTTTTTTGAATGGGTGCAATTATGTGCCTGTGGAACCATGGAGAATTGAGTCTTTGTTTGGATAATCAGAGTGTCTACCTGTATGTACTTAAGTCTCAGAATGTCTTAAATAGACATTTGCATTAATGCGCCTTAAAAAACTTCAAAGGTCCCATATTGTGGGAAAGAATGTTTTCATGGATTTTAACCTTATAAAATGGGTCACATGCAGTAGGAGATGTGAGGGGGTGTGTGATCCCATGGTCATCAAAATATCCCAAAACCAGGGGCACCCTCAGAGGGGGGCCAGGCCGCCACTTGGGGCCCACCAGTAGCCACCCCTGGTCCCTGCCACTGGGCAGTCTAACATAATTTTATAACTTGTTTTTCTTCACCTGCTGAAGAGACTGGGTAGAAGAGAAAACCTCCAGCCATGGGCGTTCAGATAGCGTAAATCCACTAACACAGTGTTAGCATAGCACTAGTTTTGTTGGACCTTGTTGCTGTTCTTAGGTGCTTCTGAAGATTGCAGTTGGTCTCAACCGTATTTAGCTTGCAACCCACCAATATGCTTTTGTCCTTAACCGTGACAAAGGAAAAATAATCTGTTTATTTCCACAAAAACAAAGTAACTTCATCTTTTCCTCCGCTCGGTAGTGAACAGGCTCTTTGCAACAGGTTGACTGACGGCTGCATCAGCTGTGTAGGGTCAGTTTACATTTATTTGCGCTACAAATATCAATCCATGGGCAGCGCGGTGGAGGAGTGGTTAGCACTGCAGCAGCACAGTAACTCACCCTTGGCCGGGGGATCCTGGGTTTGATCCCAGCCCCCGACCAACAGTGATCTGTGTGGAGCTTGCATGTTCTCCCCGTGTCTGCATGGGTTTACTCCGGGATTTCCTCCCACATGCCAAAAACATGCAAGTTAGGTTAATTGGCATCAAACTGGGGATTCTAACTTGTCCTTAGGTATGACTGTGAGAGTGAATGGTGTCTGTCTCTCTGTGTTGGCCCTGCGATGGATTGGCGATCTGTCCAGGGTGTACCCTGCCTCTCGCCCAAAGATGCTGGGATAGGCTCCAGTCCCCCGCGACCTGAAAATGATTAAGCAGAAGAAAATGGATGGATGGATATCTATCCATATTAATAAAACGAGTAACGCATCTGATCACATTTCAATAACTGTAATGCACTACTGAATTTTTAAACAGTAATTTCGATACACAGCATGTTGCTGCAAAAGTAGTGGCATTACGGTAATGCATTAATTTGTAACGCATTACTCCCAGCACTGTTGCTTTCTAAAAAAAAAAAAAAAGCAGCAAAACTTAAAGGAAAAGTTCAACAATGTAAACGTTTAAGTGAAGAAAGAATCCTAGAAAAAAGAGAGACTATTTACCTCAAGTAAAACAGGAGAGCTGTATGGTTGAGGCTTGCAGGCCTCAGAAGAGAGCAGAGGCATAGATTCCTGCTTCACTAAGCATCGAGAGGAAAAAGAGAGGGAATTCTACTTTGTCATGCCTTAAGTCATTCACAATCCTGACCAAACAAGTTTTTCTAAATTTTTGCTTAAAAATGGCAAGTTGGATACTGGTCTGCAATTATTAAGGTTTTCATTATCTAAATGACTCTTCTTTAGGAGGGGTCTCACCACCGTTGTTTTAAAGGCAGTAGGGAAAACACGTCTGATGAGACTAGTTCATTATGTTTAAAAGTTCCTCCTGGAAAAATCCACAAAATGCTTTTAAAAGTGATATGGGAATGGGGTCTAAAAGACAGGTTGTTGGATTTACTTGAGAAAAAACTCGATCAACAGTTTCAGCATCAACCAGGACAAAACTCTCCAGCGTTTCCTCAGATACAGTAAAAGCAAAGGTTCAGCAGTACTAAAAACAGTATCTTGTGATAAAAGATTAGATCTAATAACATCTATTTTACTTCCAAGTGGTCTGCAAAGTCCTCATATAGTGAGTCTGTTGGCATCCTGCTGAACTTCTTAAAATCAGGGCTGATCAAATGATCAGTGGTGGAGAAGAGGATTCTGAGATTGCTTTTTGTATTAATTACTTTGGTGAAGTGGGAGTTTCTGGCTTGTTTGACTGTTATTATATAGTTTCAGTTGTTCTCGTAGAATTTGGTAGTGAACAGTTAATTGTGTTTTTCTCCACCTTCTCTCTGGTGCTCTGCATTTTCTTTTCTGATGTTTTACATCCTCATTCCACCAGGGTGGAATAAGTTGTTTTTGTGTTTTTGGTCTTTAGTGGTGCAACCAAGTCAACAGCTGATTTTAGTTTATGGTTAAAACTGTCAGTAATAAAATCACATGATGCAGGAGCGTCACTTAAAACCCCGATAAAATTTGCAGTCACTTCAGAAGTCAGATGGTGCTTCCTCACAGTTCTCACCAGGATCTCTTGCGGAATAAAACTGGTGATGTTAAAAAACACACAGAAGGGATCTGAAACAGCCAAATCTACAACAGAGGACACACTAGTGGACAGGTCGTAAGTGATGACAAGGTCTAAGGTGTGCCCTCTGTTGTGAGTTGACTGTGTGACATGTTGTTTAAAATCCATACAGATACAGTTATGTGAAAAAATTAGGACATCCCGTATAAGCCTGTGTTTTTTTTTAAAAAACATATTTGGATATGGCTATTTAATATCAATGTTAAAAATACTGGGAGGACACTTCCGGTTATGGCCGCCACGTAGAAGGACATGCTTCACTCTACTCTGCTCCTAAAAAAAAAAAAATCGGCAAATAACTCTCTCAATTGGAACAAAACCTATCCCAACGTTTGGGCGAGGACATGCCGGCAAAGCCTAAGGTTGGGAAATCAGGTGGAGGAAAAACTGAATCGCCGAAACAGTCCAAGTTAATGGACTTTCACGTCCGTGACGAAGCAGAAAAATCCCCAAATATGGCGGAGGAAGCTAGCGGAGGAGCGGTGACTACTGGCGACGGCACAGGTGCGGTGCTCGCTGCCATTAGTTCAATGAGAGCAGACTTTTCCTCTAAACTTGACGGGATTATTGCAGCGATTGAAGGAATGAAAAAGGAGTTAAGCGACTGCATGGAACGAGTTTCGCAGGTGGAGCTCCGAATTTCCAGTGCTGAGGATGACGTCTCCGGCCTACAATTAAAGGTGCGCACATTGGAATTAAAAAATAAACGTCTGGAAGATAATGTTCTGGATTTAGAATCCCGGTCGAGATGGAACAACCTGAGGCTGGTGGGTCTCCCGGAGAGAATGGAGGGTCTGGATCCATGTTCCTTTTTGGAAAAGTGGATCCCAGAAGCGCTGAACAACGCGGAGCTGCAGACATCAGTCGTCTTAGAAAGCGCCCACCGAATTGGCCCACCGAGAGATAACAAGGCATCACCGAGGACGCTGATTATGAAGTTCCTCAGCTACAGAGACAGGATGACGATCTCCAACGCAGCGCGAGCCAAAGGAGAAATTAAATACCAGGATCAACAGGTGCGGTTCTACCCAGATTTGGCCACAGGAATCCAACAATTAAGGAAACAGTTCGACCCCGCCCGTAAAGAGCTGCGCAACCTTGGGATTCGTCATGGAGTGATTTATCCTGCAAGACTGCTGGTCACGTATAAGGGCAGAACCCACATCTTCAAGACCCCTGAGGAGGCGCAGGAGTTCATCAAGAAGATCCAAGAAGAGACTGGTGGGAGCTAAGCATGAACAAAATATAAGGTAGAATATTTAAGCATTTGCACAGGCATCTGACTGATCTGAAGCATATAGCAAGTTTACAAAATATAGATTGTATTGTATATTTAAAAAAAAACCCTATGATGTACAAAGTTGCTATAAAATTTAGGAGTTAAGTTGGAAAACTACAGAAGAGAGTTAATGTTACGTCATTAAAAGCAGTAGAGTTAGGGTGATTGAGAGGAGAAAGAGTGGTTTTGACTGATCCTCGCGGGTGTGGAGCAGTCAATGGCTATAGCGGGAGACGGAATTTTTTTTTGATTTTGGGGGGATTACCACGAATGTGGGAAGGGGGAATTTGTTTGTGTGTAGTTTGTAGGATGAATGTTCAACCACTCATGTTTTTGCTTCTCTGTATGAGCATGTTTACATTGCGAGGTAATCTCAAACTTCTTATTGATCATAGACCAAAGCGTTAATCTCAATTTAACCTTATGGAATTGCAGAGGTCTACAAAATTTAAAAAAACTTAAACAAGTTATGAATAAAATAAAAGACATGGGTTCAAAAATTGTGTTTTTACAAGAAACTCATCTAATAGAGGAGGATGTAAAAAGAATTAGGAGAAGATGGCAAGGAAGTGTATTCACCTCATCATTTTCATCCTGAGCCAGGGGAGTTATGACTCTCATACATAAATCAGTCCCATTTCAAGTGAAAAATGTAATTGGAGATAAATTTGGAAGATATCTAATCATTCAAGGATCTTTGTTATTAGAAAATATAAATTTGGTGAACTTATACGGTCCCAATATAGATGATCAAAATTTCTTTACTAATTTATTCCTTATTTTATCTTCACTTACAGGGCAACATATAATAGCAGGGGATTTTAATTGTACATTGAATCCCGGTATAGATAGATCAACAGGACTAGACTGTACGCACAATGGATGCAGGATGATCATTAATCATTTTATGAAAGAACTGAGATTGCTAGATATATGGAGAGAAATGAAACCACAAGTTAAAGCCTATTCTTGTTATTCTAATATCTACAAGACATTCTCACGTATTGACTATTTTTTGATCTCCACAGAATTAAGGTCCAAGATTCAAAACTGCTTCTATGATAATATTGTGATCTCTGATCATGCACCCTGCTGTCTAATATATGTAGATAAGAAATTGACAAAGGAACCAGGTAGGTGGCAATTTCAGCATAAATGGCTTCAGGATGAGGAATTTGTTAAGTACATAGAAAAACAGATGAGTTCTTTGATATCAATACTACACAAACATCAGCATGTGTAAAGTGGGAGGCTTTCAAAGCTTTTATTAGGGGGCATATTATTAGTTATACAGGTTCAAAATCTAAGAAGACTCGAGAAGAGAGAGTCCAATTGGAACATAAAATAAAAATTCTTCAAGAAAAAGTGTATGCAGGAAGTGACCCAAAGTTAGAGAATGAATTACTGATTCTGAGAGCTGAATATGACAAAAAATCAGCGAATAGAGCTGCCTCGAGTCTTCTAAGATTGAAGCAATCTTTTTATGAACAAGGTGAAAAATCAGGAAAATTATTGGCATGGCAGATTAAACAATTAGAATTTAAAACACCAATTACGAGTATTATAAGTAACGGACAGCCAGTTGTACATCCTTTAGAAATTAATAGTGCCTTTAGAGATTATTATGAAAAATTATATAATACAAAAAATGAAACTGACTTAACAAAACTAAATGGGTTTTTGGATGGATTATCTATACCGTGTATTCCAAATGAAAACGGGGAGATACTGGAGTCTAAAATTAGTCAAGAAGAAGTTGGGCTAGCCATTGATAATATGAAATCAGGAAAAAGTGCAGGACCAGATGGTCTTCCAGTTGACCTCTATAAAAAATTTAAGAATAAATTAGTAAAACCATTTTTGGAAAAGGTTTTAGAAGCATTTCAAAATAGTAATTTACCACCATACATGAATAATGCCTTAATTATACTGTTGCCAAAACCAGGTAAACCCTCTAATAAATGTGAAAATATGAGACCAATAAGCCTATTAAATGCTGACCTTAAGATAATCTGTAAAATTTTAGCAAGACGACTACAAGAAATATTACCAAATATTATTAACCGAGATCAGAATGGCTTTATAAAGGGAAGACAAAGCTTCCATAATGTAAGAAGACTATTTAATATTATCTATTCTAATAAAGAAACACCGGATACAGCTCTCCTATCATTGGACGCCGAAAAGGCCTTTGATAGGGTCGAATGGCCCTTTCCTTTTGAAGTTTTACAAAGGTTTGGAATTGGAAATAATTTCATAAAATGGGTTCAGATAATATACAATAATGCTACAGCAGAAATCCTAACAAACAGCAATATTTCAAAATCAATAAATATCAATAGAGGATGTCGACAAGGCTGTCCACTTTCACCTTTACTGTTTACTATGGCAATTGAACCTTTAGCGATGGCAGTACGTTTACATCCACAAATATATGGAATTAAAGTAGGACCAACAGAACATAAAATCTCCCTGTATGCCGATGACATAATTTTGTTTATGTCGAATCTTAAAAAATCAATTCCGACCTTGTTGAATTTAATAAAGAATTTTGGGGAAATATCAGGATATAAAATAAATAAAACTAAATCTTCAATATTAATGCTAAATGAGACCCAGAGAAATCACCCAGCTCCTAAGGTAAATCAATTCAATGTTGTAAATCAGTTTAAATATTTAGGAATCCAAATTGTGCCTACGCTAGAATTAGTCGCCAGTACCAACTATGAAGCCTTAATGACAGACATTAATGAGTTACTTCAGAGATGGATGTCACTACCAATGTCGATGATCGGGAGAATCAGTATACTTAAAAGTAATATTTTACCCAAAATACTTTATTTATTTCAATACATTCCTTTACCACCACCTTCAGATCTATTCTCAAGAATAAAAAAAAAAGTTAGTGGAATTTTTATGGAACAATAGGAAGGCTAGATTACGTCTGTCCTTACTATATTTACCATTTGATCGTGGAGGTCTGAAATGTCCAAACTTTATGTTGTATTACTGGTCAGCACAACTGAGGTCTATGACATATTATTTTTCATCAAATGATCTCCCTCACTGGACTGAAATGGAATCATACAATTTACCTTTACCTCTTCCCATATTCATATACTCAGACTTGGCAAAAAAATTACAGAAACAAGTTAAAAATCCATTTGTAAAGCATATGATCAAAATATGGTGTGAAACCACAAAATATTTAAAAGAACCACACTTACTGTCACAATTTAGCCCAATATGGGGTAATCAATATTTTAAACCAGGGAGAGCGGATGCTGTATTTAAAGTATGGAATTTAAAAGGGATTCAAAAGATTCAAGACTTATATCTGTCATGTTCAGATAACATAATGTCTTTTGAAGAACTGAGGATCAAATTTAATCTTAATAGAACACATTTTTTTAAATATCTTCAGCTTAGGAACTTTATTCGATCAAATCAAAATAATGCTCTCATCCGACCTACTTATTCATCCTTGGAAAAAATTTTGATGAAAGATAGTAAGAGAAAGGGTATTATTTCAGAGCTTTATAACTCATTGACACTGTTCTCAAGTGAAAACTCACAGAAAAGATTGAATTATTGGAAAGAAGACCTGCAAACTGAAATTTCAGAGGAACAATGGGAATTGGCTTGTACAGAAGCTCAAACCAAATCAATAAATGTACTTCTTAAATTGATACATTTTAAATGGTTAATGCGGATGTATGTTACACCGGTGGAGTTAAATAGATATAACAAAAACATACCAGATACGTGCACAAAATGTATGGAAAGTAAAGGAACCCTATTTCATTGTTTATGGGAATGTAGGAAAATTAGAATGTTTTGGGAAGAGGTGAGGGTAACAATTGAAAAAATAATTTCAAAACAAATCATATTGAATCCTAAATTGTTTTTGTTGGGTCTGTATCCAGAAAAGCATAGCTTTAATAAGAGTGAAAGAGCATTCATAGACCTCAGTTTGCTTAACGCCAAAAAATGTATTGCACTACTGTGGAAAAAGACTCATAGACCAGATGTGACTCAGTGGTTAAGACAGATGTTAACAAACCTTCCACTAGAACAGTGATTTTCAACCTATGTGCCGCGGCACACTAGTGTGCCGTGAGAGATCGTTAGGTGTGCCGTGGGAAATTATCCAATTTAACTTAATTACTCGAGTAAGTGGCTATGTTTACATGGACACAAGTAACCGGATTAAAAGCCTGATCGGAATAAAAATGCTTCATGTAAACATGACAATCTGAATATTCTAACCCGATCACGCTCATTCGGATCAAAATTTCATTCTGATTGAGAGGGGTGGGTTATGCCGATTGTTAATCCGAATGGTGCGCATGAAAACACTTATTCTGAACACAGGGCAGAAAATATGTTTACTGCGCATGTCTGTACGCCAGCCGTACGTCGACGTGACGTATTTCCGCCTTAGCAGCAGCTAGCGGAAAACATAGCTGGAGTAAAACAAAACTGGTCTTTATCGTCCTGCTGTCTCCCTCTGTTCGTCATATGCAGAAGTATGTACTTGTAGCTTCATTACGGAGACTAGCAGAAGCAAAAGTACAGTCTGAATAACACGATACAGGTCAATTTCGACACGAAGCGGGGCTCGCTAACACCGGAAGTTGCTTCTTCTACTACTATTTTTTGAATGTCGAAATGTCGACCTGCGCATGTCAAAATGATTTATTCCGTTCAAACCTGTGACACATGAAAACGCACGTTCTAATCAGATCAGCTTTTTCAGGATCCATGTAAACAGTAAAATTTATAAATAAACAACAACATGTGCAGCGTGGCAACCTTGAGATGTTCCCACTCACCGAGAAACGGCATGATGTTAACACTGCTGCACTGTGCCAGGTGATTGGCACACATTTGAAAACTCTTGAGGAGAAGTTGTTATTTTATTGCTCTTCAGACTTCACACAATGCCTTGTCTGGGTTAGGAACCCATACAGCTCAGCATCAGTTGTTGGAAACGACATGACTTTACAGGAGCAAGAGGAACTCATTGAACTGAAACAAGATCATGGTTTAAAGCTAAACTTTGCTGATCTTCCTTTGGTCAGTTTTTGGTTGACTGCTGCCAAGGAGTTCCCCATTCTGGCCAACAAAGCTATTTCAACATTGCTCCCATTTTCCACGACATATCTGTGTGAACTGAGCTTTTCAAGCTTGACTGTGATAAAAACTAAAAACAGAGAGAGACTGAGAGCTGTTGAGGAAGAGCTCTGTGTGTGTCTTTCTTCCATTCCTGCCAGGATATCAGCTTTGTGTTCATCTAAACAGGCCCAGGGTTCACACTGAGTGAGTATAAATACATTTAGAAACTGTATTGCTAACTATATTTTATTATTTTTTTTTTCCACAATATCTTTATTGAACCTTTTTTTTTTTTTAACAAACATGATACAAACAATCAAACACTAACGCTAAAGTACTACAAAAAAAAAAAAAATGCACTAAAAACACCAACAACCACCAACAAAATCAAGTCTTCAACAATGCTCCTCTGTTTAGTCTAGACAATCCAATACATAAGTATACATATTATGTTCACCAGTTTGGAATTTACAAGGTCCACACACATCATTCACCTTCTTCTTCAAGAGTTATGTTTAAATTTTTTACATAATCAATAAAAGGTCTCCATATATTCTCAAACACAATTTCCTTTGATTTCAGTATATATGTTATTCTTTCTAATGGAAGGTTTGTTAACATCTGTCTTAACCACTGAGTCACATCTGGTCTATGAGTCTTTTTCCATAATAGTGCAATACATTTTTTGGCGTTAAGCAAACTGAGGTCTATGAATGTTCTTTCACTTTTATTAAAATTATGCTTTTCTGGGTACAGACCCAACAAAAACAGTTTAGGATTCAGTATGATTTGTTTTGAGATTATTTTTTCAATTGTTACCCTCACCTCTTCCCAAAACATTCTTATTAATCTACATTCCCATAAACAATGAAATAGGGTTCCTTTACTTTCCATGCATTTTGTGCATGTATCTGGTATATTTTTGTTATATCTATTTAACTCCTCCGGTGTAACATACATCCGCATTAACCATTTGAAATGTATCAATTTAAGGCGTGCATTTATTGATTTGGTTTGAGCTTCTGTACAAGCCAATTCCCATTGTTCCTCAGAAATTTCAATTTGCAGATCTTCTTTCCAGTAGTTTAATCTTTTCAGTGAATTTTCACTTGAAGATAGTGTCAATGAGTTATAAAACTCTGAAATAATACCCTTTTTACTATCTTTCATCATCATTTTTTCCAAGGATGAATAAATAGGTCGAGTGAGAGCTTTATTTTGATTTGATCGAATAAAGTTTCTAAGTTGAAGATATTTAAAAAAATGTGTTCTATTGAGATTAAATTTGATCCTCAGCTCTTCAAAAGACATTATGTTGTCTGCACATGGCAAATATAAATCCTGAATCTTTTGTATCCCTTTTAAATTCCATACTTTAAATACAGCGTCCGCTCTCCCTGGTTTAAAATATTGATTACCCCATATTGGACTAAATTGTGACAATAACTGTGGTTCTTTTAAATAGTTTTTAGCTTCACACCATATTTTGATCATATGCTTTACAAATGGATTTTTAACTTGTTTTTGTAATTTTTTTGCCGAATCTGAGTATATGAATATGGGAAGAGGTAAAGGTAAATTGTATGATTCCATTTCAGTCCAGTGAGGGAGATCATTTGATGAAAAATAATATATCATAGACCTCAGTTGTGCCGACCAATAATACAACATAAAATTTGGACATTTCAGACCTCCACGATCAAATGGTAAATATAATAAAGACAGACGTAATCTAGCCCTCCTGTTGTTCCATATAAATTCCACTAACTTTTTTTTTATTCTTGAGAATAGATCTAAAGGTGGTGATAAGGGAATGTATTGAAATAAATAAAGTATTTTAGGTAAAATATTACTTTTAAGTATATTGATTCTCCCGATCATCGACATTGGTAGTGACATCCATCTCTGAGTTAACTCATTGATATCTGACATTAAGGCTTCATAGTTGACGCTGGCGACTGATTCTAGCTTAGGCATAATTTGGATTCCTAAATATTTAAACTGATTTACAACATTGAATTGATTTGCCTCAGGGGCTGGGTAATTTCTCTGGGTCTCATTTAGCATTAATATTGAAGATTTAGTTTTATTTATTTTATATCCTGATATTTCCCCAAAATTCTTTATTAAATTCAACAAGGTTGGAATTGATTTTTTTAGATTTGACATAAACAAAATTATATCATCGGCGTACAGGGAGATTTTATGTTCTGTTGGTCCAACTTTAATTCCATATATTTGTGAATGTAAACGTATCGCTATCGCTAAAGGTTCAATTGCCATAGTAAACAGTAAAGGTGAAAGTGGACAGCCTTGTCGACATCCTCTATTGATTTTTATTGGTTTTGAAATATTGTTATTTGTTAGGATTTCTGCTGTAGCATTATTGTATATTATTTGAACCCATTTTATGAAATTATTTCCAAGTCCAAACCTTTGTAGGACTTCAAAAAGAAAGGGCCATTCAACTCTATCAAAGGCCTTTTCGGCGTCCAATGATAGGAGAGCTGTATCCGGTGCTTCTTTATTAAAATAAATAATATTAAATAGTCTTCTTACATTATGGAAGCCTTGTCTACCCTTTATAAAGCCATTCTGATCTCGATTAATAATATTTGGTAAAATTTCTTGTATTCGTCTTGCTAAAATTTTACAGATTATCTTAAGGTCGGCGTTTAATAGGCTTATTGGTCTCATATTTTCACATTTATTAGAGGGCTTACCTGGTTTTGGCAGCAGTATAATTAAGGCATTATTTATGTATGATGGTAAATTATTATTTTGAAATGCTTCTAAAACCATTTCCAAAAAAGGTTTTATTAATTTATTCTTAAATTTTTTATAAAGGTCAACTGGAAGACCATCTGGTCCTGCACTTTTTCCTGATTTCATATTATCAATGGCTAGCCCAACTTCTTCTTGACTAATTTTAGACTCCAATATCTCCCTGTTTTCATTTGGTATACACGGTATAGATAGTTCGTTCAAAAACCCATTTAGTTTTGTTAAATCAGGTTCATTTTTGGTATCATATAATTTTTCATAATAATCTCTAAAGGCTCTATTAATTTCTAAAGGATCTATAACTACCTGTCCATTACTTATAATACTGGTAATTGGTGTTTTAATTTCCAATTGTTTAATCTGCCATGCTAATAATTTTCCTGATTTTTCACCTTGTTCATAAAAAGATTGTTTCAATCTTAGAAGACTCGAGGCAGCTCTATTCGCTGATTTTTTGTCGTATTCAGCTCTCAAAATCAGTAATTCATTCTCCAACCTTGGGTCACTTCCTGCATACACTTTTTCCTGAAGACTTTTTATTTTATGTTCCAATTTAGCTCTCTCCTCTCGAGTCTTCTTAGATTTTGATCCTGTATAACTAATAATATGTCCCCTAATAAAAGCTTTGAAAGCCTCCCACTTTACACATGCTGATGTTTGTGTAGTATTGATGTCAAAGAACTCGTCTATCTGTTTTTCTATATACTTGACAAATTCCTCATCCTGAAGCCATTTATGCTGAAATTGCCATCTACCTGATTCCTTTGTCAATTTTTTATCTACATATATTAGACAACAGGGTGCATGATCAGAGATCACGATGTTATCATAAAAGCAGTTTTGAATCTTGGACCTTAATTCTGTGGAAATCAAAAAATAATCAATACGTGAGAATGTCTTATAGGTACTGGAATAACAAGAATAGGCTTTAACTTGTGGTTTCATTTCTCTCCAAATATCTAACAATCTCAATTCTTTCATAAAATGATTAATAGTCATCCTACATCCAATGTGCGTACAATCCAGTCCTGTTGATCTATCCACACCTGGATTCAATGTACAATTAAAATCCCCTGCTATTATATGTTGCCCTGTAAGTGATGATAAGATGAGAAATAAATTAGCAAAGAACTTCTGATCATCTATATTGGGACCATATAAGTTCACAAGATTTATATTTTCTAATAGCAAAGAACCTTGAATGATTACATATCTTCCAAATTTGTCTCCAATTACATTTTTCACTTGAAAAGGAACTGATTTATGTATGAGAGTCATAACTCCCCTGGCTCGGGATGAAAATGAAGAGGTGAATACACTTCCCTGCCATCTACTCCTAATTCTTTTAACATCCTCCTCTATCAGATGAGTTTCTTGTAAAAACACAATTCTTGAACCCATGTCCTTTATTTTATTCATAACTTGTTTAAGTTTTTTTAAATTTTGTAGACCTCTGCAATTCCATGAAGTTAAATTAAGATTAACACTTTGGTCCATGATCAATAGAGAGTTTGGGATTACCTTGCAGTGTAAACATGCTCATACAGAGAAGCAAAAACATGAGTGGTTGAACATTCATCCTACAAACTACACACAAACAAATTTCCCCTTCCCACACTTGTGGCAAACCCCCCAAAATCAAAAGAAAAATTCTGTCTCCCGATATAGCCATCGACCGTTCCACACCCACGGGGAACAGCCTAAGCCACTCCTTCTTCATCCTCCCAATCACCCTAACTCTACTGCTTTTAATGACGTAACATTAACTCTCCTCTGTAGTTTTCCAACTTAACTCCAAAATTTTTAACAACTTTGTACATCATAGTTTTTTTTTGTTTTTTTTTTGTTTTGTTTTTGTTTTGTTTTTTTAATATATAATACAATCTATATTTTGTAAACTTACTATTTACTTCAAGTCAGTCAGATGCCTGTGCAAATGCTTAATTATTCTACCTTATATTTTGTTCATGCTTAGCTCCCACCAGTCTCTTCTTCTTCTTTGATCTTCTTGATGAACTCCTGCGCCTCCTCTGGGGTCTTGAAGATGTGGGTTCTGCCCTCATACGTGGTCAGCAGTCTCGCAGGATAGATTACACCATGACGAATCCCAAGGTTGCGCAGCTCCTTACGTACGGGATCAAACTGCTTCCTCAATTGCTGGATTCCTGTGGCCAAATCTGGGTAGAACCGCACCTGCTGGTCCTGGTGTTTAATCTCTCCTTTTTTAGCTCGTGCAGCGTTGAAGATCTTCATCCTGTCTCTGTTGCTAAGAAACTTCATAATTAAGGTCCTCGGCGGTCCCTTATCTCTCCGTGGGCCAATACGATGTGCTTTTTCCAGAACCACTGCTGATTGCAACTCCTCGCTGCCCAGCACCTCCGGAATCCACTTTTCCAGAAAGGAACATACGTCCCGACCTTCTGATTCCTCTGGAAGACCCACCAGCCTCAAATTATTCTGTCTCGACCGAGATTCCAAATCCAAAATATTATCTTCCAGAGATTTATTTTTTTTTTCCAAAGTGCGCACCTTTAATTGAAGACGGGTGACGTCATCTTCAGCACTAGCGAGACGGAGCTCCATCTGCGCCGTTCGTTCTACACAGTCACCCAATTCCTTTCTTATTCCTTCCAACGCTGTCATAATCCCATCAAATCTAGAGGAAAAGTCCGCTCTCATTGAACTCATGGCAGCCATCAGCGCATCTGCGCCATTCCCCGCAAACATCGCACCGCCGCCAGCCTCCTCCGCCATATATGGAGTTTTGTTTACTGCGTCACAGACCTGAAAGTCCGTTAATTTGGACTGTTTCGGCGGCTCGCTTTTTCCTTTTCCTGGTTTTCCAGCCTTAGGCTTCGCCGACATATCTTCGCCCAAATGCTGGGATACGTTCTGTCCCAAATGAGAGAGTTATTTGCCGATTTTTTTTTTCCAGGAGCAGAGCAGAGCGAGACACGTCCGTCCTACGTGGCAGCCATAACCGGAAGTCTATTTTATTATTTTTACTGTGTTAGGCTATAGAGTGTCATTTTGTGTCATTCTGGTTGGTGGTGTGCCCCAGGATTTTGTCAATGTAAAAAATGTGCCGTGGCTTAAAAAAGGTTGAAAAACACTGCACTAGAAAGAATAACATACATACTGAAATCAAAGGAAATTGTGTTTGAGAATATATGGAGACCTTTCATTGATTATGTAAAGAATTTAAACATAACTTTTGAAGAAGAAGGTGAATGATGTGTGTGGACCTTGTAAATTCCAAACTGGTGAATGTATAATATGTATACTTATGTAATGGACTGCCTAGACTAAACAGAGGAGCATTGTTGAAGACCTGTCTTTGTTAGTGGTTGTTGGTGTTTTTTAGTACAATTTTTATTTTTTTATTTTTTTTAAATTACTTTAGTGTTAGTGTTTGATTGTTTGTGTTGTGTTTGTAAAAAAGGTTCAATAAAAAATATTGTGGAAAAAAAAATACTGGGAGATTCATGTAATACAACTAAACAATTAAAAATGAATTAAAGACTTCTTCAAATTTTCTGTAAAATCTAATTCTAAACAAATAGTGAGGAATGAATTAGGACACCCCCACATTCATTCCCACTTAAAATGACTAAAACAAATGAAAAAAAATGCAAATAAAAACAAAGAAGATAGACGTAGATATGTGAACATTTCTTAATAAAGAACTGAATATTTAATAGGGTGTCCTAATTTTTTTCACATGACTGTAGATAGATAGATGCACTTTATTGATCCCAAACTGGAAAATGACAGAAATTACAGTTAAGAAGGTTTAAAAATTTACTTGAAAAAGAGTTAGATGCATCATCTATGTGAAGATTAAAATCACCAGCTATGACAACCTTGTTATATTTTGAGTGGATGATTAACGACATGTCAGCAAATTCACTGATAAATGATCCACATGGTTTTGGTGATCTATAAACTGTAAGGCATAAACTTGAGGGGCTATTAAAAACAAAGGCATTCCCTATGCTTTATTACTGTATGCAATGAGTAAAGCTAGTGTCACCAAACTTGGTGCACAGGTTCACCCTATGACCCTGAAGTGTGACTATGGTTTGTTTGCTTTGTTGTATATTCATGGATGATGGGCTTAATATAATTTGGTTCTGCCACAGTAATTATATTGAAAAGTTGAAAACTGATCTCTGTCAGTAAGTATTGGGATCTTCAAAGAAAATGGAGGTGGCGATATTGCACTCACCTCAGAGTGCTCTTGTTTGGAAGCTGTTGCAGGTATCAAATTCAGAATGAGTGAATATTTGCAACAAAACTTAAAGTTTTTCAGTTTGAACATTAAATATATTGTCTTTGTAGTGTATTCAATTGAATATTGGTTGAAAAGTATTTTTATTAAATCATTGCATTTTGTTTTATTTACGTTTTACACAATGTCCCAAGTTCACTGGAAATGGGATTGTGTGTGTGTGTGTGCATGTGTGTATTGTGTATATTTATAATATCCACAAGGATGTCAAATTTTAGAAATAATCCCTGAGAAAATTACAACGTGAGACCTTTAAAATTGTCTTAAATTCAGCTTGGATTGGCCTTAAGTGTCTTGGGTCACAACTGTCCTAATTAGTACCCTTGCTAGCAATTTTAGGTGACATTCTACCGCACATGTCTTTGTATTATTATATTCCACAGAAAGATCAATATAACGAATTACAAAATGCAAAATATTTGTCAGAAACGATAAGAGGACTACTTCTTTGCTCAGATAATATATCCACCTGACAGGTGTCGGATTTCAAGATAGTTTAACAGTGTAAGTGTTTGTTGTACAGGTGTGGCTAAGACTGACCTTGTGTGGTAGAGCTGCACTTAAATAAATATAAAAAAATACAATTTTGATTTCTGAGAAATGGTAAAGGATAGAGACTTTCTATGGACACCAGCTTGATAAGCATGCCACCTATGATGCTTCTTTCACAAAGACATAAACCTTTAGACCACACAGTATGACAGAATAATGAAGCTTAAGTCGGTTTACATGAGCATTTATAAATAGCCTCTTCACCAAGATTTTCCAGGGTCTATATAAATATATGTATATGAAAATTTCAAGACACAGCACTGCAAAAAGTGTTTAAAAACAATAGTTTTGTAGTAGTCCTACCCATGTTCAGGTTTCAGTCATTGATCACATTATGCAGTGTTTTCTTACCCATAAGTGAACCATGTGATTACCTGTAGACATATAAAGCACATTTAGGCTGAAATGGGGGGAATAAACAGGCGTGGGGAAACCACATGGAAAACACACAGAAAGATCGTTCAAATAGTTTAACTGATTTGTTTTTTGCAAACAGTTGAAATGCTGTAAATATTGAAAAAGAACATGATTTGCAATGGAGGGTTGCAACTCTACTTTGAATAGGTAATCTTTTAAAAAAATATGGTAAATGGCTTTCACTTTTATAGCTTATTTACTTATGTCTGGATGACCAAAGTGCTTTACAGATCCTGCTATCCGCCCATTCACACACACACATTCACACACTGATGGCGGCAGAGCTGCTATGTACAGGCACTGACCTGACCCACCAGGAGCAACTGGGAGTTCAGTGTCTTGCTGAAGGACACTTTGACATGCAGACTGCAGACAGAGCGGGAATCAAACCACTGATCCTCCGATCAGTAGACGGCAACACTACACCTGCACCGCAGCTGCCCCCACACATACTGTATATAAACAATGTGTGAGAGCAGCAAAACTGTCAGTTAAAGCTAGGTCACTTTATTAGTGAAAATATCTGGGTATGTACATGTTGTTACCCAGGCAGCAAGGGGGCAGCATCCAGATGTGGGCCACTTCCAGTACTGATATGGCTCTGTTGGTCTCCTGTGGTCCAGACAAACCAGATAAGAGCCTCAAATGGCCCACATATAAAAACACCAAACTTAGCCAAGATATCCTAAAATAAATTTGGGCCACTTTTGGACAAGATGCAGCGCATTTGCCCTGACATTGCTCTGGCTTGCTTATCGCTCAGATCCAGCAAAAAGGAACAGACCGCTCTATTACTGTCATTCCCTGCGGTATGTGGGCCATATGAAATGTCGGGTTTGAGCAACCTCTGGACCACACCAGTTTTGTTAGCTTATTCTGGCAAAGCCGAAAGGAGCTAATGTAATGATGTGGTGTATGTCTGTGTCCATCCATCCTCATTTCATGGAAATCACTGCTTCACCTAGGCAATTGCCCTAATTCTCAGCAAATTCATACCAAATGATTGTTAGGTGGGTCTGCATCAAGGTTGTGGTCGGGGTCAAAGGTCAGGAGATCTCAGGACTTACAGTATGATTTTTTTGAAAATTGTTACTCCCAATAGGCAATTGGCCTAAATCTCAACAAACTCACATGCAGTCATCCTCAGGTTTGTCTGCATCCAGGTTGAGCTCAAGGTAAAGGTCACTGTCAAAGGTCAGGAGATCTGGGCATTTATGATTTCATGAAAATCATTACTCCTCCTAGGCCATTGCCCCAGTGTTCGGCAAACTCATGCACAATGATCCTGAAGTGGTTTAGCTTCAAGGTTGTGCTTGAGGTCAGTGGTCAGGAGAGCTGAGCACTCTTGGGGTGATTTCATCGGGCCGGAATGAGCTATTCAATCATCGACGGTCTATTTAGGTGGATATAGTCAGTGATAATTGTGATCCGGATTCCCGGATAAGCGGTAGAAGATGGATGGATGGATGGATGGAATTGATATATTGTTTGTTGCTGTTTTCTTGTGTTTTATAATTTGTCATGCTGCTAGTTAAAAAGCCATTGGGGCAGTGGTGACCCAATGGTTAGGGATGTGACCTGGTGAGCAGAAGGTCGCTGGTTCAATTGCAGGATCAGATGTGGGTGGGACAGATAATGTAGCAGTGTTTTCCCCGTCCTCCTTAACCCCACTGTGGTGCCCTTAACCCCAACTGCTCCAGTGGAGCTGCTCAGTGGCCGCAGGTCAGTCTGTGGTTGTACTGGGCACTGTTACACTATTAATTACAAAGGTTTGGAGCTAATTAGCACCCCTTACTGAGATTTTTTTACCCATATACAAGCTCAAGACATGTAACTTTTTAACCAATTAGTCATAATGTGAAATGAGTAATAATTCTAATGTAAATGTCGTCAGCGTTAGAAAATACTGTTGCTGTGTTCGGAATGTTCACTCACTCAGTCCCTCCCTTCTCGCTTTATTGTGAATTTAGATATAGTGAACTACTGTATATAGTAAACTCAATATAACAATAAAATTGACAGCTTTCGAACACTACTGGGCTTGCTTTCACGGTGCGGGTAATGATGTCATCATGGTGAAACAGTAAAATGTGACGGACTAATGGTGGTAAAAAATGAATATCTGCATGTAATTTGTGGTACATATGTATTAAATCAAATCCTTTTTCCTGAATTAATAAATATAAATACCTTAGGATAGTTTATGTTGTGATGTGATGCTCTCCTCTCACTGCTCCGTTGGCTGCACTTTGCATTATGGGATATACTGGCTAATATAATGACCATCCATTGTACACCATCCATCCATCCATCCATCTTCTACCGCTTTTCCGGAGGTCCGGGTCGCGGAGGCAGCAGTTCAAGCAGAGAAGCCCAGACTTCCCTCTCCCCAGCCACCTGCTCCAGCTCTTCAGAGGGGATACCAAGGCGTTCCCAGACTAGCTGGGAGACATAGTCTCTCCACCGAGTCCTGGGTCTGCCCCGGGGTCTCCTCCCAGTGGGACGTGCCTGAAACACCTCAAGTGGGAGACGTCCAGGAGGCATCCTAATCAGATGCCCATACCACCTCAACTGACTCCTTTCAATGTGGAGGAGCAGCGGTTCTACTCTGAGCCTCTCCCGGATGACTGAGCTCCTCACCCTATCTCTGAGGGTGAGTCCAGCAATCCTACGGAGAAAGCTCATTTCAGCCGCTTGTATCCGCGATCTCGTTCTTTCGGTCATTACCCAAAGCTCGTGACCATAGGTGAGAGTAGGAACGTAGATTGACTGGTAAATCGACAGCTTTGCCATTGTACACTACCTTTCAAAATGCATTGTGGGATGTTTTGAGTGTGCTATATAACGAATGAAATTTTCAGTTAAGGTTTCGAACAGCGCTTTGAAATGGCTGATTCACTATATAGTACACTATATTGGGAACAAGTGAACATTTCGAACACAGCATGTGTTTTCAGCTAATTAGGAAAGGTGAAATGAGCTAATGGCTTGGGCTGTGTCTGCCTGTACATCTGCAATTCAAGAGACTTGCTACTCCTCCAAAGACAATTGCCCAGATTCTCACCAAACTCACACACCATGATCCTCAGGAAGGTCTGTATCTAGTTTGCTCAAGGTCAAAGGTCACACAATATGTGGAGGTGTCGTTTCAGCTTTCAGTAGGTCTAGACTTGATTTATGTTTATAGAGAGAGAAGTAAAGGCTCATGGTGACCTAATGGTGAGTTCATCAGGCTGGAATGAGCTGCTCCATCACTGCTGTTCTGGTTGTTGAAACATAATAGTAAAGATAAAAATAAATTCTGGGAAATGTTTCTTTTTAATAACGTTATGGGACTTTTGCTGTAATGGTAATAGTAGTAGTATTTTATTCAGTTTTGGGGATCATGAAATGATGAGACTGGATAATTTCTCAGTATGGTTTATTCATCTCAATTCCCCAGCTCTCTCTCTCTGTCAGGAAAAAAGAGGAAGAGCTGCGGTAAACCCACATACATTTATACCCACACATCAAACACAGAATCACACAATCAAGTCAAATCCTTCTATTTACACTTAATCACTTCAAAAGTCCTCTTTGCTCTTCTGTCTGACCCCAGGAGGTCAGACAGTCCTTTCAGGCTCACGCTCCAGATCCTCTGACTTCCTCCCAAGTCCGCAGGTGGTCCAGACTCATTGTCCATCTGAGGCGTGATGTCAATACACACCGCAAGCTTAAAGTCCTTCTATGCTTGGGTCTCTGCAGTAATGTTACCATTATGGGCGCTACATCACTCCCCCCCAAACGCCAAAGAATGGACACACCCGATAACCGTATCCTAATGGCAATACCGCATATGTCACCCCCCACCTGCGGAATTTACAGCACGGCCTACACAGTTTGATCGAAACACACATCACTCTGCCCGTAGTCTGGGCTTCAACCTCCTCCCAAACTTGCTGTACGCAGGTTTCACAGCCTGTGTTGTGCCGTCTTGCGGCGAATCTGTGGAATGAGGGGGAGAAAGGTTATTTGTCCCCTGCGGGGGCTCCAGGGGCCGTTCCCTGGGTGGTCTGCCGCGTCGAGGCGTCCTCGCCGGTCGTACAGATTCGTCATGCAACACAAAGGCAGGCTTTAATCTATCAATACTGATCGTTTCTTTCCTGCCCCCCAAATCTAGCACAAAATACTTCTCCCCGGTTTCCAGCACTCGAAATGGACCGTCATATGCTGGGCGGAGACTGTGTCGCTGAGCGTCGTGCCTGACAAAAACAAATTCAGCGTTTTGTAAAGCCTTGGGAACAAAAACACGCGGAAAAGTGTGATGAGCGGGGCCCGGGAGCATTTCTGCTCCCGTGCCAATCAGAGGTCCCCGCACCGGGGGGTGCCCTGGTGCCGCATGGGCTGGTAGGAACTCGCCGGGCAGCCTGAGAGGTTGCGCAAAAAACAGTTCTGCGGGTGAGGCATCTAAGTCGTCTTTGGGTGCCGAACGCAACCCCAGTAAAACCCATGGTAGTTTGTTTACCCAATCTGCATCCGTGAGCGACGCTCTGAGGGCTGCCTTCAAAGACCTGTGAAAACGCTCGCATAAACCGTTGGCCTGTGGGTGATAAGCGGTAGTGCGGTGGACTGCCGCTCCTAAGCCACTGGCCATTGCTGACCACAGCTCCGACACAAATTGAGGTCCCCTATCGGACGTAATATCCGACGGAACCCCGAACCACGCTACCCAGGCCGTTACAAAAGCGCGAGCCACCTCTGCCGCTGTGGTCGACGTTAACGGGACCACTTCCGGCCAACGTGTGGTTCGGTCCACCATTGTCAAGAGATGTGTGAACCCTTGTGACGGCGGCAGGGGGCCCACTAGGTCTACGTGCACATGATCGAATCTCTTAGCCGGAATGTGGAACGGTTCTAAAGGGGCCTTCGTGTGCCTGTGGACTTTGGCCCGCTGGCAAGCCATGCAGGCTTTCGCCCACTCTTTCACGTGCTTGCGCAGGCTCGGCCAAACAAACTTCTCCGCTACCATTTTCACCGAAGCGCGTACTCCCGGGTGCGCCAGGGAGTGCACCGCGTCAAAAACGCGACGGCGCCACGCGGCCGGTACCACCGGGCGCGGTTGCCCGGTGGATACGTCACAAATTAGAGGGGGTGAACCGGTTTGTAAACTTTTGCTCTCCAGCCTTAACCCTGTTGGTCCAGACAGGAGCGTGCGCACGTCTGCGTCTCCGCTCTGCTCCGCTGCCATGGCTGCATAATCTATCCCCACGTGAACAGGGGCCGCGTGCGCGTCCGCGCTGTTACCCTGCCCCGCGTCTGCGGTAGTACAACCCGCTTCCGCGCGGACAGGCGTTGTTACCGCACGTGAGAGACAGTCCGCTACTACGTTGAGTTTACCGGCTACGTGCTGAATATCGGTGGTAAATTCCGAAATTGCGGCCAGCTGTCTCTGCTGCTGTCCTGACCACGGTTCTGAAATTTTGGACATTGCAAAAGTGAGCGGTTTGTGGTCGACAAACGCGGTGAAACGTCGCCCCTCCAGCCAGAACTGGAAATGGCGAATGGCCAGGTGGAGCGCTAGTAGCTCCCTGTCAAACGTGCTGTATTTCCGCTCAGCATCGCGCAAGGACCTGCTGAAAAAAGCGAGCGGTTGCCAAACCCCGGCAACTTGCTGCTCTACCACGGCCCCTATGGCCACATCTGACGCGTTGGTGGTTAGCGCTATGCGGGCTGATGGGTCTGGGTGAGCCAGCAGCGCTGCGTCCGCCAGTGCTTTTTTAACCTCTGTGAATGCGCGCTCCCGCTCCGGGGACCACTCGATCGCATTGGAGGGCTTCTGCTTTTTAAGCGCGGCATATAACGGTTGCATAAGCTGCGCTGCGTGGGGTATGAAACGGTTATAAAAATTTACCATTCCTAAAAACTCTTGCAACGCTTTGACCGTTTGTGGCTGGGGAAACTCCGCCACTGCGCGTACCTTGGCCGGCAGAGGGATTGCTCCCTCTGGGGAGACGCGGTGTCCTAAAAAATCGATTTGCGCTACGCCAAAATGGCACTTGGCTGGGTTGATTATCAACCCGTGCGTTCCCAACCTCTGAAAAACCGTGGTGAGGTGTTTTTCGTGTTCCTCCTCGGAGGCACTGGTGACTAAAATATCGTCCAAGTAGACAAAAACGAAAGGGAGGTCGCGCAACATGGCATCCATCATTCGTTGGAAAGTTTGCGCGGCGCCTTTAAGGCCAAAAGGCATGCGTAAAAATTCAAAAAGTCCGAACGGGGTTATTACCGCTGTTTTGGGAATGTCCTCTGGTCGAACCGGGACCTGATGATAACTGCGGACCAGGTCTATTTTAGAAAAAATGCGCGCGTTCGCTAAGTGCACTGAGAAATCCTGGATATGCGGAATTGGGTAGCGGTCCTGCGCTGTGGCATTGTTTAACCTGCGGTAATCACCACAAGGTCTCCACGAGCCGTCAGCCTTAGGCACCATATGTAGTGGTGATGCCCAGGCGCTCTTCGAGCGGCGAATTATGCCCAACCTTTCCAGGTTGGCGAACTCCTCGCGCGCAATGGAGAGCTTAGCTGCATCCAAGCGCTGAGCTTTCGCAAAAACTGGTGGGCCACGTGTGGTGATAAAGTGTTCCACCCCGTGCTTCGCAACCTTAGCTGAAAACGTGGGAACTGTGAGTGCTGGGAACTGGGTTAGAAGAGTGTGAAACTTACCGCCTGCTGTGGCGACGTTGGTCTGTACTGGCGGCGGGGACACTCGAGCTGCACAAGGGATAGAACAAAAGGAGAGTGCATTTACTAGGCGTCTATTAACCAGATCCACTAACAAGCCATGTGAGCACAAAAAGTCAGCGCCTAACATGTTGAAACTCACCGCTGCTACTATGAAGGTCCATTCATAGGTGCGGCCGTGCAAGGACAGGCGTAGAGTCCTTTCCCCGAACGTCTTAATCGACGAGCCGTTCGCCGCCGTTGCTCCGTCTCCGCGGGGCCCCGCCACACGATCCGCATAGGTCGCGGTGATGAAACTCCTCTGGGCTCCGGTGTCCACGAGGAATTGCCACCCGGAGCCCGCGTCTGTTAGATAAAGCAGCATGTTCTGTTCACCGAGAGTCGAAGCTGCTAAAGACCCCCGGCCCGGGCGTTTCCCTGTTTCTTGAAACTGCACGGCGGGATGCATCTGTGCGCCTTCTCAGCGAAGCGTCGATGGTAAAAACAGAGGTCGTCCCCTCCTCTGCCTCGGGACCGCGCCGCTGCCGTCGTCGCTGGGGTTGCTCCTGCTGCCTCCGGCTCCTCCTTGCCTCCGGCCGCTGCGCTGAGGTCTGCTGCTGCCACGGAAGTCTCCTGCTCGTTGCAGGCGTCGAGGAGCCGCTGCGCTTCCCTGGCCAGCGCGCGGAAGTCTTGCTGGTTCATACACCTCATGCCAGACAGGGTACCTCTCATGTGTGCTGGGAGGGTCCTCAAGAAGATGTGTTTGAACAGAAACGCATCGTTGTCTGTCCCGATCAGCTGCAGCATGTCCTCCATGAGGTCGGTCGCTCTGCGTCCTCCTCTGTCGCGCAGGTCCAGAAGCTGCCTGGCCCTCACCTCGGCTGATGGCACGAAACTCTCGATGAGGGCGGCTTTCAGCACGTTGTACTTGCCAGCAGCGGGCGGCTGCTGCACCAGGCTCCGCACACATCGAGCTGTGCGGCTGTCGAGTCTTGCGATGACATTATGAAACTTGATGTCATCTGCTGATATTCCCCCAAGCACGAACCGCGATTCCGCGTGTTGGAACCATGAGTGCGGGTCGTCTTGCCAGAACTCAGGGAGCTTAACCGAGCCTGTGCTCGTGCGGTCGGTCTCCGGTGAATCCGGGTCAGGGTAACGTTCTCCCGGCATCGTACGTCTTAGTCACCAATGTGGGGATCATGAAATGATGAGACTGGATAATTTCTCAGTATGGTTTATTCATCTCAACTCCCCAGCTCTCTCTCTCTCAGTCAGGAAAAAAGAGGAAGAGCTGCGGTAAACCCACATACATTTATACCCACACATAAAACACAGAATCACACAATCAAGTCAAATCCTTCTAGTTACACTTAATCACTTCAAAAGTCCTCTTTGCTCTTCTGTCTGACCCCAGGAGGTCAGACAGTCCTTTCAGGCTCACGCTCCAGATCCTCTGACTTCCTCCCAAGTCCGCAGGTGGTCCAGACTCATTGTCCATCTGAGGCGTGATGTCAATACACACCGCAAGCTTAAAGTCCTTCTATGCTTGGGTCTCTGCAGTGAAATATGTGAGCTACATAATGTTACCATTATGGGCGCTACACAGTCACCATAGCAAATGCAGTGAACACCAACAAAAACAAAATAATTAAGGTAATTATTCTACATACAATGCAGTGACTGAACAGGCTTAGGCAGAAGCAAAATGCGTATCAATGTGCCTAACCTATATTCTCATCTATTATAGCTGCCATTCATAACAGAAAGACAAGAGAAAAGCAGAAACAACAAAAACAAGCGGTTTCAGCTACAGTTAGGCCCAGAAATATTTGGACAGTGACACAAGTTTTTTTATTTTAGCTGTTTACGAAAACATATTGAGAATACAATTATATAATCAATATGGGCTTAAAGTGCAGACTCTCAGCTGTAATTTGAGAGTATTCGCATCCAAATTGGAGCAAGGGTTTAGGAATTACAGCTCTTTAATACGTAGCTGCCTCTTTTTCAAGGGACCAAAAGTAATTGGACAATTGACTCAGAAGGCTGCAAAAAAATAACAAGGTTGCATGGGCTCTTCCTTCATCAACCTGTCATCAATTAAGCAGTTAAAAGGTCTGGAGTTGATTCCAGGTGTGGTGTTTGCATTTGGAAGCTGTTGCTGTGAACACACAACATGCGGTCAAAGGAGCTCTCAATGGAGGTGAAACGGACCATCCTGAGGCTGGAAAAAAAAGAAGAAATCCATCAGAGAGATAGCAGAAATGTTAGGAGTGGCCAAATCAACAGTTTGGTACATTCTGAGAAAAAAAGAGTGCACTGGTGAGCTTGGGAACTCAAAAAGGCCTGGACGTCCACGGAAGACAACAGTGGTGGATGATCGCAGAATCCCTTCACAACATCCACTCAAGTGAAGAACACTCTCCAGGAGGTAGGTGTATCAGTATCCAAGTCTACCATAAAGAAAAGACTTCATGAGAGTAAATACAAAGGATTCACCACAAGGTGCAAACCATTAATCAGCCTCAAAAATAGAAAGGCCAGAATTGACTTTGCCAAAAAACACCTGAAGAAGCCAGCCCAGTTCTGGAACAGCATTCTTTGGACAGATGAGACTAAGATCAACCTGTACCAGAATGATGGGAAGAAGAAAGTTTGGAGAAGAACTGGAACAGCTCATGATCCAAAGCACACCGCATCTTCTGTAAAACATGGTGGAGGCAGTGTGATGGCATGGGCATGCATGGCTTCCAATGGCACTGGATCACTTGTGTTTATTGATGATGTGACAAAAGACAGAAGCAGCCGGATGAATTCTGAAGTGTATAGGGATATCTTTCTGCTCAGATTCAGCCAAATGCAGCAAAGTTGATTGGACGGCGCTTCACGGTACAGATGGACAATGAACCAAAACAATACTGCAAAAGCAACCCAGGAGTTTTTTAAAGCAAAGAAGTGGAATATTCTGCAATGGCCGAGTCAATCACCAGATCTCAACCCAATCGAGCATGCATTTCACTTGCTCAAGACAAAACTTAAGGCAGAAAGACCCACAAACAAGCAACAACTGAAGACAGCTGCAGTAAAGGCCTGGTAAAGCATCACAAAGGAGGAATCCCAGTGTTTGGTGATGTCCATGGGTTCCAGACTTCAGGCAGTCATTGCCTGCAAAGGATTCTCAACAAAATATTGAAAAGTAACATTTTACTTAGGGTTATGTTCACTTGTTCAATTACTTTTGAACCCCTGAAATGAGGAGTGTTTGTATAAAAATAGCTACAATTCCTACATGTTTAATCATATATTTTTGTTCAATCCCTTGAATTAAACCTTAAAGTCTGCACTTCAATTCTGTTGTAGTTGTTTCATTTCAAATCCAATGTGGTGGCATGCAGAGCCCAAATCATGAAGACTGTGTCACTGTCCAAATATTTCTGGGCCTAACTGTATTTCTGAGGGCTACAGTTGTAACTCTCAAAGATAACTTTACAAACCAATCTCTTGAAAATTTGAAGTGTTACACATTTTTAAATCCACACTTAAATCATTCCACAACTTTACTCCAATAATGGAAATGCATCTCCTTTTAATACCTTTTTTGAGCTTTTTGCACAATAAAGTTAAAAACACCTCTTAAATCATATTTACTTTCACGTATTGTAAAGAATTTTTGTACAGAGTCCGGAAGTGATCCATCTTTAGCGCTATACATTATCTGCATAATTTTACAATAATATGTCATTAACTTTCATTATACAGGAATTTAGAAACAAAGACTGTGTATGTGCATAATAATTGGTTTTATTTATTATACGTATGGCTTGTTTTTGAAGAGCAATTATTGGATTTAAATATGTTTTAAAACTTGATCCCCACAGTTCTACACAGTAAGGAATATAAGGTAGTAGATTAGTTTATTTGACAGGGACAGTGCAATAAACATAGACAATTAATCAAAGACAATCAATCTGATGTGTTGCACATAGAGTGTATAGCTATTAGCTAATTTGCAACTCTTGTCCCTGGATGGGCTTTAGAAAAAAGAATCAAGATAAAAAATATACACAATAACCACATACATCAATGCAGAAAAATTATAAATACACAATTATAAATATTATAAATATTATAAATACACAAATATAACAGCCTGACTCACATTTAACATAAATATTATAAATATTATAAATACACAAATATAACAGCCTGACTCACATTTAACACATATAACATAACTCACATTTGCCTATTTCAGGCCTTCCTCCCTCCGTCACTCACTATAAACAAACACATTTATTCCTTCCCTTCATTCACTCTCACTTTGCAGACAATTAATTCATACATGAGTACATTCTTGTTTATTTTTCAGCCAGTTTTTAACATTTTTAGTGAATGTTTTAAAGTCCGTTATTATTTTAATTTCATTTGGCATTGTGTTCCAGATGTGACTGCCCTTTATAGAGAAAGCTGTTTGTCCAAATGTGGTTCTGCGGTGGAATATTTTACAGTTATTGTTAACAGAACTCCTGGTGGCTCTGCTGCTGTCCTGTCTTTGGATGAAACCAGCAAGTGGCTCGGGTGCTGATTTATGGAAACATTTGAACGTTAATTTCAGAAGACAGAGGTCAATGAAGCTCTCAAAACTCAATAGGTTGTATTTTTTTAAAACATTACAGTGATGCCACCTAATGGGCTTTTTGTCCAAGATTTTTAGGGTTTGATTATATAATGAACCTATATGTCTTATTGTGGAAGGGGCTGCTTGAGCCCAGACTGTCAAACAGTATGATATATGAGAAAAAACCATAGAATGCATATACAGTGCAGCTGCTTCGTAAGGTATGTAATATCTAATTAATTTAAAGCAGTTCAGATTTTTTTTTACTGTTTTTGAAATTTTCTTTATATGAAGATTAAATTTGAGTTGAGGATCTAGTACAATGCCAAGGTATTTGAATTCTGTAGCTAAACTGATGTCATGATCATGTATATTAACTTTAAAATGTTGCAGGTTACATTTTTTGATTGAAAAGCACATTGAGACTGTTTTCTGAAGGTTCAGCAATAGATGGTTCTTGAGGAGCCACTCTTGGACATCAACCATACTTGTAGACAGTACATCTGCAGCCTGTGCTGGAGTCTTGGCAGCTGTGTAAATAACTGCATCATCTGCATAAAGTTGGCATGTTGCAGCTGAGCAGTGTAACGGCAAGTCATTAATAAAAATGCTGAAAAGTAAAGGACCAAGAATGGACCCTTGTGGGATACCCATGCGGTTGTTTAAAAATGAGGATTTATCCTGGTGAACTTTTACACACTGTTCTCTATTCTGGAGATAAGATGCAAACCATTCTAATGTATTTGGGGAGAAGTTAAAAGATACCATTTTGGATAAAAGCAAACTGTGGTTTACAGTATCGAAAGCCTTTTTGAGATCTAGAAAAACAGCTCCTACCACATTACCCCTGTCCAAGGACTGTTTGACGTTTTCAATAAGGCAACAATTTGCTGTTTCTGTTGAGTATCCTGGTCTAAAACCAAATTGATGTGGATGAAGAAGTTGATTGTCTTGTAAGTAGTCTATCAGCTGTGTAGCTACAACTTTTTCAAGAACCTTAGATAGGACTGGTAAGATAGAGATTGGGCGGTAATTGCATATATCGTCTTTACTGCCTGATTTATGAACTGGTATGACGACAGCTTTTTTCCAGCCAGATGGAAATGTACTAGACCTAATGGAGAGATTAATGAGATGAGTCAGTGGTTTGATTAATATTTTGCTGTGCATTTTGAGAAAGGAGGTGTTCATATTGTAGATATCATTAGTTTTTGAGTTTGACAGTGTTTTAACAATACCAGCAATTAACTTCTCATTTACCTCATCGATGTGAAAAGTATCTGTTGGAAGTATGGAATTTGTGTTGTTGAGCACATTTGGCAGCACAAAAATTTTTGTTAAGTCTTCCACAGAGCCCACAAAGTGTGAATTAAATTCATTTGCCAAAGTAGCCTTGTCACTGACGGTCTTGCCATTGATTCTAAGTTCCTTTACCCCCTTCTGATCGTTTTTTTTATTAGTTAAGTTATTTAAATGCCTCCATAGGGAACTGTTGTTACCCTTTGCATGATCTATCAGTTTATTGTAATAAGATATTTTTGATTTTCGCAGCTCATGTACCACTTTATTTCTTAAACTTTTGTACACAAGGTGATCATTTTGTAGTTTGGAGGTTAGTGATGTTTTCAGTGCATAGTCTCGCCTCTTCATAAGTTTTCTTATTTCATTATTTAACCATGGTAGGCTAATCTTCTGTTGTCTACTTTTAATTTGCTTTGAAAATTTTTCTATAGACTTTGTGATTGTTGCAGTTATAAAATTACAACAATCATCTACTTCACATGTTGACATGAGCTGCTCCCAATTTTGATTCTCTAAGTAATGTTCAAACTCCTCATTTTTTGATTTGGGGATAATAAAATTTGATTTGTCAATATCGACTCCCCCAAAATACTGTAGTCGCTTTTTAGTAAGTTTCCTGACAGCAAGAACCATGTTATGATCTGAGAGACCAGTTACAAGATTATAGGTTCTGGTTATTCGTTCTGGTTTATTAGTAAATACCATGTCAATAAGTGTTCTGGATTGTTTGGTTATCCTGGTGGGTCCTTTGATGATTTGCTGGTAATTAAATTTAGTCATGAGGCTTTTCAGTTTTTGTTTGTCTTTTTTATCAGACCAGTTGATATTAAAGTCACCATGAATTATTGTTTCTCTGTTCTTCTCAAGTTGTTTAACCAGATCACTTAATTCATTATAAAAGGAAGAGTTGTGTGACGGTGGGTTGTACACTACTGCAATGTTGAAATTCATTACCGGAGAGAGACATACATTAACAGCTAAACATTCAAGTGAAGTATTCAAATCAACCAGTTGACATTTATATTTGTCTTTGGTAAAATATAAAGATCTGGTTGACTTTAAAACTGCAGTAATAATGTTTAAAGTGAAGAATCTATCACTACCCACAAATATCCAAAAGCTGTTCCAAATAAGGGAGAAACAATATCATTTCAGAGGAACATGTATATTTCAAAAACCTTCGGTGAGAACTACCACCAAGCAACACTGTTTCAGTGCAAGGTTTCAGATTATGGAACGATTTTGGACCTGAATTAAAATCATGTACAACGTTTGGACAATTTAAACAAAAACTAAAGGAAGAAATACTCCAAACATATATACAAGATGACATATAAAATCATATAAGGATTGTCATATCCAGTCTGCGTTGTGTTGTTGCTTAGTTGTTTTTTTTTGTCACATTTTGTCTTAGCTTTGTTCTGAATTGTAATCGCTCGTTTTGTTTTTCTTTTGAATTCTTGGATGGAATATGGGTGGGCAATATAAGCAGCTTCAGCCATCACCCATTTCGGATAACTTATGTTGAACTGTATAATCAGAGGAGTTATTGTCTAACATGACCTTGTTGGATTTTCTTTCCCCCTTTGTTATATTATTCTGTTTCTTTTAATCTGTACTATTAATCTATCCGAAATAAAGATTGATTGATTGATTGATATGCGCAAGGCTCTGTTATTTAATACGTTTCTAACTTTATACAATATTGCTACTGACTTTGAAATTTTTCCTTTAATATAATAAGATAAGCCTTTATTAGTCCCACAATGGGGAAATTCCAGGATTGCAACAGCACAGGGATAGCAACACTCAGAGCAATAATTAAGAAGATACGGCAGATATAAATAAGAGCAGTGGATATACATACATACCCATAAATATATAAATATATATACAAAGTGTGGAGCATTGTAACAAGATGGAATAAACAGCATAACCGTCTACTTAGTTATCCTACATAGTATGAATATGTACCCATACATATTGTCACCCTCCGTAGCGACTGATACTGTCCTAGTTGCATATACTGGAGGGGACCATTGTGTAAGTCTATTGCGTCTTTTGCATTCAATACTATTAGGTCGTCATGTTTTTTTGCTATCTCTGCGAGCAGCCCTGCTTAGGTTATACAGTCTGACAGCCGTAGGAAGGAAGGACCTGCGAAACCTCTCGGTTGCGCACCTAGGATGATGTAGTCTGCTGCTAAATGAAATAATCAATATATCATTTCGATGTTAATTTATGATCAGCGATAACACCAAGAAATTTTGTCTCAAAAATTTTGAATATTTATATTACAAATTTTTAATTCAATATTGTTGATACCTTTTCAACTTCCAAAAATCATAAATTTAGTTTTCTTAATATTAATAGACAGTTTATTTGCATCAAACCGGGATTTGAGTATTTCCAGCTTATTTTCAACATGATCTATAAGTTCTTTTGGGTTTTTACCAGAACAAAATAAATTGGTGTCATCTGCAAAAATAAATTTTAACAAATCTGTAACATTCTGAATATCATTAATATAAAGTATAAATAATTTTGGACCAATCACTGATCCTTGTGGTATTCCACAAGTATTTCCCTAAATCAGGGGTCGGGAACCTTTTTGGCTGAGAGAGCCATGAACACCACATATTTTTAAATGTAATTCCGTGAGAGCCATACAATATGTTTAAAACTAAAAATACAAGTAAATGTATGCATTTTATGTAATTTCAACACTTTTAAAGTACAATAAGTCTCTGAATTCTTTTTAATAACATTGTTATGCTGTTGCTAATCAATGATGAGTATTTCTTACCATTAATGCGACTTCTGGTGCTCAATATTGGCTGAGCCTGGAGTACCCGGATGTGCAGCGGCTTTTGGGATATTCAAATTCAAACGTTTATTTCAAACTCAGGGTTCATATTAAATGCAGAACTGAAACGAGTAGAAAATAAATAAATAAATGCTTAAATTCAGCGGGCCGTCTCGTGTGATCTGAGCTCGTAATGGCCGATGATTCTAAAACTGTGTGATCTGGATCAATATTGGCTGAGCCTGGAGTACCCGGATGTGCAGCGGCTTCCGGGATATTCAAATTTAAATTCAAACGTTTATTTCAAACTCAGGGTTCATATTAAATGCAGAACTGAAACGAGTAGAAAATAAATAAATAAATGCTTAAATTCAGCGGGCCGTCTCGTGTGATCTGAGTTCGTAATGGCCGCAACACGGAAGATGATTCTAAAACTATATACAGAGCAGCAGACACTCGGCGCTCTTGTAAAAACAAAATCTTTAAAGTTTAAAGATTTGTCTGCGAGCCAGATGCAGCCATCAAAAGAGCCACATCTGGCTCGCGAGCCATAGGTTCCCGACCCCTGCCCTAAATCCTGACACTGTATCTTTAATTTGTACACACTGCTGCCCGCTTTGTAAATAACTTTTTATCCTTGAATGAGCTGGGCCACATATCCCATAATTCTCAAGTTTTCGTAACAAACGTACATGATCAATATTATCAAAGGCTTTCTGGAGATAAACATAAATACCTACCTTCATTTTCATTGGCCCTTGGAATTTCTTCTACCATCTGCATTACTTACTGCATAAGTGGTAGTTCGATTTTCTCAAAATCCATACTGATTATCACTTAATAATTTATGTTTACTGTTATGTCAGTAATAGAAGCCAAGGGCGAGACCGAATGTTGAACTGGACACAGATTTATTTGTGACTCTCTCTCACAATACAGGCACATCTGTCAGGCGGCGAGGAGGCCAAGAGACCGCCCCTCTCCCTCACAGCCCTCTTATACCCCGGGTGGCGGCGTTACCGGAAAGGTGGAGCCACCACCCATGTTACACAAAAATATGTCCCCAAAACACCCCCCCCCCTTTCAAAAGTGGTACAAAACACACGCATACAATCGAAACCCTCCCCAATTTGGAACCCGAATCATGCACTAAAAAACTAAACAGAAATACCTAAAAGGCCTATCACATATACTCAAAACAACTAAAACTAGGGGGGAACAGGTGGACTACCGTCCCACCCCCACACGGCAAGACGGATTATTCTGCCGTCTACACAAAATGAACAGTCCCACTAAAGAAAACTGCCATGTTCCTAAAAATAATATAAAACACAAAATAATCCCATTAACAGAACTAAATAACACATTGGTTGTCCCCCTTTTCCATTACCATGCATAATATATACCGTCCAACTGTCAACTTGCCTCAGAAGAGGAACCACCCCCCAGAAAACCATCGGATGATTCCATCCCGGTGCACCTTCTCTTCTTTGCTCCTGGGGATGACCCACGTCCAGGTCCAAACTCCTCCTTCTTCTGCCGGGTGCGCCGCAGCTCACTGGGATGCCTCCACAAGCCATCAAATAGCTGGAGGTAGGCATCCTCCCCAACAGCCACCACCTGCAGCCGCCCCTGGTCATCTTCTCTCCGATGTTTGACCCGAGCACCTCTTGACTGGGCCTCCTCCCTGGGTCGGACCACATCCGCGACCCTCAGAGGGGCCCTACTCGGCTTCCAGTGTCTCTGTTTGGCACATAGTTTCACCGTACCAGCCGGTCTCTTTCATTTTTGCTGCTGGTGTCGCTGTTGTGACCCCCTGCTCTCCGGTCCCTTCCAGCCGAACTACGGGAGCAGAATGGGCCAGCCACTTGGCACCACCTGCTGTCACGGGCATCCCACCATGCCGCCCAGTTCCCTCAGCTAGGGTTACTTGGGCACTGGCACTGGGACCCTCCCGCGATGGCCCTGGGTGGGGCTGGTCCTGCTCATTGTCCTTACTAGGCAAAGGTTATGGCAAAGATTAGGCAAAGGTTACGAACCTTACTAGACAAAGGTTTGTCCCACACAGCTCCGTCCATCGTTTGAGGAACCGGCCGGTCCCACAAACCACAGCCTGACCACTCTTCTCCAATGCTGCTTGTGATGGTGAAGCCCAATCCGTAAAATAAATCACACTCCATAGTGTTCTCTCCACGGGCAGTCACCTTGAACTTCAAGCTGGACACCTCCGCCGACTTGTACTTAGCCGTCAGTTCCACCGACCCCACTGTGGCCAATTTTCCACCACCATACCCACACAGCGGCGCTGAGTCACCTCTAACCCGATACTGTGGGAAGAAACTCCTCACGGTTGCCCAATTTATCACGGATCTCACTGCTCCCGTGTGAATCAGCAACGGCACTGTTATCCCATCTAGTTCCACCATACAGTAAGAACGGCCGTTGGTACTTGGGGATACAGCGTGAATAACCATGGGAGTTGAAGCGGGGGAATCCTCCTTACGTCTCGGATCCCCTTGCTCGAACCTGTAACATGCCCTGGCGAAATGATGCAAGAGTCCGCACTTTCCGCAGCATCTTCCTCTTGCTGGACACTCTCTGGCCTTAAAACGGTGCTTGGTGGACCCACAACCCAAACACCTGGGTGATCCCGTGGCAGACCTCATCCTGGCAGCATTAGCGTAGCCTTTGTCATACTCCACGCCATTGTCACTGTCCGGGTCCACTGCCTGCGCCGTTGACTGTGGTTCAAATTGGCGAAGTGACGCTCTCTCGCCGAGCTCCCGTGATAGCTTGTCTGCTGCCTCAAACTGCTGCACTAACTCGATGGACTTGAATAACGTTAGCTCGCCCGAGTATATAAGGAGCTTTGACCTCGTAGCCGGGCAAACAGTATGTTCCGCCAAATGGTCGCAGACCGTCTCTTTCTCCAACGCTCCAAACTGACAGTTCTTGGCCAGCTGGCGTAGGTCTGCTACAAACCGCTGCACCAACTCGCCAGTCTGCTGGCGGCCTGTTGAAACTGGATCCTCTGGGCAATGACATTTTCCGGGGCGTGAAAATGTCACGCCATTAGCTCCACCACTTCCTCAAAACTGTCACTCTCACCCAAAGTACTTAAGATACGTTGACCTTACATTCCTAGGTTATGAACCAACAGTGCCCGTCCCCTCAACTTCTCCAGTCTTCCAAGGTCCAAAGCCACCAAATATGTTTGAAAGGTGGCGAACCACCTTGTTCAAGGGAGGGGCGGCTCACTGGGAAGCTCCAAAAACGGCTGAATTGATGTAACCCCCGCATCCATATCTTTTTTCCTTCGTCGCCAAATGTTATGTCAGTAATGGAAGCCAAGGACAAAAAGGAGTGTTGAACTGGACACAGATTTATTTGTGACTCTCTCTCACAATACAGGCGCATCCGTCAGGTGGAGAGGAGGCCAAGAGACCACCCCTCTCCCTCACAGCTCTCTTATACCCTGGGTGGCGGCAGAACCGGAAAGGTGGAGCCACCACTCGTGTCACACAATAATATGTCCCCAAAACCCAACACAACATTTACCTATAAAAGAATCCAATTGTTTCTCAAATAATTTCTCCCAAATTTTGGAAAACTGAGGAAGAAGAGACACTGGTCTGTAATTGTCCATGCTGTGCTTATCACTATTCTTATATACTGGAATTACCTTTGCCAATTTCATTTTATTTGGAAAAAACACCTTTTTGAAAAGACAAATTGCATATATAGGTCAAAGGTTTAACAATAGAATAAATAACTTCTTTAATAATTACCATAGCAATAGAATTTGTGTCAGTGGATGTTTTGTTTTTAAGTTTTTAACAATGGCAGGAAATTAATGACTTTGCGTCCATCATTTATTAGTCACGATGTGTTCTTACCCATTTTTTGCCATGATAACAAAATGCATGCTTCACATTTAGTTGCAGTTAAGGTTCATGTAAATTTAACAATATACTAAATCTGAATGTTCCTTGTGGTTTTAGGGTGAGAATACCAACATGCTCTGGAAGATGTCAGTCCAGCACACAAAGTGGCTCCTGATGCTGATGCCCAGTAGAAGATCCTGGGATTGAGACGCGAATCCCCTTACACTGATGGCCTGGACTGAGTAAGAAGCATGTCTGTGAGGTTTCCGTGTCATTGTCTGTCTGTGTTGCATGTTTTGTTATAAAGAGTGACAGTGGGGGTTTTTTTTTTGTTGGTCACAGGTTTCAGCTGGCCTGCTGAAACTATGGGGAGCTGTTGGAGCTGTCTATACAGAGACCCCATTCGAGACAACCATCTCACAAAGTTTAAGGTCAGTGAAGCCCTAGTGATTCTATACAAATCATCTTTTCACTGCTATACTGTATTTTAACAGCATTATTACTCTTTGTTTCATGTTGCTTTATTTTACAGTTGACCTTTAATCTGCATCATGGTTTATTGACCCTTTCAGGTCATTTATTTTTCTCTTTACTCCTATCTTCTCCCTTATAGTTCACTGACAAAACTCGTAATTAAGCAATATTACACAAGAGGCCTATTGTCATTTCACATACAAATTAAACATTGTCCAGTGCAGGAATCAGTGTTTACACACTGTGTGGTTCACATGACTTGTGACAGCAGCCTCAGCTTGTCCACTGTGGTTGACCATCCTGGCAGAAAAAAAAAAATGGTTGAGATAACATGGATAAGCATCAGAAGGTAACAGCAACTTAGCTTCAGGCATCTATGTGTTAGTATCATGTAGATCACCTTTTCTTAACATCTTCAAATGAAATAGAGTCAATCATCACATTCTTTGTGGATGGAGACCACATTTCTTTTCGTTACAAGCCATTTCACTATTTTTCTGCTACTTGCAAAAGTGTGCTGCTTCTGTGGTGCGGAGATACAGTACGTGCCCGCGAACGTAGCGCCACAGGCGTGTCTTAAAGGGGAAGTACATGAAAAGCTCTCCCTAAGTACATGCACAACAAGGATGGGGAAAAACCCAAAAAAGCCAACATGAACAAGATTAATTCAGTTTGCACCCCAAATGCCAGTTTTCGGTTCTATTCGGTTAATCGCCCAGCCCTATTTTACAACATAGTCCAATAATCTACAATGACTGATCTTTTTTCCTCTCATGTCCTAGGTCACCAATGTAGATGATGAGGGCAATGAGCTGGGCTCTGGGATCATGGAGCTCACCCAGACTGAGCTCATTCTTCACACACGAAAGAGAGATGCAATCCGGTGGCCATATCTTTGCCTGCGACGCTATGGATATGACTCAAACCTGTTTTCTTTTGAGAGCGGCCGCCGGTGTCAGACTGGGCAGGGTATGACCGTTTTTTTATAATAATATCCTCTTTTCTATACAGTAGCCATATGTATGTATATTGGCCCTGAAGGCCAAATCACAACAGCAAATAACAAATCGCAATGGCAAAACAAAAATCATAATGGCATTAACTTAACCCAGAAAAGGTGGGTATCTGCTGAAGGACCTCACTGACTGGATGGACACACTGTCTGTGTTTTAAACAGGAAGTAAATGCAACATATGCTTTCATTTGGCACCAGAGGAAGGAAAATGGCTCAGGAATAAGATGTAGTGCCCTCATTGTTAAAAAATGCTGACAACTTACATCTTGTAACAAAATTAATCTCTAATAATTACCTTCGCCAAGGAAGTAATTATACCTCCTTGGCGAAGGTATGTCCTCCGACATTTTGAGGCAGGCCAGGATTCTCAAGAAGCAACACAAAATACAAGCAACTTTGACAAGAATTTGTATTGTAAAGTATTGATTAAATTGAATGGGACACCAGAGGAGGCCAAAGTCATCGGGGTAAGGGAGCTTTCTGACTTGGACAAATTTAAGTGACGATTTAAGGTAGATGTATATTCTTCATACTGAAATAGGTTTATCACAAAGGAAACCTCACATTATGGCTTTGTTGCAAATTTGCCGAGTTGAAGGACACTGTCTGTACTCAAACATTCACACCAGAGACTGGATCTTGTCTGAAATTATTTGAATACACTGAACATAAACAGTATGATAGTGAATCAAATATTGATCCTGAAAACAACTTTTTTTTTTTACATTCAAAAGGATTTTTTTTTTTAATTAAAAACACTAGACTAAAAGCTAATTAAAATACAAGACATTTCAGTGTTCATCCAAACACCATCATCAGTTGTCAGACTGTAGCAGGAAGTGTCTCTGGCCAATAAATAACCTGCCTTTCTTAGCAGGAAGTGCTAAGAAAGATCAGTATCTCATGTTTGATTCACACCACCCACGTGAGCACAAACTGGGAGTGATTCGTACATTGCAACATCGTGCAGAAACTATACCTACAGATTCAGAAGCTAAGGAAAAGGAACATGTCCATATAAAACAAGCTTTAAAACAGTGTGGTTATCCAAATTGGACTTTCATTAAAACTCACAGGAAATGTAAAAAGAATTCGAGGCCTCTAGGAGAAATGGAGTGTAAAATCAGGAGAAAGCATATAGTTACCTCCGCCAGGCCGAAGGCCAGGAGGAGGTTATGTTTTTGCCAGCGTTTGTCTGTTTGTTTGTCTGTTGGTTAGCAAGATAACTCAAAGTTTGGGACGGATTTCGATGAAACTTTCAGGCGTTGTTGGAAATGGTACAAGGAAGAACTGATTAAATTTTGGGATGATCCGGATCACCGTCTGGATACAGGAATTTTTTAAAGGATTCTTTAACATTGTCAGATACGGCCATTTCCAACATGTGCGCAGGCGCAATGGAGGGCGCTGGTCTTCGTGTCTGACGAACACAAACTGCACGTTCTTCAAAGTTTTAGGCACAAAAGCACGCCGAAAACAGTGGTGGGCAGGGCCTGCCAGCGTGCCTGTGTTTGCGCTACGCTGCAAAAGCTGAGACGGGCAGCTGTCCGGCTCAGGATTATTTGGAAGAAATTCCCCGGCCAGCCATAGGGGCTGCGCAAAAACCAGCTCTCTGCCGGGGAAGCTTCCAAATCCTCTTTTGCCGCGGAGCGCAACCCCAATATAAAACCCACGGCAACCTGTCTACCCAATTTGCATCCGTCAGTGAAGCCCTGAGTGCTGCTTTCAGTGGAGGAGATGGACACAACACCAACACTTCAGTTTATTACCTCCGCCAAGGAGGTAATGCTTTTACTACTGAACCACTAATCCTATCATTGTGAATCCAATTGCTACTCATATGTTTTCATGGTCAAGGAATCTGAAAACGTACACACAAACACTGTATGGGGGGGAACTGTGGCGCTTGGCGGAGGTCTGCGCTCTCCGAGTGCTTTTCTAGTCATTCCATATGTGGCTGGGCTGTCTGAAAAGTTTCGCAGGATTTTCTCCAAATACAGCATACCTGTGTATTTTAAACCCAGGAATATTCTGCGACATTGGTTGATTCATCCCAAAGACCAGATACCAAAACATAAAAAGAGCAACCTGGTGTATGCTGTCAAATGTAGTGAGGAGTGTGACGATCTTTATATCGGGGAAACAAAACAGCAGCTCTGCAAACGCATGTCGCAACATAGGAGAGAAAATTCGTCTGGACAGAATTCAGCCCTCTATATTCACTTGCAACAAAAACAACACATCTTTTGAGATCAAGATGTGCGCTTTTTGGACAGAGAAGAGGGGTGGTTTGAAAGCGGTGTTAAGGAAGCCATCTATGTTAAAGTGGAACGGCCCTCCCTTAACAGAGGAGGGGGACTAAGACATCATCTGTCCTCCACTTACAATGCCGTGTTAAAAACCATTCCTCGACACTTTATGGACAAATGAACTTGCTCCGAGTCTCAGGTTTAAAGGAGGAGCACTATTTTTTTTTCTTTTTCTTTCCTTCTCCTTTTCTCCTTCTTGGTCACATACCATGGACTACGTTCATTTTTTTTTTTTTTACTTTTTTTTTTTTTTAACTACATTTCTCACAAGTCATGTGACCTCCTTGCAGGTTATTATATTGGCCAGAGACACTTCCTGCTACAGTCTGACAACTGATGATGGTGTTTGGATGAACATTGAAACGTCTTGTATTTTAGTTTTTAGTCCACTGTTTTTAATAAAAAATTCCTTTTGAAAGTTTATCTGACACCTGGATGTTTTAAAATGAACTTACATAAACTTTTTTTACAGTTTAAATCAGCAATGTAGTTACTTCACTGAGAAACAAATACCACATATTTCTGATAAAGGTTTTCAATAATCCATTTTAATAGTAGAAGTGTGCAGATGAATTTTTCTAAACTTCATGAATGCTTGTTACAATACAATCAAAAATTTTCTGTTGTTGCAATATCCGAGACCTGGTTAAAAGATGAACCAAAGAACACAGTTCAAATGAGAGGTTATGATTTATACACCGTTAGTAGAACAAAAATGAGGGGTTGGGGTGTGGCTTTGTACATACAATCCTCCTACCAACATCAAATTGTTGAACATACATGTATGTCTTTTGTTGTTGAGGATGTCATGGAATGTGTTACAGTTGAAGTAGAAACAAAAGATACTAAAAACGTAATTGTAAGTTGTATATACAGAGCTCCGGGTACTAACATTGATACGTTTTCAAATAAATTATTAGAACTCGACAGTGAAATTAGTAATAAGAAGCAGATTTTTATCTGTGGTGATTTCAACATAGTGTGGAGTGTGTGAATAAAGAGGCAGATTCATGGACAGACGGTTTATTACGCACTTCACATCTCACAAGCACAGAACAGACTGAATCATCTCAGCAAGCTCTCCCCTTTTTCCCAAATCACTCTTCACACGTTTCATGGCATTTCTCATCACACAGCATGACATTTACATTACACTGCATTCAACCCCCTATGTCCTTGACTCCTTCCTGCTATCTCGCCAGGAACCTCCTGGGCATTGTTCTCCCATGCTTATTCACTGTCTCTGTCTGAGATGCTAAATAATCTGACTTCCCCAAGGTCCTACACCGCCCCCCCAGCATCTTAGATAGAACATCAGTCCACACGCTGTTTTGGCTTCTGTCTCCTCCCATATCTGCTGTAACTGGGGTTTACCGCCTCCGTGGGGCTGCTGGGAGTGTGTCTGACTGCGGGTGGGCCTTGGCGAGAGGGGGGGAAACTTCGCTCTGTCCATGTGGCTGCTCTGGTGAATCGTTTCCCTGGGTAGCTCTCCGTGGGGGTCTTCTACGCCGAGGGGCCCTAGCCAACAGCACTTGCTTGTCTGCCACTACAAAAGCGGGTTTCAGTCTGTCTATGCCAATTTTCTCCCGCCTACCCCCCAAGTCTAGCAAAAAATGCTTATCCCGTTTCCAACACTCTGAACGGTCCATCATAGGGTGGGTGCAATGGAGGGCGGTGGGCATCGTGTCTGACGAACATGAATTCTGCGTTCTTCAAAGTTTTAGGCACAAAAGCACGCGGAAAACAGTGGTGGGCCAGGCCCGGCAGCGTGCCTGTGTTTGCGCTACGCTGCAAAAGCTGAGACAGGCAGCTCTCCGGCGCGGGATTATCTGGCAGAAATTCCCCGGGCAGCCGTAGGGGCTGCGCAAAAACAAGCTCTGCTGGGGAAGCTTCCAAATCCTCTTTTGGTGCGGAGCGCAACCTCAGTAAAACCCACAGCAACCTGTCCACCCAATTTGCATCCGTCAGTGAAGCCCTGAGTGCTGCTTTCAGTGATGTATGAAAACGCTCGCATAACCCATTGGCCTGTGGGTTGTACGCGGTTGTGCGATGAATTGCAACACCCAGGCTGCAGGCCATTGCAGACCAGAGGTTGGAAACAAATTGAAGGCCCCTGTCGGACATAATGTCCGATGGGACTCCAAAACGCGCCACCCATGCTGTTAAAAAAGCGCGTGCTACGTCTGCGGACGTGGTTGCCGCCAGCGGGACTGCTTCTGGCCAGCGCGTGGTGCGGTCCACCACTGTCAGGAGGTGCGTGCACCCCTGTGATGGCGGGAGGGGGCCCACGAGGTCCACGTGAACATGGTCGAACCTCTTAGCCGGTACCCGAAACGGCTCCAAGGGAGCCTTCATGTGTCTGTGTACCTTGGCTCGTTGGCACGCCACGCAGGCTGCAGCCCACTCTTTTACTTGTTTGCGTAGGCTTGGCCACACGAACTTCTCTCCTACCATTTTGACCGACGCGCGCACTCCTGGGTGCGCCAGAGTGTGAACCGACTCAAACACGCGGCAGCACCACGCAACCAGGACCACCGGATGCGGGCGTCCCGTGGAGACATCGCAGATTAGGGGGGGCATGCCGTCTTGCAGCACCCTGCTCTCCAACCTTAACCCTGTTGGTCCAGACTGGAGCGCGCGCACGTCTGCATCGCTAATCTGCTCCGCGGCCATGGCTGCGTAATCTATCCCCATGTAGACTGGGGCCACCACGGCGAACGAGAGGCAGTCCGCCACCACATTCAGTTTACCCGACACATGCTGAATATCGGTAGTAAACTCTGAGATCGCAGCCAGCTGTCTCTGCTGCCGACCAGACCACGGTTCTGAAACCTTGGCCATCGCGAACGTTAGTGGCTTGTGGTCCACAAATGTGGTGAAGCTGCGCCCTTCCAGCCAGAACTGGAAGTGGCGTATGGCCAGGTGGAGGGCCAGCAACTCCCTGTCGAACGCGCTGTATTTACGTTCGCTGTTGCGCAAAGTTCTGCTGAAAAAGGTGAGCGGCTGCCAAGCCCCGGCGATGTGCTGCTCCACAACAGCCCCTATGGCCACGTCTGAAGCGTCGGTGGTGAGCGCTATCCGGGCCGCCGGGTCCGGATGCGCCAGCAGTGCGTCATTTGCCAGGGCTGCTTTAACCTCCGAGAACGCCCGCTCTCGCTCCGGGGTCCATTCGACCCCATCCGGGGGTTTCTGTCTCTTGAGCGCGGCATACAATAGTTGCATGAGCTGCGCCGCGCGGGGAAGGAGACGGTTATAAAAGTTCACCATCCCCAAAAATTCTTGCAGCACCCTGATCGTCTGAGGCCGGGGAAAATCCGCCACGGCGCGCACTTTGTCGGGCAACGGGATCTCTCCTTCCAGAGAGACGCGGTGCCCCAAAAAATCAATCTCTGTCACGCAGAACTGGCATTTCGCCGGGTTGATTATTAACCCGTGCTCCTCTAACCTCCGGAAAACCGTCCTGAGGTGGGTTTCGTGTTCGTCTTCGGACGCACTGGCTACCAGGATATCGTCCAGGTAGACGAACACGAACGGGAGATCGCGCAGCACTGCATCCATCATGCGCTGGAACGTCTGTGCCACGCCTTTTAACCCGAATGGCATGCGCAGGAACTCGAATAAACCGAACGGCGTTATTACCGCTGTTTTGGCTACGTCCTCCGCGCGCACTGGGACCTGGTGGTAACCGCGGACCAGGTCTATTTTGGAAAAAAATATGTGCTCCGGCGAGGGGAATAGAAAAATCCTGTATGTGGGGAATTGGGTAGCGGTCGTGTGCTGTGGCGTTGTTCAACCTGCGGAAATCACCGCACGGTCGCCACGACCCCTCAGCCTTAGGGACTATGTGTAGCGTGGATGCCCATGGGCTGTTCGATCGCCTAATGATGCCCAACCTTTCCAGGTTGGCAAACTCCTCGCGCGCTATGGCCAGTTTAGCTGCGTCCAAGTGCCGAGATCTTGCGAAAACCGGCGGCCCGGTGGTGGTGATAAAGTGCTCCACCCCGTGTTTAGCGATGGCCGCCGAAAACGTCGGGACCATGAGTGCTGGGAACTGAGTGAGCAGTGCGTGGAACTTACCGCCTGGAGCTGTGACGTTGGCTTGTGCTGTTGGCCGGGTCCCTCGAGCTATACAGGGGAGAGATTCAAAAGATTATTAACCAGGCGTCTGTTAGCAACATCCACAAGTAAACCATGCGCACACAGAAAATCAGCACCCAGGATCGGGCAACACAGTGCTGCTATGATAAAAGTCCACTCGTACGAGCGGCCATGTAGAGATAAGGCCAGTGTTCTCTCGCCGAACGTCTTAATCTCCGAGCCGTTTACTGCTACAAGTCCGGGGCCGCTAGGTCCTGCCAACCGGCCAGCGTAGGACGGCAGGATGACTCTCTTCTGGGCTCCGGTGTCGACGAGGAAGCGTCTCCCCGAGCGCGCGTCCGTCACGTAGAGCAGCTTGTTCTCTTTACCGGTGGTTGCAGCTGCTACCGACTGCCGGCCTTGGCGTTTCCCGAGTGCTTGAACTGGCACGGTGGCGCACATCTGCGCACGTTCTCTCCGAAGCGGCGGTGGTAGAAGCAGAGCATGTCTCTCTGGCGCTCCTTGGCCCCCGCTGCCGCTACCGTCGGTGGCTCCTTGCCTCCTCTGGTCGTCTTGCTGGGCTCCGCCGCCGCCGCGTTGACTGTGATCGCCCTGGTGGTGAGGATGATCCTGTCTGCCTCCTGGGCTAGCGCACAGTAGTCACGCACGGCCAGCAACGGCGAATTGGCCAGAACCGCTCTCGCCTCTGTTGGAAGGTTCCGGAGGAAAAGGTGGGCAAACAGAAAGTGCCCATCGTCCGTGCCCATTAACGGCAACATCTTCTCCATCAGGTCGACGGCCGAACCATCTCCTAACTTGGTCTGCCCCAGGAGCCTCTCCGCTCTCTCGCATTCCGAGAGCGTGTAGCGCCGGGTTAGCGCAGCCTTGAGCGCCTCGTATTTGTTGCGGGCTGGAGGCTGATCGAGCAGGCTCGCTACCTGCTGGGCTGTGCGAGCGTCCAGCGCTGCTACCACATGGTAGAATTTGGTGTCGTCTGCCGTTACTCCCCGGAGGGCGAACTGGGCCTCGGTGTGGTGGAACCAAGAGCGCGGGTTGTGCTGCCAAAAGTCCGGTAGCTTGACTGAAACCGCGCACGCGTTGCTGGAGGTTCCAGTCCGGGCTGTCTGTGGGACGGCTGCTGCGTCGCTGGGGTTTCCCGACCGGGCCGGCTCTGGGGTTCTTGCCTTGTGTTCCATAAGTCGTCTAGGGTCACCAGTGTGGAGTGTGTGAATTAAGAGGCAGATTCATGGACAGACGGTTTATTACACACTTCACATCTCACAAGCACAGAACAGACTGAATCATCTCAGCAAGCTCTCCCCTTTTTCCCAAATCACTCTTCACACGTTTCATGGCATTTCTCATCACACAGCATGACATTTACATTACACTGCATTCAACCCCCTATGTCCTTGAGTCCTTCCTGCTATCTCGCCAGGAACCCCCTGGGCATTGTTCTCCCATGCTTATTCACTGTCTCTGTCTGAGATGCTAAATAATCTGACTTCCCCAAGGTCCTACAATAGATCTTTTAAATCCTTATGGCCAAACACAAATTACTGAGTTTATAATTTCCATGTTCTTTATGGGTCTTTATCCAACAGTCACACAGCCTAGCAGGATAACTGTAAACAGTGCTAGGATTCAATTCAGTGATTCAAAGATTTTATTGTCAATACTACTAAACGTGCAGGACATACAGGAGAACTGAAATGGCGCTTCTCTTTCTACACTGGTGTGCATTTTATAAAAAAGAAGGAAATTAGGCTGGATTAAAAAAGAAAAACAAGAACAAACAGCGACAGCAGCAGTCTGTGTACGGTCTATATACAGCGATGCAACCCGTGGTGCCAAAGGCAGCCAGAAGGACTCTGACCTCCATAGTGGTAAACGATTAGTTTAGGTAAACAATTGGTGGTAATAAACCCAGCAATCCTATATTCGAACAGCTAGAGATGAATATCCGTAGTGCATTTCAATGCGGTAGTGTAGGTGCAGATAGTGACAGATATGATTGCACATGATCAGTATTGCAGTGATATACAGACAGCAGCAGATATGGCATTTGTGCAAATGGTTGCGGTTAAAGTGCAGAGACATATAACAGCAAAAGTACAACAGAACTACAGTATTATTGTTGGTGTGCCAGTCTTTCTGTGCCAACATCTGAGGTAGTTATTGTGCAGGTGTTACCATCTGGGAAGCGGTGGTGGTGGTGGTGGGGGGGAGGTTCAGGGTCCTGATGGCCTGATGAACGAAGCTGTTCAGCAGTCTTGTGGAGTGGGCCTGGAGGCTACAGTACCTTTTCCCCGAGGGCAGGGGGCTGAAGAGGGAGTGTAGGGGATGGGAGGTGTCGCCTGTGATGTTGGTGGCACTGCGGGTGAGGCGAGTGGGGTAGATGTCTAAGAGGGGGGGCAGGGGGGCACCGATGATCTTGCTGGCTGCATCCACTATGCATTGTAGTGTCTTCTGGCAGGCGGTAGTGCAACTTCCATACCACACCGTGATGCAGTTGGTGAGGATGTTCTCAATGGTGCCCAGGTAGAAAGACTGTATGATGGGGGGTGAGACTCGTGCTCTCCTAAGTCTGAGGAGGAAATGGAGGCGAGTTTGGGCCTTCTTGGCCAGTGATGTGGTGATGTTGGTCCAGGTGAGGTCCTCAGAGATGCACACCCCCAGGAACTTGGTACTGTTCACCCTCTCCACAGCTGCACCATCGATGATCGGCGGGGGGTGCTGTGTGTGACCCCTCCTGAAGTCGACCACAATCTCCTTGGTTTTTCCCACGTTCAGGAAGAGGTTGTTGTCTTTACACTACTGGACCAGTTGGCTCACCTTGTTTCTGTAGTTGGCCTTGTCATTGTTGGTGATGAGGCCCACTACTGTTGTGTCATCTGGAAACTTGACGATGTGGTTGGTGTTGTAGGCTGGCACGCAGTCATGGGTCAGCAGGTTGAAGAGCAGCGGACTGAGCACGCATCCTTGTGGGGCCCCAGTGCACAGTGTGATGGTCTGGAAGGTGTTGCTGCCAACCTGCATGTTCTGTGGCCTCCCTGTGTGAAAGTCCAGCACCCAGTTACAGAGAGAGGTTTTGAGTCCTAAGTGTCTGAGTTTTTGTATTAGATGCTGGGAGATGATTGTGTTGAATGCTGAGCTGAAGTCCAAGAACAGCATGCGCATGTACAAGTTTTTTGAATCCAGGTGGGTGAGGGCTGGATGGAGAGCAGCAGTGATGGCATCTTCTGTGGATCTGTTCGACCTGTATGCAAACTGGAATGGGTTGTGAGAAGGAGGCAGGGTGGACTTGATGTGCTGCATGACTAGCCGCTCAAAGCACTTCATTATAGTGGGGGTCAGTGCTACCGGACGGTAATCATTGTAGCTGGATGGGACAGGCTTCTTTGGGACTGGTATTATGGTGGCAGTCTTGAAGCATGTGGGGACAGCAGCTTGAGACAGGGAGATGTTGAAGATGTCGACCAGGACATTCTTAAGCTCCTCTGTGCAGTCCTTCAGGATGCGACCCAGTATGTTGTCTGGGCCAGCTGCCTTACATGGGTTGATCCTGCAGAGGGTCCTCTTCATGCTAGCCGGATCTACACTTAAGGCCAGCTCATCCGGAGGAGGAGTGGTCTTCTGTGCTGGTCTGCTGTTTTGTGCTTCAAATTGGCCAAAGAAGTCATTTAGGTTGTTGAGCAGTGTGATGCCACTCGCACAGGTCTGAGGTGGAGGTTTGTAGTTGGTGAGGGGTCTGTATGCCACGCCAGAGAGAACGGGCATCTCTGGTGTTGCTAAAGTGTCCGGATATTTTCTTGCTGTACTGTCGTTTTGTGTCCTTGATGCCACGGGACAGGTTGGCCCTAGCCGGTGTTAGTCCTGCAGTGTCGCCAGCCCTGAAGGCTGCGTCCCGAGCCCTCAGGAATCTGTGGACCTCTGCTGTCATCCATGGCTTCTGGTTGCCACGAACAGTGATGGTCTTGCAGTGAGTAACATCATCAATGCATTTGGCTATGTATGCCACAACAACCTCAGTGTACTCCTCTAGGGTTGTGTGTCCATTATGAGTGGCTGCATGCTTGAAAATGTCCTAGTCTGTGGTGCTGAAGCAGTCTTTCAGAGCATCCAAGGCCCCCTCTGGCCACACACGTACCTGCTTCTTTGTAGGTCTACTGGCTTTCTCTGTGGGTTTGTATGCCTTCCTTAATAGGATGGTGATGTGGTCAGAGAGGCCCAGAGGGGGGAAGGGTTAGGGTTTGTATGCATTCTTATTGGTTGTGTACACTAGATCCAGCAGGTTGTCTCCCCTTATTGACTCTCGTGCACTAAGTACAGCAGCTCAACCAGACTCATGTCAATCATCACTGTTTCTGTTGCATTACCGTCTGCACTATGTGGTACTCCACATTATCTGCTGCTCGCTAATATATTTAAAAACTGCTTTGACTAGTATTACTCATTCTTATTCTACACTTATTGCATGTATAGTTTTTTTTTATTATTTCTTTTATCTTATCATGTTTGATGTTACAGCATTGCACCGAGACAAATTCCTAGTTTGTGTACTACATGAACAATGGCAATAAATCTGATTCTGATTTGTTGCAAAATTTTCATGTTGATATAGACTCGGTAGGAGGGCCTTTAAATTTGCGTGGTTGAAGTCTCCTCCTGTGATGAGAAATCCATCTGGATGTGCTCTTTGTGTCTCACTTATAGCTTGATAGAGTACTTTCAGTGCGTTCCTCCTCTCACTGGTGCTGGTGGGCGGGACATACATGGCAGCAAGTAGAACCGATGAAATTTCTCTAGGCATGTAAAAGGGTCTGCACTTGATGATCATAAACTCAACCGACTCTCACTGACAATATTTTTACAAATGTTATAGAAAAGAAGATAACCAGTGGTCTCATTATGGATGATGTAAGTGATCATTTGCCTGTTTTTGTTGTTTTGGATATTGGTTTGGAATCCCTTAATGAGACAATTACCACGTTTTTTACAAGACATGTAAATGATACAGCTATTGAAAAGTTAAGAACTGATTTAAAAATCCAGGATTGGAGCAATGTCTATGTTGATGATATTGATCAAGCTTATGATGAATTCATTTCTATAATATCTAATTTGTATGACTTACATTGCCCCCTGTTGTCAAAAGTATTTAAAAACAAATATAAATACTAGAAAAGCACTCGGAGAGCGCAGACCTCCGCCAAGCGCCACAGTTCCTCTCATACAGTGTTTGTGTGTACGTTTTCAGATTCCTTGACCATGAAAACATATGACTAGCAATTGGATTCACAATGATAGGATTAGTGGTTCAGTAGTTATTGACGAAAATGGCATTTTCCGTAATGGCGGTTTAGCGCCACAGTTCCCCCCATACAATGTTTGTGTGTACATTTTCCGATTCCTTGACCATGAAAACATATGACTAGCAATTGGATTCACAATGATAGGATTAGTGGTTCAGTAGTTATTGACGAAAATGGCATTTTCCGTAATGGCGGTTTAGCGCCACAGTTCCCCCCATACAATGTTTGTGTGTACGTTTTCAGATTCCTTGACCATGAAAACATATGACGAGCAATTGGATTGACAATGATAAGATTAGTGGTTTAGTAGTTATTCACGAAAATGGCATTTTGCGTAATGGCAGTTTTCTTGTGGACGGTGATCCGGATCACCACCAAAATCTAATCATCTGTAGGATACCCCATTTCTGACAATCTATGAAAATTTCATGAAAATCCGTCCATAACTTTTTGAGTTATCTTGCTAACAAACAAACAAACAAACAGACAAACCAATGCCGATGATCACATAACCTCCCCCTTTGGCAGAGGTAATAAGCCATGGATAACTAGAACTTTACAAAATGTCTGTAAAAAGAAAACAATGTTATATAAAAAGTTCCTGAAGCTAAGAATAGTGAAAGCTGAACAAAAGTATAAAACCTATAAAAATAAACTAACAAGTATTTTAAGACATAGTAAAAAAAATGTATTATAGTAAATTATTTGAAAAGAACAGAAATAACATTAGCAATACATGGAGAATATTAAACAAAATACAGTGGTACCTCTACTTACGAATTTAATTCGTTCCGGAAGAATTCTCGTAACGTGAAAAATTCGTAAGTAGAGGCGCATTTTACATGTAAATGCCATAATCCGTTCCAAGCCCCCAAAATTCGGGCATAAATTTTTTATAAATCGTAAAAACGCATCAAAACATGTAACAAATACATGTTACAATTAGATTACTGCACAATAAACATAAAATGAGAGTTTAAAATGAGAGAAAGAATAATAAAAGAGAAAGAATAATAAAAATTATGTTCATTACCTTTTAACTGCGATCGTCGGCGTCGGCGTCAGCGTCACCTTTTGCCTTCTTTGGTTCATGTTCTGTCTCATCAGTGGTTTTTGCCTGACGTTTTGTGATGAAACGATCCAAGGACGTTTGCTTTTATCGGCTTGTAAGGGCTTCCTTTTGTTTTAATACCGTGCTGATCGTTGATGTTGTTTTTTTTTTTTTTCCCAAAACTTTATTAAGAACAAGGTGAAAGTACAGAGTTATAACGTAGATGGTGATAAACATGGCAGTTAACATTTTTTTTTTCTCTAAATTGTGTAGTTCAGTCAACAGTCTTACAAGAGGTAAGAAGGATAAAATAAAGTAGTAAGAATAGTAAATAATAATAAGATAAAGCGAGATCAACCAAACGCACCCATTCGTGGCCAATGGGATACCAGGAAGATGCTAGGCGATAGCCAATGGCAGAGCAGCTACAGGTATGTTTACGTTCGGTAAAATACGGGAGCTGCGAGGAGCGCGTACTTTTTTTGCCTTTCGTATCCTGAAATTTTGTTCGTAACTAGAGGCAATATTTTCCCGTTGAGGCGTCTCGTAACCTGAAAAATTCGTATGTAGAGACGTTCGTAAGTAGAGGTACCACTGTAATAAAGGATAGACCTGTGAAAATCATATCTTGTAGAGACTGGGTTAATCATCTCAGACTGGATGCAGAGGGTAAACAGAGAAGGACAATAGCTATGGAGATTATGGTGGGGTAGCAGGAAGAAGGAGTTGGGGGGAGAAGGGATGAATGTATTGTGATGTGAGATGTCATGCTGATGTGAGATGGGCGGTTGGTATAAAAGGAGAACCCATGGTGTATTAAGAGATTCTTTTCTGTGCATGACTGATGTGAGAGTGAATAAAATCGTCTGCTGCATAAATCAGTCTCGTTATTTACACTCTCCACAATCTCCTATTTATACTCTGGAAATGAAGTTATTACTGGCAATAATTTAATCGCTGATAAATTTAATGAATATTTTATTAATGTAGGGAAGAAAATAGCTGACTCTATCATAGCTCCACGAGATGCTCATGAAATTAACATAATTTATATAAATGCTCACAATGTATATTGCTGATACTGATCAAAAAGAAATTTTTGAAATTGTACACAAATTTAAAAACAAAAAATCAACAGATTGTAGTGGTCACAGTATGTTTCTGGTTAAAAATATTGATTGTGTTGTTAAGCCTTTTACTCATATATGTAATTTGTCTTTGAGAGTTGGAAAATTTCCTAAGCAAATGAAAGTAGCTAAAATAATTCCATTGTTTAAATCTGGTGATAAATGCTTGTTCACTAACTATAGACCAATTTCACTGTTGCCCCACTTCTCAAAAATATTGGAAAAATATTTTTCATAAGAATGAATGGTTTCACCAATAAGCACAATATACTCTGTGAACAACAGTGTGGGTTTAGATAAAAACACACAACTTCATTGGCTTTAATTGATTTTATAGAATTGATTACTGACGCAATTGATAGGAAAGAGCATACAGTAGGGATATTTCTGGACTTACAAAAGACATTTGATGCTGTTGATCATGAACAACTTTTAAGGAAAATACAAAAGTATGGCATCAGAGGACTTGCATATGACTACTACTTAGATGCTACTTAGATGATAGACACCAATATGTACACATAAACGATCTGATTCTGTCTTGTTAAAAATGACGTGTGGAGTGCCTCAGGGCTCAGTGCTGGGACCATTGTTGTTTCTATTGTATATTAATTTTTTGTGTTTGGTTGCCAAGAAACTGAGGTGTATTTTATTTGCTGATGATACAACTGTTTTTGTAGTGGAAATAATTATGTGCAGCTTCTGGATAATAATAATAATGCATCAAATTTGTATAGCGCTTTATCATACACTTTTACAAATAGATACATTATTCATTCACTCCAGACAGACAGTGGTAGTGGTAAGCTACTACTGTAGCCACAGCTGCCCTGGGGCAGGCTGACAGAAACGTGGCTGCCAATCTGCGCCAACGGCCTCTCTGGCCACCACCGAACATTTATGCATATTCATACTCAGTGTTATGGACACTGGAGGCAAGGTGGGTAAAGTGTCTTGCCCAGGGACACAACGGCAGGATATCTGGGGAGAGCGGGATTCGAACCGCCAACCATCCGGTTATTGGACGACCTGCTCTACCTCCTGAGCCACTGCCGCCCACTGTATCGTGGATACAGTGAATAGGGAATTATCAATTATTAAAAAAATGGTTTGACCTAAATAAGTTATCTCTTCACCTAGGAAAAACTAAATGTATAATATTTGGACATCAGACTACAAATAATCATAGACAAATTAAAATAAATGATGTTGTAACAGATACAGTTGTTGAAACAAAATTCTTAGGTGTAATTGTTGATAACAAACTAAACTGGAAATCCCATATAAACTACATACACTACCGTTCAAAAGTTTGGGGTCACTTAGAAATGTCCTTATTTTTGAAAGAAAAGCACTGTTTTTTTCAATGAAGATAACTTTAAACTAATCAGAAATACACTCTAATATCTAATATACATTGCTAATGTGGTAAATGACTATTCTAGCTGCAAATGTCTGGTTTTTGGTGCAATATCTACATAGGTGTATAGAGGCCCATTTCCAGAAACTATCACTCCAGTGTTCTAATGGTACAGTGTGTTTGCTCATTGCATCAGAAGGCTAATGGATGATTAGAAAACCCTTGTGCAATCATGTTAGCACAGCTGAAAACAGTTTAGCTGGTTAGAGAAGCTATAAAACCGGCCTTCCTTTGAGCAGGTTGAGTATCTGGAAAAAATTATTATTTCAAATACAAATCATTATTTCTAACCTTGTCAATGTCGTGACTATATTTTCTATTCATTTTACAACTCATGGTGGTAAATAAGTGTGACTTTTCATAGAAAACACAAAATAATTTTCTGGGTGACCCCAAACTTTTGAACGGTAGTGTATGTCAGAACCAAAATGGCCAAATCAATTGCAATATTGTACAAAGTAAAAGATCTCTTATGCCAAAAATCATTATGTATTTTGTATAATTAGATTAGATTAGATTAGATTCAACTTTATTGTCATTACACATGTATGAATACAAGGTAACGAAACACAGTTTAGCATCCAATCAGAAGTGCAAAGGACAGCAGTGCAGTATATACGGTAATTAACAGTATGTGCAATTTAAGCAAATATATGCAAATATATGCAGCAGTGCAGAAAGTTAAGAGTACTGTTATGTGCAAATAATGTGCAATAAGTTAGATGTAGTTATGTAGTTATGCAGTTATGTACAGGTGAGGATGGTAAGAGATGATGGTAAGAGAGTCAGCGGGGAACTAAGTTCAATAACGTGACAGCTGTTGGAAAGAAATAATTCACTTATTGTTCCCTATATGTCCTACTGTTCAGTGGTGTGGGGAAATATAGGACAAATATACACCCAGTTTTTTTTATAACAAAAAAAAAGCTTTTAGGATAATCGCAATAAAACCGTATCGTGAGCCAACTAATCCACTATTTACTCGGTTAAATGCACTAAAATTTAAAGATTTAGTAGAATATAGTACAGTTCAAATTACGTTTAAAGCAGTCAATAAACAACTACCATCAAATATTCAGAAGCTGTTCAAAATGAGAAAAAGTACATATAATTTGAGAGGAAACTGTATTTTGGTTAAACCCAAGTTCAGGACAAACACTAAACAGCACTGTGTTTCTGTTGTTGGCAGTACTTTATGGAACTGTTGGCCAGATGTGTAGTACATTTAAAATGTTTAAAAAAAAATGTGTAAAGAAAATATAATGTCTCAGTATTGTCATGTTGAGTAGAGAAATGGTGCTCTCAAGTGGCTAATTAATTTGACCATATTTATGTTGATTCTGTAAGGCTGGTACTTCTTCGTTGGAATTTGTTTCTATTTTCATTTTAGATGAATTTGATTTATTTTGCGAGTTTAAATTTTTGTTGTCTGCGATGGACTGGTGATCTGTCCGGGGTGTGCCCCGCCTTCCGCCCAGGAATGCTGGGATGGGCTCCAGCCCCACTACAAGCCATAAGGTATTAAGCAGTTAAAAAGATGAATGAATGAATAAATTTTTGTTGTGCAGTATTGGGGGTAGGCCAGTGTTTCCTCTGGCATAAAGACATTGGCGCGGTGACAACATATTTTTCTGGGGGGGGGGCAGAAAACTCAAGACACGCTTGTAACCACAATATGTTAATTTTACACTATTTTTATTTTTTTTAATTTTGCATAGTAATATTGCATAATGGAACTTACCATTTGAAGTATTGTACAACCAAGGCTTGAATATTGGAATATTGGGCCAGTTGGGGTTTCACCCAGATGTCCTGTGTTTGGACTTTTTACTGGTGTCATCCTTTCTCTCCTTCCTCAAGAGGCTCTCACCTCTCCTGGACCCTCTGCCTGAACACTTTCCTCTCCTTGACTCCTCTCTTCTGTCTCATCTTGCCCTCTTTGAGCTCTGTCTAATTAGGGCCTGAGCCACTGACATCAGTCGGCAAAAGCCCTATTGTAATTGCTCAGCTCGAAGAAATTCTTCTTCCTAAACGAATGAATTTTTTCACCCTCCGAACGTTAACCAAAACGCGATTTTTTTTTTAAAATTTAAAAAAAAATTTTTTTTTTTGGCAGACCCCTCAGACCTGGCAAAAAATTTGATAAACTGGAAAACATATGTGCCCCCCCACCCCTAATTTTTGTGGGTGGGGCCAAACGTACAAGGTCTATGGAGACTGGAGACCATAAACTTTGCCGTACAGACATAAAATTTAGGTGAGGTGTGCATCACCTCAAGACATGCAAAAAACATAATTGTGGCCCATACCCACTACCAACAGAAGGCTGCCATCTTGCCTCAAAGTCGCCCAACCTCCAATTCAGAAAAAAGTCACACCTCGCATTTGAACGAACTAGTCCTAGGGACCTGCTCCGATTGAGCTCATTTTTACATGGCGGCATCTATAGGCATTGGCCATTAAAAATTATATAAATTAAGTCAAAATCTCAAAAGGTGTGGCCAGGGCGCCATGGCGAAGTGTGACTCCTCCCGTTACAACTTCAAACAGCTGTCACTCGGGCAAAAATTGTCCGATGTCCCCCAAACTTTCCATGATGGAAAATAGTCCTGCCCCAAACACGTCAACATTAAAATACCTGACAAAAGATATAGCGCCACATAGTGGTTAATGAAAGAATTGCTGAAAACTGTTTTATTTATTACTCACACATCACTTGCCAAACTGACGTGAAATTTTCTGAGATTAATCACACCACAGGGATGATCATAACTGCACATCAACTTTAGCACAACTTCACACGTGTTACCATGGACACGCCCTCCTCGCCATTCAATCCGTGATCTTTTTTACAGGATTAGGAATGACCTGGAGTCATGAAATCTTGAACACAGGTTGAGGTGACTGTAATATATAGTCCTATATGGGTGGACAACACATAACTGATAGGTAAGTATTGCCATGGTGACATGGTGTACGCTGACTCTTCGCCATGGAATATCAAAAACTTGCAAATTGGACAAACTTCATCTGATTTCCACCAAATTTTTGACAATGGATATGACTCCCACCCTCAACATGTCTATGTAAAAATAATAAACAAAAGTTATAGCGCCACCTTGTGGTTAGAGCAACAGACACTTGTAAATTAGACAAACTTTGTACGATTTTCACATAATTTTGCACATTCGATATTAGTCCCACTGCAAACACATGTATGTAAAAATAATAAACGCAAGTTATAGAGCCCCCGGGTGGTTAAAGGAAGAATTGCTGAAAACTCTTTTATTTATTACTCATGCGCTGCTGGTCAGAATGACGTGAAATTTTCTGAGATTCATCAGACCAAAGGGATAATCATAACTGCACATCAACTTTAGCATGACGTCACACGTTTTACCATGGACACGTCCTCCTCGCCATTCAATCCGTGAGCTTATGGGGAGGGGTGGGAAGGTCCCAGAGTCATGAAATTTGGAACATACGTTGACATGACTGTCATATATAGTCCTATATGGGTGGACCACACATAACTGACAGGGAAGTGTTGCCATGGCGCCATGGCGAAGTTTGACTCCTCCCCTTACAAAATCAAGCAGCTGTAACTCGGGCAAAACTTGTCCGATGTGCACCAAAGTTTCCATGATGGAAAATATTCCTGCCCAGAACGCATCTACATCAAAATACCTGACAAGATATAGCGCCACCTACTGGTTAATGAAAGAATTGCTGAAAACTGTTTTATTACTCACGCGCCACTGGCCAGAATGACGTGAAATTTTCTGAGATTCATCAGACCAAAGCGATGATCATAACTGCACATCAACTTTAGCATGACGTCACACGTGCTACCATGGACACGTCCTCCTTGCCATTCAATCCTTGAACTTGGTTGCAGGATTAGGAACGACCTGGAGTCATGAAATCTTGAACAATGATTGAGGTGACTGTCATATATAGTCCTATATGGGTGGACAGCACATAACTGACAGGGCAGTGTTGCCATGGCGAAGGTTTACTCCTCACCATGAAACATCAGAAAGTTGTATCTTGGACAAACTTTGTCTGATTGTCACCAAACTTTCAATAATGGGTAATAGTCCCACACTGAATGCTCCTATATAAAAATAACAAAAGTTAGAGTGCCACCTAGTGGTTACAACTTCGGACCCTTGTAAATTGGACAAACTTTGGACGATTTGCACCAATTTTTCTACGATCAATATTCGTCCTGCCCTGAACGTGTCTATATAAAAATAATAAACCAAAGTTTTAGCACCCCTATTGATTAAAGGAAGAATTGCTGAAAACGGTTTTCTTTTTTTCGCTCACCAACAGAAAAAAATGACATGAAGGAATGACTAGGGCTCATTGACAGTACATGTACATAGTACAGAACTGTTTCCACAGTGACCAGCATGCTTCAATGGCTTCCTCGCAATGCAAAACATGAGACAGTTACAGCTCAGAAAATCCTTGTCTGATTTGGACCAAACTTTGCAAAATCATACTGATCCCATTCTGAACACGTCTGTATATCAATATTCACAAAACTGTCACACCAGCACCTACTGCTGACATGAGGTACTGCACAAAATTGTTTCAAATTTTGCGCAAAGACCAGTAGTCACAATGACATGACATTTTCAGTGGTTTCTCAGAGTGCATTGGACTACCCTCAGTGGAAGTCACGTTTGTCCTGCGATAAGCACAGTTGCCATGGAACCCACTCCTTGCCTTTCGACAATGGACACTTGTAAATTGGACAAACTTTGTACGAATTCCACCAAATTTTCTATATTAGTCCCGCACCAAATGTGTCTATATAAAAATAATAAACAAACGTTTTAGCACCCCATTGATGAAAGGAAGAATTTCTGAAAACTGTTTTCTTTCTTTTTTTCTCGCCAGCAGAAAAAAATGATATGAAGGAATGACTAGAGCTCATTGACGGTACATGTACATAGTACAGAACTGTTTCCATGATGACCAGCATGCTTCAATGGCTTCCTCGCAATGTAAAACATGACAGTTACAGCTCAGACAATCCTCATCCGATTTGGACCAAACTTTGCACAAATCATACTGATCCCACTCTGAACACATCTGTATATCAATAGTCACAAAACTGTCACACCACCACCTACTGTTGACATGAGGTTCTGCACAAAATTGTATCAAATTTTGTGCAAAGACCAGTAGTCACAATGACATGACATTTTCAGTGGTTTCTCAGAGTGCATTGGACTACCCTCAGTGGAAGTCACTTTTGTCCTGTGATAAGCACAGTTGCCATGGAATCCCATTCCTTTCCATTCAAGACGTTTTATACATGGTTTACTTTATAATTCCCGCAACCCTTGCAGCGACAACGGGAAAGTTTCCGAGACAACAAGGTACGACAGGCGCTGGGTTGCGCTGGTGCGTGGGGGGCGAAGGTCCGCTTACACCTGCTTGCAGGTTTAATTCAGGTTGTCTCTCTGTCTATGGTGGTATACAAACAGGTTAGAAAATATCAAGTGTCACGTTTTGTCCTGCAGGATTTTTTTTTGAGATGGTTTACATAAATGACAAAAATATGTATTTTTTTTTTGTATTTTTATTCTGGTGTTTTTTTCCATTGAGAAAAAGTAGGGAAGAGAAGGAAAAAACATTCATAATAGTAATTTACTCATGCATGCTTTAATTACGCAACATCCATCCATCCATCTTCTACCACTTAATCCTTTTCGGGTCGCGGGGGGGCTGGAGCCTATCCCAGCATCTTTGGGCAAGAGGCAGGGTACACCCTGGACAGATCGCCAGTCCATTGCAGGGCCAACACAGAGAGACAGACAACCATTCACTCTCACAGTCATACCTAAGGACAATTTAGAATCCCCAGTTTGATGCCCGTTAACCTAACTTGCATGTTTTTGGCATGTGGGAGGAAACCGGAGAAATCCCGGAGTAAACCCACGCAGACACGGGGAGAACATGCAAACTACACACAGATCACTGTTGGTCGGTGGCTGGGATCGAACCGAGGATCCCCCGGTCATGGGTGAGTTGCTGTGCTGCCGCAGTGCTAACCACTCCATCACCGTGCTGCCCATAATTATGCAACATAACAAAAATAATTTTTTTGTAAGTTGTCTGTGTTTTTTTCAACTGATTTAAGAATATTTTGCACCGCTGAATTCGAAAATGACATCCGTTTCTCTCGATCAGGTCAGGTTTTTATGCTAAGTTGTAAGCAGTTTTTAGGGTATCCGAAACTAAATTTCTTGGAGTAATAATTGATAATAAACTGTGTTGGAAGTCACATATTAATTATATTAAAGGTAAAATATCTAAAACAATTGCAATACTACAGAGAGTGAAATATTTGCTGAATCAACCCACATTATATACTTTGTATCATTTATTAATACTCCCATACATGACATCCTGTACTGAAGTATGGGGAAATACATATAAAACAAACATATATCCAGTCTTTATGCTTCAGAAGAGAGCTATTAGAATAATAAACAAAGCTGCTTACAGGGAACCAACAAACCCACTTTTTCTTAAATTAAAAGCTCTCACGTTGAAAGATCTGGTTGACTTTAAAACTGCAGTAATAATGTTTAAAGTGAAGAATCTATCACTGCCCGCAAATATCCAAAAGTTGTTCCAAATAAGGGAGAAACAATATCATTTCAGAGGAACATGTACGTATATTTCAAAAACCTTCAGTGAGAACTACCACCAAACAACACTGTTTCAGTGCAAGCAGTCAGACTGTGGAACACTTTTGGACCTGAATTAAAATCATGTACAACGTTTGGACAATTTAAACAAAAACTAAAGGAAGAAATACTCCAAACATATATACAAGATGACATGTAAAATCATATATGGATTGTCATATCCAGTCTGTATTGTGTTGTTGCTTAGTTTTTTTTGTCATGTTTTGTCTTAGCTTTGTTCTGAATTGTAATCGCTCTTGTTTTGTTTTTCTTTTGAATTCTTGGATGGAATATGGGTGGGCAATATAAGCTGCGGCTTCAGCCATCACCCATTTCGGATAACTTATGTTAAACTGTATAATCAGAGGAGTTATTGTTTGATTTGACCTTGTTGGATTTTTTCCCCCCTTTGTTATATTGTTCTGTTTCTTTTTTTTTTTAATCTTTACTTTTAATCTATCCGAAAAAAAATAAATAAAGCCGTTGTACAGCAGTTGTACAGTTGTACTGTAAATTGAATAGTAGACATTGATAAAGGTAAGTACATGTAAATTGAATGTTACATCATCATTGTTCAATATTCAGAGAATTTCAAGAAATAAAAAAGAATTTTGCATCATATAAAGCGAAAATACCCGTACATGTAAACAAAAACATAAAAAACATGTGGCCATAGTTCAAAAAGTTGACCTGATTGAGCAAAACCAATGTGATTTTTGGATTCAGCACATCGAAATTGTCCTAAATCAGCTAAAAAAACTTAGACAATAAATTTGGTGTTGACCAAATTTATTGGTCTTGATCCAAGATGGCGCCCACAGTGGTCGCCATGGTGCTTCGCTGCGCTTTTTTTTGTTTGTTTTTGTTTGTCAGTTGTGTGTCTGCCTGCTCTTACACCCGTGAAGAGCTACTAAATATCAGGACTTTCACTCCCATGGACCTACTCCCAGTTTTTTTGGCTCCTGCCGCCGATCTGGTTCACTTTTTAGTCCAAAAAGTGAGACGGCGAAAGAGAGGAAGGTGAGCGGGCGCCCTGGTGCGGCTTCACAGGAGAGGCACGCGCACGGCTTTGCCTGGGATCTTTCTGTCCAACGTCAACTCACTTTATAACAAGGTAGATGAACTGAGACTGCTGATGCGATTTAAGGACCTCTCCACCTCGTGTGCCCTCTGCTTCACTGAGACCTGGCTCAAGGAAAAAACACCGGACAGCGCGCTCCTCCTCGAGGGATTTCAGCTGTTTTTTGTTTTTGTTTTTTTTGTTTTTTTTGTTACTTATTTGTACCCGTAGGTAGATTTGGTTTGCAGTCTGGTGACAAGCCACCGGCTGCCGGTGGCTGCGTGCGCGAGTGCCCTAAACCTACATGTTTTTGGTATGCGGGAGGAAACCGGAGAAATCCCGGAGAAAACCCACGCAACACGGGGAGAACATGCAAACTCCACACAGCTCACTGTTGGTCAGGGGCTGGGATCGAACCCACGATCTCATGATCCCTGCGATCCCCCGGCCGAGGGTAAACTGTGCTGCCACAGTGCTAAACCACTGCGCCACCGTGCAGACCGCAACACGGGGCTCTCTGGCAAGACCACTGGCGAAGGAGTCTGCTTCTACATCAACAGCAGCTGGTGCTCCGATGTAACTGTGATCTCCCAACACTGTTCTCCTGCTCTGGAATATTTATTCATCAACTGCAAGCCATTTTATTCCCCGCGTGAGTTTGCTTCATTCATCCTGGCCGCTGTTTACGTCCCGCCCGACGCGGACGTGCGCGAGGCTCAGCGCGCGCTTGCGGATCACATTCAGCAAGCAGAGCGGACTTTCCCGGACTCTCTGGTTATTGTGGTTGGCGACTTTAACCAGAGCAACCTGAGCCACGAACTCCCCCGGTACAAACAGTTTATTAAATGCCCCACCAGAGGAGAGAACACGCTGGATCACTGTTACACTACAGTTAAGGACGTTGTTCCCCGCGCTGCGCTCGGACTATCTGATCACGTGATGGTCCACCTGATTCCCACATACAGACAGAGACTGAAGCTCACAAAACCTGTTGTGAGCACTACGAGGAAATGGACCAGTGAAGCTGTGGAGGAGCTGCGCACGTGCTTGGAAATAACTGACTGGGACATGTTTAAAGGAGCTACGCATGATCTGGATGAGTACACGGACACTGTGACCTCATATATCCACTTTTGTGAGGAGAGCATTCTTCCATCGCGCACCAGGGTGAGTTACTCCAACAACAAGCCCTGGTTCACAGCTAAGCTCAGACAGATCAGGAAGGAGAAGGAAGCAGCGTTGAAAAGTGGAGACAGGGACTGCTACGGAGAGGTCAAATACCGGTTTAGCAGAGAGCTGAGGAGAGCTAATTCTGTGTATTCTGAGAGACTCCAGCAGCAGTTCACTGCTAATGACTCTGCTTCTGTGTGGAGAGGACTGAGGCAAATCACCGTCTATCGGCCTCAGGCTTCTAAAGGACAGGATGACAAAGCCCTTTGTCAAAGACTGTCCCAACACTATGCCCGTTTTGACACCTCGTCAGCTGTGTCCAACTCCCTCCCTCCCCCCAGCGCCACTGCCTCCATGGTCCCCACTTCATCAAAGGCGGGCCCCCCCTCCTCCCCCCCTGCCCTTGCCATCAGTGAGCAGGACGTGCACAGACAGTCCTCCAGACTGAACCCGCGCAAGGCCCCCGGTCCGGACGGCGTGTCTCCCTCCACCCTGAGACACTGTGCGTAGGAGCTGACTCCTGTCTTCACAGACATTTTTAACACCTCCCTGACGTCATGCCATGTGCCGGCCTGCCTCAAAACCTCTACCATCGTCCCTGTCCCCAAGAAGCCACGGATCACTGGACTTAACGACTACAGACCTGTAGCGCTCACCTCTGTAGTCATGAAGTCCTTTGAGCGCCTGGTCCTGCCCCACCTCAAGACCATCACCACTCCCCTCCTGGACCCGCTGCAGTTCGCCTACAGAACCAACAGGTCTGTGGACGACGCAGTCAGCCTGGCCCTCCACTCCATCCTGCAGCACCTGGACTCCCCGGGAACCTACGTCAGGATCCTGTTTGTGGACTTCAGCTCTGCATTCAATACCATCCGCCCCGCTCTGCTCCAGGACAAGCTGTCCATGCTCAACGTGCCTGACTCCCTCTGCAGGTGGATCACCGACTTCCTGACGGACCGGAGGCAGCATGTGCGGCTGGGAAAGACTGTCTCAGACTCTGTTAGCATCAGCACCGGATCACCCCAGGGATGTGTACTTTCCCCCCTGCTCTTCTCCCTGTACACCAACTCCTGCACCTCCAGCCACCAGTCTGTCAAGCTGATCAAGTTTGTGGACGACACCACCCTCATCGGGCTCATCTCCAACGGCGACGAGTCCGTCTACAGGAGAGAGGTGGCCCAGCTGGCGTCCTGGTGCAGCCACAACAACCTGCAGCTGAACACTCTGAAGACAGTGGAAATGATCGTGGACTTCAGAAAAATCACAGCCCCTCTGCCCCCCCTTACCCTCACAGACTCTCCCATCACCACTGCGGATTCCTTCCGCTTCCTGGGCACCACCATCACCCAGGACCTCAAATAGGAGCCAACCATCAGCTCCCTCATCAAGAAGGCCCAGCAGAGGATGTTCTTCCTGCGGCAGCTGAGGAAGCTCAAGCTACCCACCAAGATGTTGGTGCAGTTCTACACGGCTATCATCGAGTCCATCCTAACCACCTCCATCACCGTGTGGTACGCAGGAGCCACCGCCAGGGACAGACTAAGACTGCAGCGCGTTGTGCGCGCTGCTGAGAAGGTGATCGGCTGCAAGCTCCCATCCCTCCAGGACCAGTACATCTCCAGGACCCGGAGGCGTGCAGGTGGGATCATAGCCGACCCTTCACACCCAGGACACGCACTGTTTGCCCCCCTCCCCTCAGGCAGAAGACTTCGGTCCATTCAGACTAAGACCTCCCGCTACATGAACAGCTTCTTCCCCTCTGCCATCAGACTGCTGAACACTAAGTGACTTATTAGACTCTCGTGCACTACGTACAGCAGCTCAACCGGACTCATGACAATTATCACTGTTTTCTTTTTGCACTACCGACTGCACTATGTGGAACTCCACAATATCTGCTGCTTGTTAATATATTTAAAAATTGCGTAGATTAGTATTACTTATTCATATTCTATCTTTTATTGCATGCATAGTTTTTTATCTTTAGTGCTACTCCATGTTTAATGTTGCAGCATTGCACCGAGACAAATTCCTAGTTTGTGTACTACATGAACAATGGCAATAAATCTCATTCTGATTCTGATTCTGACCAGTGTTATATGTTCAGAGGTGGGTATAGTAGCCAGAAATTCTACTCATGTAAAAGCAGCGCTATGAAATTAATAATTAAAAGTAGAAAACCAAAAATTTCTAGTTGAGTTAAGGGTACAAAGAGCACCCACTTAAAAACTTGAGTAATGACTTCAGTCTTGAAGGTTTGAGGTTTTTCTCAAAAATTTAAAGCGATTTTCTTATAGTTTTCTACTTTTCTCTGTAAATTTATCTAAATTTGAAACAGTTTCCTCAAATTTGTAATTTTCTCTTGTAAAATTGACTTTTCTTGTACATTTGAAACTTTATTATAAATTTGTGGATTATTTTATGCCATATTTTTGTCTGTTTTTAAAATAAAATTAGTTTTTTAAATAAATTTGAAACAGACTATGGTAGTTTTTTTTTACTTTTTCCTTATAACAATTTATATTTTTGACCATAACTTTGCAGTCAGAACAGAACAATAATTTAACTCTCATTACAAAGAAAAAAATATTAATAAAATTGTATTTAATGATTTAAATTAAGTGACCAAGGATGCCGTTATTTCTGTTGTAATATTTCTATATATTTATAGTTTTGGGTTTTGTTTTTTTTTTTAAAAATCTCCTCACCACCAAGACGGCAAGAAAAATCTCCCTTATTTTGAAATCCAAATGTTGGCATGTTTAGTTTGTCTGAAGGCTGCTGACAGGTTAAAGTCATTGACTTCGTGAATTTCGGTCATCTTAACTTGCCAGGTACATAATAGGGAACATAACTTAATATTGTAGTGGCTGGTGAAATATATACTCAGCAATTCATCAGTCCCCCTTGCCTTGCCCTTCATATGAAGCTGGCTGCATATGAATTCTCACCACATCTGCTAGCTAAGCGACTCTTCCGCTATTGCTCCCGTTTCCAGTGGGTTAAAACCATGATAAATTCCTCCAGTGCTTACATACCTCTTCTGATTTTTTTCCGCGTTTAAAGTACTTTAATAAATTCATGTTTCTGTTGGACAGTCACGCTTAGCGAGACACTCTGCCTTGTAAAGACTGCTTCATGCTGCATTTCCCCTCTAGTCTGCCTTGGTCCGCGTACGCTTTGGACGAGCCTGGCATGCACGCGGTGCTGTTCATGCTCACTTTTTTCATCTACCCAGGCCAAGCAGTTGATGCATACGCACAACCATCATTTGTAGTTTCACTCCCGCCCGATAGGTAGCGCCAAGGTGCTGACGTGCCAGGATTTTCACCAACGAAGAAATGGCGGACTCCTTCACAAAGTTTCTCTTCAAATATAGAGTCCATTTCTGCTGTTTGACTTCCCGGTTTTCACTCCTTTTTCACGAAGATGCTGCTGCCGCTGTGAAAGAAAGTATGTATGTATGATTCATACAGTATATGTTTTTATTCTTGTTTTCTGACTGACTGGAAAGCTTGCGTGGGCAGGGCGCTTCTAAACTCCGCGCGGATGACGGCCACGCGTATTGTTCGTGTGCGCACTTGTGCAAAGTCATTGCTTCATATATTTTTCTTAAATTCATATCTCCTTATTGGCGTGGCGGTAAATTTTCTAGTGAGGCGGGCGCCACCGAGAAATGTTACCAGAGGAAACTGTAGGCATTATACTGTATAAGCCTTAGCTTCAGCCTACATCCTTTTCGGTTTCTTATTGTTATATTTTCTTTTATCTTTTATCATGGATTATAAACCGAATAAAGTATAAATACAAATACAGGTAATGTGATTGGGTCAGTTTGTCTGTTTCTCAGTCTGATTGTTAGCATGATTACACAAAAACTATTGGATGAATTGTGATGAAATTTTTACCAGAAGTGGCCCTTGGCCTAAGGATATATCTGTTAGATTTTTGAGATGGTCCACAAGTGCATACCTCTGCCAAGGCCCTATTTCACAATGTTAAAGATGCACTCTGGCGGCTCTAAAACCACCTCAAAAACCAATGTGTATTGCCTAAAATAGTATAGTGTGGCTTTTTATACACAAAAAAAACTTTCATTGCCTTAGAATGGCTTGGAAAAAAGCTTTTCCATCTTTTCACCTACTTAAGTATGCACAGATCTATGAGTATTGTAATTAGCTCCACCCATACTCCCGCCCACCAGTAGCTGGAAGAAGACGAGGACTCCCAGAAGGTGATCAAACTTGAGCAAGTGAAAAATCATAACAAGGTTTCCATAGGTGAACCTGCAGAAGGATCACTGTTGGTGTAGTGGAGAGTCACTGCCCAGTGTGGAGGCTGGAAGGCTCCCCGCCGGTCTCTGGTTACCCACTCACTGCGGATCGCCTCGCTGGGGGCTGGTGAGCAGTTCGCCTTGGTCCAGTGCGCCCGCCAGCCGGCACCCAGCTGAAACGAACTGCTTGTTGGCCCTCAGTGAGGTGATTTGTGGTGAGTGGGTAACCAGACACCGCTCCTTCGGGGGAAGAGGGAGGAGCCTAGGAGTGCTTGGCTCCTTCGAAGCACTCACCTCATTTCTGATGCACCTGCCAGCTGGCTTCCAGGTGAGGTGAACTGCTTGCCAGCCCTCAGTGAGGCAATCCGTGGGAGGGCTGTGGTGAGACCACACCTTCGGTCTCTGGAGCAGATTTTGGTCCGGTGCGCCCATCAGGGGATCCCTCCAGCCAGGCAGCGACGCTCGGCTCTGCCAAAACAATCCTTCCACAGGTTCACCTATGACGATACTCGCCCCGGCCATTGCGCCATGCACACCAGGGCTGTCTCCCCCAGCATGCAGGCTGCAAACCCGTGTCCTCTCCAGTATTTCAGCAGGGACACTGAGGTTTTTCCAAATAAAATTAATCATTGCTGTTGCATTTTCATGTCTGTGGGTAACACTTGTAATTTAAAAGAAGAGGATTTCTTGCTCACAGCCAAAAACTGAACATGCACGTAGGGCTGAAAAGTTCATAGTGGTCAAATTTGACCAAATGTGGTTTATTTTTCAACATAGTATCCCCTTCCATCCACACACTCCTTCCATCAGTATTGCAGCACTTGGATCCCTGCGATTGAAAAATAAACCACATTTGGTCAAATTTGACCACTATGAACTTTTCAGACCCCCCTTGTATAATCTGATATTTTCCATCTTGTAAAAAGCTGAGCTCCTGTTTGCTCGTCGGCTTCTCCCTCTTCCCCTGAGACAGTCAAATAGTGGTCTCAGTGCTTAGCCTGATCAGGCTAAGCAGGAATACTTGCGTAGCTAGATACACTGTACAAATGTGTACATTTTTACTGTCCATTTTTTTTGGGGGGGGGGGGGGCTTAAGTGAAACTTTACAGCAAAAAAAGGCATTTGAGTGATTTCACTCTTGATATGTCTTGTAAGTCACAAATAACATGTTACAGACATGTTAACAACAGAAAAAACTTGATTTTTGCTGGAGTATCACTTTAAATGGTGGACACTACTGGAAGGATTTAGATGAACTTTTTACCAGATGTGGCCCTTGGGCTATGGATGAACCCATTAAATTTTAGAGGTGATCTGGGTCAGGATGTGGCTTCTGGATCACTTTTTCACTTTCTATAAAGATGTACTGTATATAAAGCCCCTTAAAAATAAATCTACATTGTCAGTATCTTATGCCTTTTTTTCCTAAAAAAATAATAATAAATAAATTTTAAAAAAAATCATACAATTGCATGTGAAACTCTTTTTCCTTTTCCTCCTCTTTCAAATGCCAGGACTGCCCACATCCTGCCCACCAGGATGCAGAAGTGTACAAGCTGGCAAATGTGAGCAGCCAGTGCTTAGTCCTGATTGGTTAACCTGTTATAGTGACATCACAAAAATACTCCTAAACTTGTCTTTTTCCAAGGGGAGGAATCTCTCTATAATCTATAATCTCTCTCTCTATAATCTGCAGTTCACATACCCATACTGTCAGTGGCAGTCAGGAGCCACCAAACTGATTTGAACAGCTGCGATCCAAACACAGAAGAAGAGCACAGTGACAGACATTTTAAATGGTGGAAGTGATAGAGGTACATGAATACGATAGCGATCAAGATGAACAGGAGCTTTTGCTGTTTGTGGCAGAGGATGAAAACAGGCAAAAAGACAAACATACAGTATCTTCTTCCAGTTTGGGCAAATTGCTCAGTACTTCCCCCTGGCAGGAATTTCCTGGCGCATGCACACTTCACTGCGACCACTTTTGTACGCGTATGTGTGTTCACTTTATTGGGGTTGCATGCACTCGGTCAGCACTCACCCTCTGCGTAGGGTTTGCACACGAATGCGTCCACTGCTTGCTCGTGTACCAACTTGTTTTTGCCACCATGAATTGGGTTGAGTAATAAAAAATATGTTATAGACATGTTAACAAGAATAAAACCTTGATTTTCACTGGTGTGCCACTTTGACATTGTGAGATAAAGCCTTGGTGAAGGCATGCACTTTCTGAGTGCCCTCTAGTTGCAAGAGTGAAATCTTTGATACTCACATGTAAAAGCAGCCTTTACTTCATGTGTCCATCCAGTCAACGATGATCCTTGTCAATAACATATGCCCACCTTTTCTGGTTTGGTTTTACGTCATTGTGATTTCTGTTTTGCTGTTGTGATTTGTTGTTTGCCGTTGTGTTTTTTTGTTATTTGTTGTTATGATTTGCCCGTCTGGGCCACTGTCTATTTAACTGTCTCTTTGACAACTCACCAAAGCTGTGACTGGTCTGGATTTAGCTTTCTCTCTGTCTTGTACTTTAAGTTGATTGAAGAATTAATTTCTCTAAAGTCTGGAATGGAAGCAGGAATTCTGTCAAAACACAAAACTGTGGTGAATTTTGAAGTAAATTCTACATTAGCCACATGACCTTGAAATGATTGAAGTTGATACTTTGGTCAATACTAGAATCTAACTTTTTTTTTATTTGATAATTTATTTTTATGTTATTTATCATTTTGTGTCAGGGAGCCAAATATATTTTCTATTGTGGAAAAAAAAAATGCAACATGACAGAAAAAAGTGTGGCCAATGGACAATAAGATTGTAAATTGTATCTTTATTTAAACTTTGCTCACTTGCCATTGACCCACTGTTATGTCTGGAAATGGGACAGCGGAGGCAGATGTTGTACAGAACGAGAACTTTATTACAGAATACTATATGTTACACTTGTCACAGTATATAAGCCAACAAGCTAATTGTTAATATGGCCATATCTAACACCCACATCCTTAGATATTTTAGTGCATCTCTAGCTATGCTGTCTGCATTTGTGAGTGCTTCACAGCTCAACATGAACAGTTACAGTTTGGACTGAAAAGTGCTCAGAGAGAGCATACAGTCATGGCCAAAAATAACGGCACCCCAGCATTTCTATCAGATAAAGCACCTGTTCTCCCAGGAAGTTGTAGCAGTTACAAATGTTTTTTGTATTTCCTTATTTATTTATTTGTACAACATGCACACAAAAAAGTCGAGCACAAAAGCCAAATCTGAGACATTCCAAACAGAACCCAAAACACCAACTCGACGAAATTGACATCCTTAACTTTTACAGTGGGGTAAAAAAGTATTTAGTCAGCCTCCAATTATGCAAGTTCTCCCACTTAAAAGATGAGAGAGGTCTCCAATTTTCATCATAGGTATACCTCAACTATGAGAGACAAAATAAGAAAAAAAAAATTCCAGAAAATCACATTGAAGGATTTTTAATGAATTAATTGGTAAATTCCTCGGTAAAATAAGTATTTGGTCAATAACAAAAGTTCATCTCAATACTTTGTTATATACCCTTTGTTGGCAATGACAGAGGTCAAACATTTTCTGTAAGTTTTCACAAGGTTTTCATACACTGTTACTGGTATTTTGGCCCATTCCTCCATGCAGATCTCCTCTAGAGCAGTGATGTTTTGGGGCTGTCGCTGGGCAACACGGACTTTCAACTCCCTCCAGAGATTTTCTATGGGGTTGAGAGCTGGAGACTGGCTAGGCCACTCCAGGACCTTGAAATGCTTCTTACGAAGCCACTCCTTCGTTGCCCGGGCAGTGTGTTTGGGATCATTGTCATGCTGAAAGACCCAGCCACATTTCATCTTCAATGCCTTTGCTGGTGGAAGGAGGTTTTCACTCAAAATCTCACGATACATGGCCCCATTCATTCTTTCCTTTACACGGATCAGTCGTCCTGGTCCCTTTGCAGAAAAACAGCCCCAAAGTATGTTTCCACTCCCATGCTTCACAGTAGGTATGGTGTTCTTTCTCCTCCAAACACGACAAGTTGAGTTTTTACCAAAAAGTTCTATTTTGGTTTCATCTGACCATATGACATTCTCCCAATCCTCTTCTGGATCATCCAAATGCTCTCTAGCAAACTTCAGACGGGCCTGGACGTGTACTGGCTTAAGCAGGGGGACATGTCTGGCACTGCAGGATTTGAGTCCTTGGTGGCGTAGTGTGTTTCTGATGTAGCCTTTGTTACTTTGGTCCCAGCTCTCTGCAGGTCATTCACTAGGTCTCCCCATGTGGTTCTGGGATTTTTGCTCACCGTTCTCATGATAATTTTGACCCCATGGGGTGAGATCTTGCGTGGAGCCCCAGATGGAGGGAGATTATCAGTGGTCTTGTATGTCTTCCATTTTCAAATAATTGCTCCCACAGTTGATTTCTTCACACCAAGCTGCTTACCTATTGCAGATTCAGTCTTCCCAGCCTGGTGCAGGTCTGCAATTTTGTTTCTGGTGTCCTTTGACAGCTCTTTGGTCTTGGCCATAGTGGAGTTTGGAGTCTGACTGTTTGAGGTTGTGGACAGATGTCTTTTATACTGATAACGAGTTCAAACAGGTGCCATTAATACAGGTAGCGAGTGGAGGACAGAGGAGCCTCTTAAAGAAGAAGTTACAGGTCTGTGAGAGCCAGAAATCTTCCTTGTTTGTAGGTGACTAAATACTTATTTTACTGAGGAATTTACCAATTAATTCATCAAAAATCCTTCAATGTGATTTTCTGGATTTTTTTTTCTCATTTTGTCTCTCATAGTTGAGGTATACCTATGATGAAAATTGGAGACCTCTCTCATCTTTTAAGTGGGAGAACTTGAGATGAGATGAGATTCAACTTTATTGTCATTACACATGTACGAATACAAGGTAACGAAACGTGACTTGGCATTTGGGCACGCTCTTTTTGAGATGAGAACTTGCACAATTGGTGGCTGACTAAATACTTTTTTGCCCCACTGTATATATAAATTTAATTCAAATTTCATCCACAGTCCCTACTGAAATTGGTAGCACAACCTTTGGAAGAAATAACTACAATCATTCACTTCCTGTAACAATCACAGATTTTCCTGCAAAACAAAAGAATAAGTATATCAAAGCATTTTCAATTTTTGTAGAAGCTGTGATTTATCTTACAAAAATGCAGAGGTGTCTTTATTTTGGCAATAATTGTGCTGTAGCGCCACCAACACTTTAAGGAGCTGTTTGTATTTTTCAATTAATTTTAATGCTTAGCACCAGGTGGCAGCATTGCACTAAAAAGAGCATGGGCAGATATAAGTGGAGCTCATAATTAGAGAACAATGTATTAATACTTGATTTATTCTAACATGTTATTCTTCATTGTTCAGAATTTTACAGAATACTATCTGTGGCTATACCACTGCTGTACTAGCATGTTTTTTTTTTAAATAATCAAGGCACTTCAACACAAACATTTATTGTGTAAAAAAAAAAAAAAAACACAGCAAAATTGGAGAACAGTAACCACTGTGTCAGAAGAGAAGATTTAACCAATGTTTTTGAGACTATAGGATTCAAAGATTAATAGGAAGTGTTGAGGCCTTTGCTTTGAATGACTTCAGGCACATCTGCGCCTATGGGACATCACTAGCTTCTCACACTGCTCTGGTTTGGGGGACAGCGTTATGTGAAGACTCTCAGTGGGGAATTGGTTAAACACTGCAGCTGGAATTGCTCACCAGTTCACTGCTGAACAGGGCAAGGATCTGTCTCGGCACACAGTGTCTGTCTGTTTTAAGACAATTTGGACTCAAAGGTCACTCTGCAGTGACCAAACCGCTCATCAGCAGAAAGAATAAAAAGGCTAAACTTGCGTTTGCTGAGGAGCATGTTGTGTGGACAGAGGAGAACTGGTCCAGAGTGTACTTCAGTGATGAGAGTAAATTCAATCTATTTGGGTCTGATGGGAAACAATATATTTGGCATCAAACTGGAGGAAGACTGAACTCAAAGTGTGTAAAGAAGTCATTTAAATTTGGAGGAGGAAGTGTCATAGTTTGGAGGACATTTTCTGCAGCAGGAGTTGGGCGTCTTGTACAGCTGCAGGGCAGGGTGAATGCAAATGTTTATATGAACCTCCTTTGGCAACATGTAGTTCCTTCACTGCAATCGTCAGCCCGCAATTTTCATGCAAGACAGTGCCCCCTGTCACACTGCAAAAGTGTAGTGGTCTGGACAGGCCTGCAGCCCCTGTCCACACTTTGTGTTTCTTTTGGACTCATTGACATGTTTATTATCATTATTTGCACTCTCCTGCCATTGTTTAGGTTATATTCTACCTCACTTTTATCCACTCTCAGTCATGTTATCTTTTGTGTTATTATTATTATGACCATCATCCTGTCATCTTGTGTTTCTTTGTTGTGACAGCACCTTAATTTGCCATGATAGTTCTGTGTAATGTTAATTATTCACAGCTGCATCTGTTCTCACTAATCACCTCTTGCCTCTACTTATTCAGTATTTGCAGCACAATCAGTGTGGCGATCTATTGTGTACACCACGTTCCAAATTATTATGCAAATAGGATTTTAGTGTCATAAACATTCAATTGTTTGTTTTTCAATTAAACTCATGGATGGTATTGTGTCTCAGGGCTCTTTGGATCACTGCTATCAATCTCAGACATCTGTCATAATTAGTTTGCCAGCCCAATTAAAAGAAAACTACTTAAGAAGGATGTTCCACATTATTAAGCATGCCACAGGTTTCAAGCAATATGGGAAAGAAAAAAGGATCTCTGCTGCCAAAAAGCGTCAAATAGTGCAATGCCTTGGACAAGGTATGAAAACATTAGATATTTCACGAAAACTTAAGCGTGATCATCGTACTGTGAAGAAATTTGTGGCTGATTCAGAGCACAGAGGGGTTCATGCAGATAAAGGCATAAGGAGGAAGGTTTCTGCCAGACAACGTCAGCGGATTAAGAGAGCAGCTGCTAAAATGCCATTACAAAGCAGCAAACAGGTATTTGAAGCTGCTGGTGCTTCTGGAGTTCCACAAACCTCAAGGTGTAGGATCCTCCAGAGGCTTTCAGTTGTGCATAAACCTACTATTCGACCACCTGTAACCAATGCTCACAAGCAGAAATTGTTGCAGTGTGTTCAGAAATACTTGAAGATTAATTGTCAGTCTTGTTTACTGCTGAGTGTTGTGCAACCCTGGGTGGTCCAGGTGGATGGAGTAGTGGATGGTTGATGGATGGCCGCCATGTCTCAACAAGGCTGTGACATCAGCAAGGAGGTGGCGGAGTCATGTTTTGGGCTCGAATCATGGGGAGAGAGCTGGTAGGCCCCTTTACGATCCCTGAACGTGTGAAAATGACCTCGGCAAAATAAAGTTTCTGACTGACCACTTTCTTCCATGGTACAAAAAGAACCGTGCTTTCCATAGGAAAATTATCTCCATGCATGACAATGCACCATCTCATGCTGCAAAGAATACCTCTGTATCATTGGCTGCTATGGGCATAAAAGGAGAGAAACTCATGATGTAGCCCCCATCCTCCCCTGACCTCAATCCTATTGAGAACCTTTGGAGCATCCTCAAGCAAAAGATCTATGAGGGTGGGAGGCAGTTCACATCCAAACAGCAGCTGTGGGAGGCTATTCTGACATCTTGCAAAGAAATTCAAGCAGAAACTCTCTAAAAACTCACAAGTTCAATGGATGCAGGAATTGTGAAAGTTATGTCAAAGAAGGGGTCCTATGTTAACATGTAACTTTGCCTGTTAAGATGTTTTTGATTGAAATGGCTTTTGATTTCAGTAAATATGACCTCCTATTGCTGCAGATTCAGCAAATGACCATTTTCAATTCTTTACAACCAATAAAATGTTTTGAAACTCTGTTGTGCATAATAATTTGGAACAGTGCATTTTGAGTTTTTTAGTTTTGCAAAAAAATAGTTATTGGGAGGTTTGTTCAGTAAAATTTGAATTATGCTCCAATGGCTGATGACATGAAAATTATACTGACTGTCATTTGCATCGACTGTTTAGGAAAATAAGAGACAAATATCATTTGTGTAATAATTTGGAACGCGGTGTAGATGACTGTTTAGTTGTCATTTGGATTACTTCTTACTGCATTTCCACTTAGTCTGGTACAGCATTTATTATTTCCAAGTTGCTCAAAGTTTACGTTCGTTTACCCTTTATCCTGCCATGCAGCTTTTTATTATTTTTTTTCCAGCCTCATGCTGTGTTTTGTGTTTTTTTACAAATTATGTTTCCTTTTTGCCTAGCGAGTGGGTCCTCTCCTTAGCTCCGTAGGGGCTACTGTGACAAAAAGGGGTTAAACAGTTCCTTGAATCTTAACAATATTGAAACGATGAAATGGCCAGTCCAAAGTGCAGATTTAACCCCCCATAGAGAATCTCTGTAAAATCCTTGGTGACAAAGTAATGGCTAAGAAACCCACTACAGTTATGGAACTGTGAAAGAGACTGCAAGAAGAATGGACCAAGATCAAACCAGAGCAGTGTGAGAAACTAGTGATGTCCTGTGGACGCGGATGTGCTGAAGTCATTCAAAGCAATGGCCTCTACACTTCCTATGATTTTTTTAATCCTGTAGCTCTAAAAAAAAAAAAACATTGTTTAAATCTTTTCTTCTGACACAGTGATCACTGTTCTCTAATTTTGCTCACTGCTTTATTTATTTGTTTTTTTACGAAATAAATGTTTGTGTTGAAGTGCCTTAGTTATTTAAAAAAAAACATGCTAGTACAGCAGTGGTATATCCACAGATGATATTCTGTAAAATTCTGAATAATGAAGAATAACATATGTTAGAATAAATCAAGTATTAATACATTGTTCTTTAATTTTGATCTCCACTGTAGATAGGCGTTGCAACGTTAAAGAAAATGGGAGGAAAAATGTTGGGTCAGATCTACTCCAGAATACAGTGATTTCTTTCATGGCTTAAGCACCACCTTTCCTCTAAGTTTTATTAAAAATAGATTAGTAATTATTTTGTTAATCCTGCCAATAGACAGACAGATATAAAGCAAGCAAATACATTTTTAATAAGATAGATAGATAGATGTACTTTATTGATCCCAAACTGGGAAATTACAGTGTAACAGCAGCATGACAGTAGACAACCAAAGGACAGAAACACACGTATGACAGACAAAGGAATTACCCATGGAAAGTAAAACTAATACTACTATAAAAACCTATATACTGTATGTCCTAATAAGAGGACAAAATGAATTTGAAATTGTCACTTGACTCCTTTTTCATATGGCTCAACATCTATATTCTTCACTTTTCTTTTGTTTATCCATTTTATTCTATTGTTTTCCAACAATATTGTAATTTTTCTCCTTTGAATAGGAATCTTTGCATTCAAGTGTTCCCGGGCAGAGGAGATTTTCAATCTGCTTCAGGAGTTGATGCAGTGTAACAGCATCAACGTGGTGGATGAGTCGATGATGATGAGTCGCGGTGGCCACACACCAGAGATGGACATGTCTCGCACTCCACAGACTCCCAACAGTGAGTCACACACATGGACGTATGCACGCACACACACACACACACAGAGGACTTTGGGTAAGTATAAACTTGGAGATTAACGGTAGATTTTGAATGCATAACTTTTCCTAGTAATGTGCAGTCTCACCTTAAAAAAGTCTTTCTTGCCTGGTTTAATCATTTGTTCAAATAGTCTTTTACAGATTGAAGAATGGGTACTTGTATTTATTTTCATGATTTTTTTTAAAATCATTACTTTAGTGTTCCAACCTGACTCCATTTATTGGCTAATTTTCCACTTGCTCCCATATATAGGATGAATTACAAACCTCAATTCCAGTGAAGTTGGGACGTTGTGTAAAATGTAAATAAAAACAGAATACTGAACAATGATTTGTAAATCCTTTTCAACTTATATTCAATTCAGTACGCTACAAAGACAAGATAATTAATGTTCAAACTGATAAATTTTATTGTTTTTTGTTTTTCAAATATTCACTCATTTTGAATTTGATTCCTGCAACATGTTCTAAAAAAGCTGGGATAGAGGCATGTTCACCACTGTATTACATCATCTTTCCTTTTAACAACACTCGGTAAGCATTTCGGAACTGAGGACACCCTGGAGAGACTGATAAATAAGGTTAATAATAAATAAACAGCACGGTTAGTACCAGCAGCGTAACACCGGTCCTGCACAGGAAGGCGAAGCTGCCAGAGACTCCCCTCTCCTGGACGGTGTGTCCTCGTATCCCCGTATCTGGCCATTCCGCTCCACAGTCATGTCGGTATTAACTTTACATTTTAGATATTACAGCGGCCAGGACTCAGTGTGCTGTTTACAGGGGAAAAGGAATTCGCAGCATCCAGTAAATGTGCCATTACTGTACGCCTGTAATGCTTGTCTGATGGTACAGCCCTGCCCGCCTCCCCCGAAATTTTGAAGTTGTGCAGTTGGAGCCAACAAAGTTACGATCCAGTGATAAAGGGAAGAAGATTGATTAAAAGGAGAGCACAAATCAGCTGTGTTTGCCATGCTTGCTGCATCCTCCACCACAGAATTGTCATGTCTGTCTCACTTCAATGAAGAAAACGTCGGATGAAATGTGACATGACTGTTCAGACTGAGGTTGCTTTGAAAAACATTAGATACGTGTCCGAATTAGGACAACCTATGAAAGTGGCCTAGGTCTGGTGTGAAAAATCAGATGTGTGCTGTTCAAACTGTCATTAAAAAATCAGATATGGGTCACATGTGTGCAAAAAAGTTGGATTTGGGTCACTTTTAGAATAGAATAGGTTTTATTGTCATTGCAAAGTTGTACAGCACAATGAAACTGTGACCACAAAACAGCTGTTTTGCTTGCAGTGTGACCGTAGCCTAATTGTTGAAACTTTTTAGGTGGAATTCTTTCCCATTCTTGCTTGATGTACAACTTCAGTTGCTCGACAGTCCAGGGTCTCCATTGTCATATTTTGCACTTCATAATGCGCCACACATTTTCAGTGGGAGACAGGTCTGTAATGCAGGCAGGCCAGTCTAGTACCCATACTCTTTTACTACGAAGCCACGGTGTTGTAACATGTGCAGAATATGGCTTGGCATTATCTTGCTGAAATGAGGAAGGATGTCCCTGAAAAGACATTGCTTGGATGGCATCACATGTTGCTTCAAAACCTGTATGTACTATTCAGCATTAATGGTGCCTTCACAGATGTGCCAGTTACCAGTGCCATGGGCACTAACACATCCCCATACCATCACAGATGATGGCTTTAGAACTTTGCACTGATAACAATCTGGATGGTTGTCTTCCTCTTTAGCCCGGAGGTCATGACGTCCATGATTTCCAAAAACAATCTGAACTCGTCAGACCTTAGCACACTTAGCACATGTCAGTCCAGGCTCAGAGCAACCAGCGGCATTTCTGGGTGTTATTGATATGTGGCTTTTGTTTTATATGGTAGAGTTTGAACTTGCACTTGTAGATGTAGCAATGAACTGTATTAACTGAAAGTGGTTTTCTGAAGTGTTCCTGAGCCCATGCGGTAATATCCTTTACAGAATGATGTCAGTTTTTAATGCAGTGCCACCTGAGGGATTGAAGGTCATGGGCATTTGATGTTGGTTTTTGGCCTTGTCACTTACGTGCTCCAGATTCCAGGTTCTCCTTTTTTTTTTTTTGTCTTTCGGCTGTTCCCTTTCGGGGTCACCACAGCGTGTCATCACCTGATATTGTGATGATCCACATGTAGATTTGGCAAGGATTTTTACACCGGATACCTTTTCCTGATGCAACCCTGCCCATTTATCCGGGCTTGGGACTGGCACAGGGAGTACACTGGCTTGTGCACCCCTTGTGGCTGGGTAACCAACATTTTCCTCCTCTGTTCCATTTTTGCTGAGCACCAAGCTGGACGGCAGGAAGTTCCATTTTTATATGGCCTTTGGCATGACCCGGCCGGGACTTGAACCCCGGGCTCCTGGTTGTGGGGTGGATGCTCTGTCATTTTATTTATATGATGATACATTAAATAGGTTATTTTATTTCATCCACATTCTCATTTTAATTGTGGATTTACCTTTGGAGTCTATATATTAGGCATTAATGTATGATTTTTTATTTTTTTTTTTTTTTTAGTGGAATGAATGAATGAACAGGAAGCGTGTGTGCATTCCGGTGTGGATGTGGTGAATGGGGGGAGGTGGTGGGATAGGCTACTGTCAGTCTAATGATTTTAAACTACAAATCTCTTCTGTGAAAATATTTTATCCACTAATCTGTCGTGTGTTGAGTCATTATATCACATCATCATATCTCGTGTCCTTTTGTGTTTGCGCATCCTGATGAATAAAAAAACAGTCAGCCAAAATGAAGACACAACAGGGTTTATAAATACACGGAGGAAAAAAAACGTTATGGGGGTTTGATTCATTTCTCTACCAGACCACAGCCGGACCAGTCAGCTCTACTGGCAGCTGTTGCCATGACCCTGGAGAAGAACAGGTATGTGTGCGCACAAACCTGATATTCATCATCTAATGATGACAGATTTTACAATTTTATCTTCATTCAATGTCTTTCTTTTAAAAGAGTGATTCAGAATGAAAATACCTCGACAGTTGTTTTGAAGTAAAACTACAATTTTGCATTCAGCAGAGCAGATTAATTGAGCTTATGCCGAGATGAGTGGCTCACTCTTTCTTGATTTAACAGAGAAGCTCAGATGAACGATAATACAACTGAAGGAATTTTACAACTCTGTCAAACTCATGGACAAAGAGAAAGACTGGCATCTTCTCTGAATTGTAGCGGACAGCTCTCATCCATGGGCAAGCAAGGCTGTGGAGTTAAAAAAGCTCCTTAAAAGCTCTTTGCTTTTAAATGCATTTTCACTTTGTGAATGAGCCCGTGTTGTCCTCGGTGCAAAACGGAATTGTCCTCTAAATGCTTCCGTATCACATCTTTGATCTTGTGCCCCTGTTTATTAAAGGGAATGAGAGCAAAGGCAGTGATTGGTTTATTTCACATTACTCTCCAAACACCCTTCTGAATAATTAATAGCATTAGGACAGCCTTTTTCGACTTTCGGCCCCACGGAAAATTCAGTTTTGCATGGCTGTGATAGCAACATGAACTTCAAAACAGTCATAAAGGTGTCCTGTGCCTCAGGCAACTGACGACCGACCGTATCCTTGTAATGCAGCCCCCAGTATCTTTTCTTTGTAGTGTGCAAATCATTGTATTCTGTTTTTATTTACATTTTATACAATGTCCCAACTTGATTGGAATTGGGGTTTGTACAACAATATTGTTATGCATCTATATACTATGCAGCATCACAATCTGTGTTGGGTAAGGCAGTATCAGATCACTTAATTTCATACTTGGACGCACAGTCTGCACGACACACCGTATCGATTGTCTGGTTTTGAGAGATCCAGGGTCCCACTTGGGGTCAAATTGCTCCCTGAAGTGAAAATAAACCTAAAATTGCCCACTGTGGAGGAGAGGCTAAATGTGTGTGTCTGTTTATGACACAAGTCTGCTCAACAGCAAACAGAAACTGTAGGTAAGGAAGTTTTGACACCAGAAATTCACCATATCAAAAATTCACCATATACAGTGCATCCGGAAAGTATTCATAGTGCTTCACTTTCTCCACATTTTGTTATGTTACAGCCTTATTCCAAAAAGGATTAAATTATTTTTTTTCCCTCAAAATTCTACACACAATACCCCATAATGACGATGTGAAAAATGTTTTTTTTTTAATTTTTGCAAATTTATTAAAAACAAAAAAAAACTAATAAATCACATTTACATAAGTATTCACAGCCTTTGCTCAATACTTTGTTGATGCACCTTTGACAGCAATTACAGCCTCAAGTCTTTTTGAATATGATGCCACAAGCTTGGCACACCTATCTTTGGGCATTTTTGCCCATTCCTCTTTGCAGCACCTCTCAAGCTCCACCAGGTTGGATGGGAAGTGTCAGTGCACAGCCATTTTCAGATCTCTCCAGAGATGTTCAGTTAGATTCAAGTCTGGGCTCTGGCTGGGCCACTCAAGCACATTCACAGAGTTGTCCTGAAGCCACTCCTTTGATATCTTAGCTGTGTGCTTAGGGTTGTTGTTCCTGCTTAAAGATGAGCCGTCACCCCAGTCTGAGGTCAAGAGTGCTCTGGAGCAGGTTTTCATCCAGGATGCCTCTGTACATTGCTGCATTCATCTTTCCCTCTATCTTGACTAGTCTCCCAGGTCCTGCCGTTGAAAAACATCCCCACAGCATGATGCTGCTACCAACATTGCCGTGGTTATGAACGGTGCCTGGTTTCCTCCAAACACGATGCCTGGCATTCACGCCAAAGAGTTCAATCTTTGTCTCATCAAACCGGAGAAGTTTGTTCCTCATGGTCTGAGACTCCTTCAGGTGCCTTTTGGCAAACTCCAGGTGGGCCGCCATGTGCCTTTTACTAAGAAGTGGCTTCCATATGGCCACTCTACCATACAGGTCTGATTGGTAGATTGCTGCAGAGATGGTTCTCCTTCTGGAAGGTCCTCCTCTCTTCACAGAGCAATGCTGGAGCTCTGACAGAGTGACCATCAGGTTCTTGGCCACCTCCCTGACTAAGGCCCTCCCCAATCACTCAGTTTAGACGGCCAGCCAGCTCTAGGAAGAGTCCTGGTGGTTCCAAACTTCTTCCATTTACGGATGATGGAGGCCATTGTGCTCATTTTGATCTTCAAAGCAGCAGAAATTTTTCTGTACCCTTCCCCAGATTCGTGCCTCGAGACAACCCTGTCTCAGAGGTCTACAGACAATTCCTTTGACTTCATACTTTTTTTTTTTTCTTTTTTTTTTTTTGTTACTTATTTGTACCCGTAGGTAGACTTGGTTTGCAGTCTGGTGACAAGCCACCAGCTGCTGGTCGCTGCGTGCGCGAGCGCCCTAAACCTACATGTTTTTGGTGTGCGGGAGGAAACCGGAGAAATCCCGGAGTAAACCCGCGCAACACGGGGAGAACATGCAAACTCCACACAGCTCACTGTTGGTCGGGGGCTGGGATCGAACCCACGATCTCATGATCCCCGCGATCCCCCGGCCGAGGGTAAAACTGTGCTGCCACAGTGCTAAACCACTGCGCCACCGTGCAGCCCATACTTGGTTTGTGCTCTGACATGCACTGGCAACTGTGGTATGTAGACAGTTGTGTACCTTTCCAAAACATGTCCAATCAACTGAATTTAACACAGGTGGACTCCAGCTAAGCTGGAGAAACATCTCAAGGATTATCAATTTAAACAGGATGCACCTGAGCTCAATTTTGAGCTTCATGGCAAAGGCTGTGAATACTTATGTACATGTGATTTCTTAGTTTTTTATTTTTAATTAATATATTTGCAAAAATCTTTAAAAAAAACAAAAACTTTTTTCACATTGTCATTATAGGGTATTGTGTGTAGAATTTTGAGGAAAAAATGAATTTAATCCCTTTTGGAATAAGGCTGTAACATAACAAAATCTGGAAAAAGTGAAGCACTGTGAATTCTTTCTGGATGCACTGTAAACTTAAACTTGTGTCCACTGCCCCCAAGTGGCAACAGTGTTACTTGCTGCAAGTTTAAATAAAATATAGTTAAGTCCCTACTGGCAAATGTTAGACTTTAAAGACATATGATACTGAGAAAATGACTCATTACTGGCTTTTTACCTACGAATACCAATAGAGATTTTGTATTCCACAATTCATGGCTAACCTATTCCAACTAGCTGTTAAATTACCTTTGTTAGCTAGTGCTTTGTTACTTAATATTCAACATAAATCTTAAAAAAAAAAATGACGCCTTGTTTAGAAAAGCAAAATCTCTTAAAAAATCTCCAAAAACATTTTGTAAAAATCATAAACTGCTGTACCCAGAGCCCAAAAATGGTGCTACATCCCATGATATACAGACATGCTCAAATTTGTTGGCGCCCTTCCCCCCAAAAAAGCATAACTATCTCTGAAATAACTTGTAACTGACAAAAGTTTAATGGTTTCCCTTATTTTTTATATCACATTTAACACAAATCTGAATTGGATTCTTATCAACCGTCGGTCGAAGACCGAAGGGGTATTATGTTATGGGTCAGTCCGTCTGTCCCACTTTTGTGAAATCAACTCCTCCTACAGTTTTGGTCCAACTGTTTTGAAACTTGGTACCGTGGTTTGATATATACTGAGGATGCGCATATTGCATTTTGGTTCTGATCAGATGATTTTTGCAGGAGTTGTAGCCCCTGAAACCGGAGTGGTAGCTTAGAGGTAGAGCATCTGCCCCACAACCCGGAGGTCATGGGTTCAAGGCTGGGTCATACCAAAGACCATGTAAAAATGGTACTTTCTGCCTTCTAGTTTGGTGTTCAGCATAATAGAACAGGGAAAGGAAAGTTATCGCACAGAGCTACCGGAGGACTGACCGCCCAATGTAGCTTTCACTACTTACAGTAGTTGTGTGGCCTAGGGTCAGAGAAATTGAGATAGACGCTGCCCCTTTACACCACATGGTGTCCCACATGCTGTGGAAGGGAATTAACTTAACTTGTAGCCCCTGACCTATGACCACCTGTTTCAACTCACTTCTTTGACAGTAACTGTCTTGTGAAATCAACTTCTACAGTTTTGTTCCGATTGTTTTGAAACTTGGAACCATGTTTTGAGATACTCTGATGATGCACATGTTGCAGTTTTACTCTCATTGGATGACCTTGAGGACAAAGGTCAGATTTTTCCCTAATTCTTCTAAACACAATAACTACTGAAAGAAATGATGTAGGCTTTTCATATCGATATAGGCGTTGTATCTAATACACATCTTGCGTGACATACACCCTCACTTAACTATGGGTTTGGGGTCAAAGGTGAAAGTTCAAAGTTAACATTGCAGTTGCACTATGGTAAATGCTATATTTACTATTACTATAAAATGAGTAAAGCTAGGGCCAGCAAGCCTGGTATCCAGGTTCACCTTGGGATCCTGACCTCTGACTATGGATTTGGGGTGAAAAAGTCAAAGGTCAACGTTAACATTCCCTATGGCTTTTTACTGTACAACAAGTAAAGTTAGGGTCACCAAAGTTGGTACACAGGTTCACCCTGTGACCCTGAAGTGTGACTATGGTTTGGGGATTGCAAGATCAAAGGTCAACATCAAAATGGCTTATAAACTATATCTCAACAACAAAGAAAGCTAGGGTCACCAAACTTGCTACACAGGTTCACTTTGGGATCCTGACCTCTGACTATGGGTTTGGTGGCAAAAGGTCTAAGGTCAAGGTTAACATTCCTTATGCCTTATTGCTGTACAATACATAAAGCTAGGGCCACCAAACCTGGTACACAGGTTCACCTTGGAATCATGACCTCTGACTATGGGTTTGAGGTCAAAAGGTCAAAGGTTAAGGTTAGCTTTCCATTTGCACTATTACTATAAAACGAGTAAAGCTAGGGCCACCAAACCTGGTCCACAGGTTCACCTTGGGGTCCTGATCGCTGACTATGGGTTTGGGGTCAAAAGATCAAATGTCAAGGTTAACATTCCTTATGCCTTTTTACTGTATAACAAGAAAAGTTAGCATCACCAAACTTGGTGCACAGGTTCACCATGTGACCCTGAAGTGTGATTGTGGTTTTGGGATCGCAAGGTCAAAGGGTGGTGGTTCCTGTCTTCAAAAAGGGGAACCAGAGGGTGTGTTCCAACTTTAGAGGGATCACACTCCTCAGCCTCCCTGGGAAAGCCTATGCCAAGGTATTGGAGAGGAGAGTCTGGCTGTTGGTCAAACCTCTGATTCAGGAGGAGCAATGTGGTTTTCAGCTTGGCAGTGACATATCAGACCAGCTCTTTACCCTCTTGAGAATCCTCGAGGGTTTGTGGGAGTTTGTCCAACCAGTTTACATGTGTTTTGTGGACTTGGAGAAGGCATTTGACCGCGTCCCTCGTGTTTTTTTGTGAGGGTGCTTCGGGAGTATGGGGTATCGAACTTGTTGTTACGAGCTATCCAGTCTCTATTGCAACCGTTGTGAGAGTTTGGTTTGTATTGCCAACACTCAGTCGGACTTGTTCCCAGTGAGAGTTGGACTTTGCCAGGGCTGCCCTTTGTTACTGACCCTGTTCATAATTTTTATGGACAGGATCTCTAGGTGCAGCCAGGGAATGGAGGGTGTCATGCTTGGTGACCACAACGTCTCATTTCTACTGTTTGCAGATGATGTTGTCCTGTTGGCTTCATCCAGCAATGACCTACAGGTCTTACTGGGATGGATTACTGCTGAGTGTGAAGCGGTTGGAATGAGAATCAGCACCTCCAAGTCTGAGTCCATGGTCCTCAGCTGGAAAAAGGTGGATTGTCCTCTCCAGGTTGGGGACAAGCTCCTGCCCCAAGTGGAGGAGTTTAAGTATCTCGGGGGTCTTATTCACGAGTGAGGGGAGAATGGAGCGAGAGATTGACAGACGGATCAAAGCAGCATCTGCAGTGATGCGGACATTGTACCGGTCTGTTGTGGTGAAGAGGGAGCTGAGCCCTAAGGTAAAGCTGTCAATTTACCAGTCAATCTACGCTCCTACCCTCACCTATGGTCATGAGCTTTGGGTAATGACTGAAAGAATGAGATCATGGATACAAGCGGCTGAAATGAGCTTTTTTTCCGTAGGATTGCTGGACTCACCCTCAGAGATGGGGTGAGGAGCTCAGTCATCTGGGAGAAGCTCAGAGTAGAACTGCTGCTCCTCCACATTGAAAGGAGCCAGTTGAGGTGGTTTGTACATCTGATCAGGATGCCTCCTGGACGCCTCCCACTTGAGGTGTTTCGGGCACGTCCCACTGGGAGGAGACCTCTGGGCATTCCCAGACCATCTGGGAGACATAGTCTTTCCAGCGAGTCCTGGTCCCTCCATGTTTCACTGCAGTTATGGTGCTATCTTTTTTTAAAGCTTTATTTTTTCCTTCTGTAAACTTAGAGCTGATGTGACTGGCCAAAACGCTCCAATTTTGTCTCAGTCGAAAGGACATTCTCCCAGAAACTTTGGGGTTGGTCAGCATGCATTTTGGCTGGCTTTTTAAAATGTTTTTCTGTCAGTAGTGGAGCCCTCCTGTTTTTCTTCCATGAAGCCTATTAATGTTCAAAATGCAACCTATTGGTGTGATCAGAAATTGATGTACCTTGACCTTGGAGTTCAGGCTGAATGATGTTGGATGGTTTCCTAGGCTCTTCTTCTACAATACACACTATTCTTCTGATCAACCTGGGGTTGCATTTCCTCTTGTGACCATGTCCTGGGAGGGTGGCTATGAACCTTATGCTACTAATAATATAGGAATGTCAGGGTGACCTCCGGTAGACGCGAATAATGGACTGTTGATGCAAGTGGAACTCCAGTTTAACATGATTTCTAAACAAGAACATAAAGTCAGCATGGGGGCTGCGAACAAAACAAGAGCTGACTATGGCTAATAACTGTCGCGAGGGAGCTGACTAGTGGGGAACCGGAGGGAAAATCCTACTATGTTGCCGCAGAGGATCACACAAGACAGGCGTATAAATAGTGAAAAGGGAATTAACTAAACTAGACACAGCTGAAACTAATAATCAACTAAACAATAACGTAAGGGAGAGAGACTGAAACGGAACTACGGCAAGACGGGAAGAAAGGAACCTTTCACGATAAGAGGCGGCATAGGAACTAAAGATAAACAAGGAATACTTTCAAACTAAGAGCGGACATACGAACTAACAGACAAGGAATGAAATCAGAACATTACAAAATAACCAGGGAGTGAGGACATCCTAAAGATAACAGAATGACAATGATAATACAAATCCCAAAAAGCAACAAAAGATGTGGATATGGTCAGCGACCATGTCCAGATCATAACAAGGCAGCTGTTGTCCCCTCTGTGGATCGCCACCTTATCGTGGTGGAGTGGTGTGAGTGCCCTAATGGTCCCAGGAGCTGTGTTGTTGGGGTAACTTGCCCCTGGTAGGGTCTCCCAAGACAAACTGGTCCTGGGTGAATAAGGACCCATTGTACCCAAAGGCGGCATGTGGGTCCACCCTCCAATGGACTCACCACCTGCAGGAGGGATCATGGTGCTATGTAAAGCGGGTGGCAGTCAGGGCTACTCTAATAATAATAATAATAATAATACATTTTATTTGTATAGCACTTTCCAAGGCACTCAAAGATGCTTTACATTAAAAAAAAAAGTTAAAATTAAAGATTAAAAGCAAGTCTGAACAGGTGGATTTTGAGTAATGATTTGAAGTAGTTTGTCTGTGCAGTCACGGATGTGTTGGGGGAGGTTCTGTGCTTAATTCTGTGTGGTGGAGAGAGGAGGATTGCATCAGAAGTGATACAAAAATGGATGGATGGCAATGGTTGTCAGTGGAAGACTAATTTTTCTCCTCTCTCCTCAGATGTGTGTGTACACTGTGTTCCAAATTATTATGCAAATAGGATTTTAGTGTCATAAACATTCATTTTTTTGTTTTTCAATTAAACTCGTGGATGGTATTTTGTCTCAGGGTTCTTTGGATCACTGATATCAATCTCAGACACCTGTCATAATTAGTTTGCCAGGTGAGCCCAATTAAAGGAAAACTACTTAAGAAGGATGTTCCACATTATTAAGCATGCCACAGGTTTCAAGCAGTATTGGAAAGAAAAAGGATCTCTCTGCTGCCAAAAAGCGTCAAATAGTGCAATGCCTTGGACAAGGTATGAAAACATTAGATGTTTCATAAAAACTTTGACATTCTTTGATTTCTCCAGTGCCTTTAACATCATCCAGCCACTGCTGCAGGGTGAGAAGCTATGGGTGATGGGGGTCAACAGCTCTGTGATCTCATGGATTACTGTCTACCTGACAGGCAGGCCACAGTTTGTCCAGCTGGGCAGTGTCTTGTCTGATGTGGTGGTTAGTGATACGGGCGCTCCACAGGGGACTATACTCTCTCCTTTTCTCTTCACCTTATACACCACTGACTTTCAGTACAACACCGAGTCATGCCACCTGCAGAAATTCTCTGATGACTCAGCTGTTGTTGGGTGTATAAGAGGGGGAGAGGAGGGAAAGTACAGGGCACTGATAGACAGATTTGTCGAGTGGACTGAGCAGAATCACCTGAGGCTGAACATCATCAAGACCAGAGAGATGGTGATTGACTTCAGGAAGAAGAGGACGCCTTCCCAGCCATTGCAGATTAGGGGAGAGGATGTGGCGATGGTTGAGGACTACAAATACCTAAGTGTCATGATCAGCAACGGACTGGACTGGAAATCTAACACCGATGCTGTGTACAAGAAGGGGATGAGCAGACTCTACTTCCTGAGGAAGCTGAGATCCTTCAGTGTGTGCAACATGCTGGAGCTTTTCTACGAGGCCGTTGTCGCCAGTGCCATCTTCTTTGCTGCTGTTTGTTGGGGTAGCAGTATCAGAACCAGTGACACCAACAGACTTGACAAGATTATCAAGAGGCATGGGTCTGTAATCAGTCTCAGGCCGGAGGCTTTTGAGACTGTGGTGGAGAGGAGGACACTAAATAAACTGCGATCCATCACGGACAATGCTGATCACCACCTCCACCACACACTGGACAGACAGCAGAGCACTTTCTCCAGCAGACTGCTAAAACTACGCTGCTGAACGGTTAGGTACAGGAAATCATTTCACTGTACAATAACTCACTCTAATGTTGTATTCTGGTCATAACTATGCTACCATATTGCACCTTACAGTCTAATTGGTGCCTCACATTTCACCCTGCACCTGATAGTCCTGCATTGTACCGCGGGTATGATTCATGTACCTATACGGGTCACCATCTATTCATCTATGATGTGTATAAGTTTTTAGCAGTTTTACTTTCCATGGGTAATCCTTTTGTCTTTTATGTTGTCTCTGTTTCTTTCGTTTGGTCGTCTACTGTCATGCTGCTGTTACTCTGTAATTTCCCAGTTTTGGATCAATAAAGTACATCTATCTATCTAAATTTGTGGCTGATGCAGCGCACAGATGGGTTTGTGCAGATAAAGGCATAATGAGGAAGGTTTCTGCTGAACAAATTCATCGGATTAAGAGAGCAGCTGCTAAAATGCCATTACAAAGCAGCAAACCGGTATTTGAAGCTGCTGGTGCCTCTGGAATCCCACGAACCTCAAGGTGTAGGATCCTCTAGAGCAGGGGTGCCCAGTCATGTGCCATAGAGGGCCAAGACCCTGCAGGTTTTCTCTTCTACCCAGTCTCTTCAGCAGGTATTTTCACTTATCAGCAATCGGTGGGAAGAAATTCAGTGGAATCTGCTGTTGAAGACACTGTTTGGAGGTAAAGCCTGCAGGGTCTTGGCCCTCCATGGCATATGATTGGACACCCCTGCTCTCGAGGCTTGCAGTTGTGCATTAACCTACTATTCGGCCATCCCTAACCAATGCTCACAAGCAGAAACTGTTGCAGTGGGCCCAGAAATACATGATGACTAATTTTCAAACAGTCTTGTTTACCTGATGAGTGCTGTGCAACACTGGATGGTCCAGATGGGTGGAGTAGTGGATGGCCACCATGTCCCAACAAGGCTGCGACGTCAGCAAGGAGATGGCAGAGTCATATTTTGGGCCAGAATCATGGGAAGAGGGCTGGTAGGCCCCTTTACGGTCCCTTAAGGTATGAAAATCACCTCGGCAAAGTATATAGAGTTTCTGACTGACCACTTTCTTCCATGGTGAAAAAGAAGAACCATGCCTTCCATAGCAAAATTATCTTCATGGATGACAATGCACCATCTCATACTGCAAAGAATATTTCTGTATTATTGGCTGCTATGGGCATAAAAGGAGAGAAACTCATGTTGTGGCCCCCATCTTCCCTTGACCTTAACCTTATTGAGAACCTTTGGAGCATCCTCAAGCAAAAGATCTATGAGGGTGGGAGGCAGTTCACGTCAAAACAGCAGCTGTGGGAGGCTATTCTGACATCTTGCAAAGAAATTCAAGCAAAAACTCTCCAAAAACTCACAAGTTCAGTGGATGCAAGAATTGTGAAGGTTATATCAAAGAAGGGGTCCTATGCTAAAATGTAACTTTTCACTGTAACTGCCCAGAGAGACGGGAGATACATCCACATCTGCCTCGGCCACACGCCCTGGGTTTCCAGCCAGGCCAAGGCCACTCACCAGCAAGCTCCCTGACTGCCACTCATGAGCCCCTTGTAGAGGCTGCTAAGAGCGGGCTCACTTCATTCGGTGGATAGGAATCCGCGCTAGACCTTTGTGCTTCTTCCCGCCTGGGAGGGACTGGGACAGAGAACCGCAAGCCTCGGCTGACCCCCGCCGAGTCGGGGGGGACCCTCGGTCGGCGAAAGCAACAGGAGAGGGAGCACTCCCTCTCACCGTGGCCAGGAGCAACTTCCATGCCATCGTTAATGAAAGTTTATGAAAATTTGCACAGGCATCATCCTCTTTTCCCGAAGTTCTACACTACAAGGCGCATGCGCACGCAGCAACCGGCAGCTGGTGAAAAAAGTCTGTCGTCTGTGTGTTTTTACGCACTTTAATGTGTTTTTAACGAAATTCTCTGTGTCGTTTCTGTCCTGGAATGTTTATGGACTGTATGGCGAAGAGCTCCCTGATTCCATCAATTTGGATTTCCTCCCCGTTTTTGCACTGCTGCTACTTTTCCACCGGCCCTGTGTCTCTGAGGTGAGCGCGATCATGATCATGCCGGGGAGAATACAATATTCCAGGGACATGTTGCTGCATTTAAACACGGATGATGCAGCGTCTGTGATTGAGTCTAAGCCGCAACTGCCGGACTTTATTTTGAGAGACGTTCATGGACACAGCGGTGAAAAGAGAGACGGGGGAAGGAGGCGCGGAAAGCGTGAAGGCGGGAAACTACGCCTGAGGAAACGTCAGTTTGGTAACATTCCTCTTCCTTCTATGATTTTGGGGAACGTACAATCTCTGAGGAACAAGGTGGATGAAATTCAAGGGAATGTACGCTACCAGAAGGACTTAAAGAACTGCTGTGTCATGGCTTACACCGAGACTTGGCTTACTGCGCATAACCGGGACGCGGACCTGTGGATTGACGGCTTTGGAACCCCACTGCGCTCTGATCGACAGGAAGAGGTAACGGGGAAACGTCAGGGGGGCGGCGTATGTTTATATATTAATAAACAGTACTGCACATCTGTCACGGTCAGAGAGCGCATCTGTACACCCGATGTGGAGCTGCTGTCCGTATCGCTACGCCCCTTTTATTTGCCTCGCGAGTTCCCCCAACTTTTCATCACAACTATGTACATTCACCTGAGGGCAGACGCTGACTCCGCCTCCAGCACCGTCTTTGATGTGGTACAGCGGCTGCAGTCAATTTCTCCAGAGGCGCCAAACTTTATTCTTGGGGATTTTAGCCATGTTTCTTTAAAGAAGACACTTAAAAACTTATCAGTATGTGTCCTGCCCAACCAGGCGAAAAAAGACATTGGACCTGTGCTATGGATCCATAGAGAGGGCCTATAAATCACTTCCCCTTCCTCCTTTAGGATCCTCAGATCACAACTGTGTACATTTGCTGCCCACATATAAAACTGTTCTCAGAAGAGGCAAGGTGGAGACCAGAGACATAGATGTGTGGACAGAGGATTCAGTGCACTGCCTCCAGGAATGCTTTAACTGTACGGACTGGGAGGTTTTCACACTGTCCTGCGGGGATGATTTGGACTCTTTGGTGGACGTCACATGCCCATACATGGCTTTCTGTAAAAATATGATCGTTCCACGTAAACGTGTCAAAATATATCCCAACAACAAGCCATGGGTTACAAAATCAGTTAAATCCTGCTTACAGAGGAAAGCACTTGCCTTTAAACAGGGGTCTGTTTCTGAGCTACAGGTTGCCACAAAAGAGCTGAAGTCTGAAATTTTAAGAGCAAAACAGAATTATAAATCAGAATTGGAAAGCAAGATGGCAACAAAGAAACTTGGTTCAGCCTGGGCCAGTATGAAAACTATTGCAGGCCTACAGAGCACAGTAATCATGTGTTTTTAGATGGTTTTAATTCAGACACAGAGCTGGCTAATACTCTTAATTGTTTTTATGGTCATTTTGACTCCTTTGATTTTAGCACTGAAACCCAAGATTTGAAACAGAAACTCAAAGACAATCAGCACTTTAATATTGAGGTGCAGGATATTAAAAGGGAGTTTTGTGTTGTAAAAGTGAACAATAGTCAGGGCCCTGATAATATATGTGGGCGCTTGGTAAAGTCCTGTGCACATGAACTGAGTCCTGTATTTCATTACATTTTCAATAAGTCCTTACAGATGCAACATGTGCCTAAGATCTGGAAAGAAGCTGTGGTTGTTCCCGTTCCAAAATCCAGCTGTCCTAAAACGGTAAACGACTTTAGACCAGTTGCTTTGACTTCAGTTTTAATGAAAATTTTTGAAAAACTGGTCAGATGTGAGGTCCTAAAGCAGACTGAGCATGCATTGGATCTTCTGCAGTTTGCCTATAGGCCTCACAGAGGAGTGGAGGACACCACTGTCACTCTGTTTAACGTGCTTTTTAAACATCTGGATTTTAATGGGACACATGCCAGGCTTTTTATTTGTGGACTTTTCCTCCGCCTTTAATACAGTCCAACCTCATATTTTAGTTGAAAGGCTCCTGCAACAATTTGATTTGAGCAATAATTTGGTGGGTTGGATTCTGGATTTCTTAACCAACAGGACGCAGAGAGTAAGGGTCAATGGTACATTGTCTGACCTAAAGTGCTCTTCTGCTGGCTCTCCTCAAGGGTGTGTGTTGTCACCACTACTCTTCATCCTGTACACAAACATGCGTCGGAGCAGACATGACAACAGACACATTATAAAGTATGCTGATGATTCAGTTATTGTCAGTCTCCTCCAGGATGGTGAGAGTGGCCACGGCCCAGTAGTTGATGATTTTGTTCACTGGTGTGAGGATTCCTACCTGCAGCTTAATACGACAAAAACTAAAGATATGATCATTGACTTTAGGAGGAAAACTCCCAGGCACAAAGTCACCGTACTAAAAGGCCAGACCACCGAATGTGTACAATCCTACAAATGTCTTGGGACGATTATTGATAGTAATTTAAACTTTGAAGAGAACCGTGAAAGGGTGTGCAAAAAGGGTCAGCAACATTTGCATTGCTTGAGGAAACTTGCACGCTTCCAAATTGACCGAACCATAATGACAATGTTTTATCGGGCTTTTATTGAATCTGTTTTATCCTTTTCTTTAGTGTCATGGTTTGGTCAGATAAAACTGAAACAGAGGAAATCCTTGGATCAGGTAGTTAGATGGTCCAGTCGTTTGCTTGGTGAGTCACAGCTGAGCCTGACATCCCTGTACACCAGACGAGTACAGAGGATGGCTACCTCCATTTTAAATGATGACTCCCACCCTTTGCACTGCAGCTTTCAGCTTCTTCCCTCAAGACGGAGGTTTGCTGTCCCAAAAAGAAAAACCCAGCGCTACAAAAACAGCTTTGTTCCTGCTGCTGTCAAAGAGTTGAACAAGTTGTAACAATATATTGCACATAATTTAGGTACCTATTTATTAACTCCATTTTATATTTACTTATTTTTGTAGGATTTTATTTGGGTTCTAAATATTTTATTGGGTTTTAGACCTTTGAGTTTTTAACCTCTTTGACTAGTTTTTAACTTTTTAATATGACCCTTCTCTCTTACCTCTGGTTTTTCTCTCATCTCTTTGTCTTTATACCCTGATTGATGGAGCCTTGAGTATTTTTATCATGTTTATAGTCAGCTTCATGTGTGCCTGTGTTTGTGTTTATGTTGAATGTAATTGTGGCTTGTAAATATGGATGTCACCAGACTGCAAAACAAATCTACCTACGGGTACAAATAAAGTAACCTGAACCTGAACCTGAATCTACATGTAGTGCGCACTACACTAACCCATTCAGCCGATTTTTCAGCTCAGCATTCTTCCCTGTTTGTTCTTTCGAACATAACTAACTGGGCATCAAGTGTGATAGATGTCTTCATTATTACCAGGCAGCATTAAAATTGTGTGCATTTTGGCTCACACGCACGGGCTTTGGTCAGTGCAAAACCCATCTTAAACCATCATGATCAAAGTTCACTTTAGATAATGCGCCTCTTTGTGTTAAAGGGATGGCGTCATGCACCAGCGGAAAGTTCTTTTCTACGCTGTTGTGATAAGGAAATGAACTTGGAAAGGCCCATAAACGCGTTCTGCATCAGTGACAACTGACTGACCGACCACATCATTGTAATTCGGCCCTAAGTGTTTCATTTAGTTTTATATCAGCATGCATGATCTCTGCTAAATGCATATAGTAAATATAGATACTCTTGTCAGTATCATTGCTTTATTTTTGTTGAAGCACCTTTCAAACATGTTGAAGTTTGAAACTGTAATTTAAATGATTTATCCTTCCTTTCAACTAATGAGCTTCAATAGCCAAGAAAACCCTGTAGATTTGTGTCAGGAAGGAAGCATCTGATTTATCACTGTAGACATTTTTAATGTAGAAATGTTGACCTGATTAAATCAAGTGGACAACTTGGATTTAGATATTTTTTAAAGTTATTTTCTGATTTGTTTCCTCTACAACAACATGTGCTTTATGTCCTCTCTGAGCACCTTCCGTAGTAGTTATTGTTTTTTGTCAAAACACTAACTTCCAGTTTGGCAAAAAACTAAAGTTTGGTAAAAACTAAATTATTTCCACTATTAACCACTCTTCCAAGTTTTCTTTGGGTCTTGTATGCACATGACAACCTTCTCCTGATCAGTCTTTGTCTTTTTGTTTATATCACCTTACCAATGTTTGCAGCTCCAGCATTTCCTGTTCAGGCTTTTCCAAATGGATACCCAGGTTATCCAATCAGAGGTGATTCCTCCCAGCCATCTCTTGCCGATGATCATGGTCATAGTCTCATGGGTTTGGAAGACCAGGTAAAACATGTCCCTGCAGTTTATAGCAGATTCAACACTAGCCGAAGTTCACAATTTAACTCTTTAATTTTTTTCCTCCAACAGACCCACACATATGTAAACACTGTGAGTATGGAGGGGGATCTCTCTATGCGCCACTGTGTGCACTCTCTACCTGAGGTTCGGCCCAGCACTTTCTCTGACACATCGAGGGGAGCCATGCCTGTTGGGGGCCAAGGAAATCCACAGTCCAATCTGCGGTGCTGTCCCCTTGAGGATCATAAAGATCCTCAGGTATTTTTACAGCCATCCTCCCAGGAGGTCAAGTTCAGGCTGGGCCCCACTCCAGCACAACGGCATCTGCTGGAGAGGGAGCGGGAGAGGCACGGGCACAATCCCCATAGCCTTCAGCCAGCAGAGGGTGCAGCGAGCTCAGAGACCGAAGGAGATGAGCCCTCTATGCACCTGTGTAACTCTCACTCCTACCATCATTTCCATCACCATCCACACCGACACCCGAGCCACGAGGATAGCTGCCAGAGCAGCGAGCTCACCTATGAGAACATCAATGGCTTACGAAACCTCCGTAAGCAGCGTCTAAGCCCCAGCAGTGTGTCGCAGTCTGTGGGTTCGAGCAGCAGTAGCAGTACTGGGGATAGTCACTCCCACTCCCTCTTGCATGGCCATGGCCCATCTTCTCTTCCCCCACAGGGCTATCCCTGTGAGAGGGGAATGGGTGGAGGTCATCGTCGGACAGCTCTGCTGAACTACGAGAACCTGCCTTCTCTGCCACCAGTGTGGGAGTACAGCGCCCTGCAGCGGGATGATGAGCAGGAGGAAGATGATCAAGATGACGAGGAATATGAAGAGGAAGAAGAAGACTTTGACGAGTATGAGTTCTCGGAAGGCCCAGGGACACCCAATGGTTACCATCAGGATGGTCGAGGCATTCACAGGGATGCCCTGCAGGACTATGTGAACACAGAGCAGGTTCAGCCTCCACGGCTTCGACATGCCTGCCATCCTCAGCCATGTCCGCCAGATAGAGGAGGGCGAATATTTAGCTTTGATTTCCGCAGACGGTCGAGGTCAGGGGTTGGAGGCTGCGAGCATAGCCACATGCCTCCATCGCGGCAGCTGAATTACATCCAGGTGGACCTGGATGGAGAACCTCCCTGCCAAGGCCTCAGCAGCGGGGGTGCCCAGACCCAGCCACAGCACCAGCGCCTACCACCCAAAAAATGTGGTCCACAGGCACCCCGGCGCAATGAATGCTATGCTGTCATAGACTTGAAGAAGACCGCTGCCATGTCCAACCTGCAGAAAGCTCTGCCCAGGGATGATGGGACTTCCAGAAAGACTCGCCACAACAGCACAGACCTGCCTCTGTAAATGGTGTTCTAACTGAAGAGGAATGAAGAAGACAAATGAAGGCTTATTCTCGTCTTAGCACACTGGACCCTTCACTGTCATCCATCCACCGAATTTGTGGGATTACTTAATACAGTACAGGTACCTAATTAGAAACTTGTTGAAACCTATCTGTGCATATGAATGGAAATGAGGAGAATTTGTCTTTTTGTTCTTTGTCGTTTATCAGATCTTTGGCGTGAAACTGGAGAAATGTGCAGTGTTGACTTCCAGTACTGCTTCTATATGGATATTTATATGTTAACATAAAGTCTCACATGTTTGCATGTGTGTGACTTTATGCTTAACTATAAATGAACAGAGAGCAATCATTGCCATGTATTATACTAGCAAATTGAATTGTCGAAACCATTTACATTCATTTATATTGTTGGATTAGGTTACACTACATTCGTGGCTTTTTTTTTTTTTTCAATTTAAATGCCAAGAGCTGAAGAGAAGGTGATCCTCATTATGGAAGATTAGTTTTAGGCGTGAAGGAAGGTTAATGGTTCCAGTTACTGGCCAATCTTCATACCTCATCACAAACACTCAAGTCTCATGTTGTGGCTGGTGGAAAAGACCATTATTCGTTATTGTATGCCTATAGAGCATTTTGCACACAATCCTATGGAATTGTATCTGTCATATTTTAGAAATATTTTTCATCCAGCTTGAGCTAAAAAAAATGAATTGAACCGATGGTAATATTTGGATGATTTTACTCAGCTCATAGGCAGTAAAAGTAGCAAACATGGGTTTAATGAGCTTCGGCTCTTTCTTATTAACATGCAGCAAAATGTTAAAGTAGCATATCCACTTCGATCATGCCTTCTGTGTGTCACCCAAGACCTGCAGGAGGATAACACTCGTCATGTTGCACTTTTGACCCTGGGCTGCTAAACCACTATTTGTCACGATACTCCCACACTACAGGGGCCACAGACTTTGACATATTTTTTTAACCAAAACCAAGGGGCCAAATATTGAATAGACAGCTATGTAGATAGACTGAAATGTGATGGCCTCAAATAGTGGCATTAAGGTTAACCTCAAACAAAACTTGTTCCATCTACATGTGGTCATTTATTTTGTATAAATTGTTTGTTTTAAAGCGTAATCAAGTATGTCACAAAAAACAAAAGAGGCTATTTATCAACCTTCTTCCATCAGATATTTATTTATTTATTTTTAACTCTTAATTTATAAATTATTTGAGAAAATATATAGTATTATTAATTTCCATGTGATGACCAGCGTTTTGCAGTCCTGTTGGTAATACTGAGACCAAAGTTTCACCTCAAATTACCACTGGGCAATGATGTATTACTGTTATAACTGTGCATAATTCTATTTAAATAAAACAAGATTGTATTTATATTTTAAGTGCCAAAAGTTAATTGCGAACTGTGTGATGAATAAACTCAAATGTGCCATTAGGATTTGTAGAGAAAAATAAAGGACAGAAAGGTATCAAATGATAAAAGGTGAAGGATGAAAACAATCCTCCTTTTAAAGATATACAAAATAATAAAAAAAAAAGTGCACATATCACCTCATCCACATCGACCACCATCATGAAGACTGAGATCAGACTGGTGTTGTTGTAGTCTGGTAATCATTGTTGGGGTGGTTTTATGCTGCTATGTGTACAACTGTAGCCTATGTACACTACATAAAAAATGATGTGATGTCAGATCTTTACCATGTTGTTGATAGACTTAGTGGTAGGAAAATCCTAACTCTTAGCATCGTTGTTCCTTTGGGATTATTTCTGATCAAGGGAGATGTCATGTACCATTTCATTGAATGTTTCATCTGTCTAAAATTCTATTTTTTAAATTATTTTTTTAAAAACTGGCTGCCTGGTAGGAGGATGATTAGATGCACAGGCCCAATGATGAAGTCATTTTTTTCTTTAATTGCTCCATCTGGTTGATATCTTTCAGTTGATTGAGAAAAGTCCAGGTGTTCTTGCACATGCTCAGGCCTTTAGGTTAATATATATGGTGGCATTTATTTAAATTCACTCAGAAACACTGGCACGGTGTTTCTCATTTGCATCTAAATCAGAAATCTGATGTTCAGTTCTTAATTTTTTGTTTGTTTGTTGTTGTTGTTTTTTTTTGGGGGGGGGGGTCAGCTCCAACATAAACAAAAACTCCAACACAAGAGTCTCAAATAATCTATTACCATTGTTGTCATTAGTTATTGATTTTTTTTAAAATTTGGTTTGAAATCCCCTAACATATGAAAAAAAAATCACTAATGTGATAAATATCAAGTTTTATTCATGATAAAGATGTAATCAGTGAATGTTAAATAAATTAGTGGTGGACAAGGATTACAAATTTTAATCGTGATTAATTTTTTAGTGTGCATTAATCTTGATTAAACACAGGGTTTTTTTGTATATAATGTACCATAAATTGGTCATTTTTTAAAACTCTTTTTTTAACACGGGAGTGGACAAATATGCTTGCTTTCTACAACTGCAGGTTTATTTAAAGACACACTCCAGTGGATATTGATTCCCTATAAAAACAAATCTACATTGTGTAAAATGGTATATTATGCCCTTTTTTCTACAGTTTCATGTCAAAATCATTTCACGATTCCTCCTCCTTCAAACGCCAGGATCCGTGAATAGGCCCACCCACATCCCACAAGGTTAATAGTGACTAGCACTACAATAAACAGAATAAATCCTGTGATTAAAAGACTTAGTGGTTGAAGGACATGCCCAGTTGTATGCACGGCGGCCCAGGATTATGACTGAAACTGCATCGGTCCTTAAAAGCAGTTTAATGGTAAAAATCATCATCATCATTTCCATCTTAATTTGGGTCAAGTTTTTAAAGCCCCTAGCCCCAAAGTGCTACCTGGCCCTGGAGGCTAACTTCAGTCAGGCCAGACAGTTCTTAGATCCGATTGGCTCAGCACTACAGATCTGTTACAGTGACGTCACCAGAAACGCTCCATTTAAACTTGACTTTTCACTACAAAAAACACAGACATGACACATTTGAATATTTTTACTCTTTATATCTCTTGTAAGTCATAAAAAACATGTTAATGAAAAAAACTTGATTTTTGACAGTGTCACTTTAAAGCTTTCAACATGTCAAAAATGACAACAGCTAACCAGAATATACTCTCAAAAAACCTCATAAGTACTACAAAAATACTACATGCGCAAACAGCTAGTGACCACTTTAGCATTATTACACCAGTTGTTATACCAATTGTATTTCTCACCTCCCTTTTTCAATGTGAGTTCCAGTAGTAGATTGTCCAGTTTGTTTTCTATGGAGCGGAGATTCAAAGTGATGGAAACTGTGTTTGCCTTTAGCTTAGCTGTTAGCTGCTAGCCCTCCTTGGCAGCCACACTTCCACCTCTTCTCTTCTCTCCAGCATTCAGGTTGGGACTGTGCATTGATATGGTCCGTATGTCCACATATGTATTATGGTAGTCATACTGCAGCAAACAGGATGTTGTGTCATGAATTGGACTTCACGAGTCTCTGTTTTGAGTCACACCGTAGACTGCCTGACAGAAATAGCACGTGCATTTCGAAAGTTCTGCTTTTTCCGTTCAGTGGTTAATCATGATTAATTGTGATTTTTTTTTTTTTTTTTAAATTGAAAGCAACCAATGGGGTGCTGGGTAAATTGCAATTAACTCAATTAATGCATCCAACTAAGCAGTTAAGGAGGATCTGTTATGCTTTTTAATTTTTTTAATGTATTTACGTATATTTATGTTGCCACAACTACTAAATTGTTTTAGAAACAGGGTTGCACATCATTCATGCATTGCACATTTCATTATTTAACCTAAATGACACATATTACTCTTCTCCTTATTTTCTATAATTAATATATAGGCTACTGTTAGACTTGCATACCTATTGCACTAAATTTCATCTATTAATCATTCAAAGACAGTTGAGTAGAAGTAGAAATAAGAATTTGTGTTTGGAAGTCAGCTTAATGGATCCTCTGTAACTTACAGTTGCCAAAATCTAATAATTAAATAGTTGTTTTATCTGAATTGGACAAAAGTGTAAAGTTTAGTGTGTGTAGCTGTGGGCTTAATGTGTTAAATAGTGTTGTAGTCAAGAGCAGTTGGAGACCCGAGTCTCCCAAGAACATTATGTGCATGTACTGTAGGTCTTGGTCTTGGGAGACTCTAGTCTTGAGGGGGGCTTGACTGCAACACTAGCTACATCACCCATTCTTCTGTGAGCCAGCAGTCTTATTTTAATTATGTTTAGATTTCTACTTTTATTGAGTGACTATAGTGATCAAAGTACAAAATGGCAAAAAGATGCAATTTTTATTGTGTGTGTGTGTGGTTTTTTTAAAGTTATTTTCAGGTAACTCACAGTGCCATATATGTAGGTCATGTTACTAGTATTTAATTCATATTTTATTAAATAACATTTCTAAACCAGTGGTTATGTAACATGTAAGATTCAGAAAATTCCTCTGTTACACATGGTTTATGGCGATTAAAGAAAAAATTAATATTTCAAGCAAATGCTGATTTACATTAACCTCACCAATGCCTAAACCAGAAAGCAGAGTGTCATCCAAGTGGGGGGGGAAATTAAGTAATTTATTTCCTTATGCATAGTACTGATGTTATCGCATCACTTGTTTTTCATTCAAAAGAGGCGTAGCTCCCATTTTGTGACTCACTCTGACTTGGTGTCAGTATCTGAAGAATTTAATATTCTTCCTCCAGTTGAGAGTCCCACAGTTGACAAAAAGGTTGTTACTGTAATAAATGCTGCTTATGAGTGCAGTTGTTTCTCCAGGTGTACGGTGCAGGGCAGACAGTCATATGCTCACATTACTACTGCTTCATGTTCCCCAAATTGGATTTATTGGTGGAGCTGTTTAACATAAAGGATAGTTTATTGTATGCTGTGCCAACACAAGTGTGTATCTCATCCATTTAAATGCATTTTCATCTGTTGCCCATTTAACCCACAGACAATAGATGGAAATTAGGCACTGGCTACAATCTGGCAAGTTTACTTTGATTGATATCAATGTTCGTCAACTTGAACTGTCCTTAAAAACAGCAATTTACAATTTTCCCACTATGCCTTGGATAGAGTATTTAAGATGGAGAAATAGTCTTGCTGTTGTTTATGAGAGTAAACTGATGGGGAAAAAGTCAGCATCTGTCCATGGTTTGAGGATTTTAGTGCTGTATATAAAGAGATTTAGTTCAAGTACATTCTAGCTTCCGAGCTTTATTTCACTTTAGGTTGTGCTGTGATTTTAACATGCAGCTATTCCCAGATTTGGCTAATGTTACCGGTTAAATTAAAGCATCACAGTATGGATTGCTGTCACAAAAAATGTAACCACTTATATTACTGTGTTATCTGCTGAGAAAGTAATGTTTTAAAGTCCTTTTCCATCAGCAGAAAAAAAAAATTGTGTTCTTTGCTCTAGATTTAGCAGAAACTCAGTAAAATAATATTAGTGACCCACCTAAAAAGGTGAATAATAACACAGAAAAGGAAAAGCAAAGCCTGTCTTTTGTCTTTGTTATATAATTCATAGGAATTGGGGGGGGATGGATATAGCATAATATCACAACAATTTACTGTATCAATTCAGAGAAGCCAGAGAAGATGCTAATAGGCCAGTTTCCATCAAACTGCTTTTGACAGGTTTATGACCCCCTTAGCCCTGGCCAAACTCCACCCATGCCCCGCCCCTTCCCCACCCACACCCCGCCTCCGTTGACCTGACCTGACCTGACTTTGACCTCCCCTTTGATCCGTAATTATCCTTTGATCAGCAACAACCTTTTATGACCCATAATTATCCTTTGATCAGCGACATAGTTCAGGACCCGTAATTATCCTTTATGATCCGTAATTATCCTTTGATCAGTGACATCCTTTATGACCCATAATTATCCTTTGATCAGTGACAACCTTTGATCCGTAATTATCCTTTGATCCATCACAACCTTCGATCCCCGCCCTGAAGGCTGAGCGTGGGAATGGAATGGTAACCTATGGGAAACGCTGGGACGTGCGCGTTGTAGTTGCAGAGTTTTATAAGTTTTCTTTTGATAAATGATCTCTCTTATACATATGGCTGAAGTAACACCGCACAGAAAAAAGATAACACACAATTGCAGACATAAACATTAAACAATAAACTTTAAATTTTAACAAAATAAAGTGGTAAATAACAATAGCACTTTTTCTCATGAACAAGAAGGGGGTTTACAAATCCTGCTATTCACAGACACATTCCCCCCACTCTCCCTCCCCCACCCCACCCCTCCATTCCCATTTGTATAATAATTGTTTTTATGAATTATCGTTATGAATTTCATGTAATTTATCTATTTAAATTGATTCTTGTACTGATGCAACATGTTCAAATAAATCATTCAAACTGATGTTTGATATTTGAGGTTTATAAACTTTGAATCCAGCCTCAGCCAATGAGTGGCGAGGGAGGGTTTGACAGGGCTGTCCAATGATGACCTAGAGGCGTACCCCTATGGTTAACCAATGAAACTACACCACGGCGTGTGCGAAAACTGGATCATTAAATAAAAGCAGAAAATTAAACAATGAAAAAGAGGACAAAAAACTCACCATGAATGCGGGTTAGCAAGGTACCTGCCTTCGGCTTTTGGTCCAGACCGGTCGAGGATTAAGTGGGGGTAAAAAGAGGATTGTCTGAGCTGCATCCAGACCCCTGTGGTCAACAGCACCTCTCACAACTAACCCCACCCAACGATTTTAAACCGCCCAACCACCCATTTTTACCTGAGCCAAAAAATGGAGACAGACCCCACAGCCTAGCCAGTGGTGTTCTAGAGGCGGGGTATTCCCCAACCCCAGTCTTGGGTCAACTCAGCATAGGAAAAAACAGTGCATTGCCGATCCAGAGGTCTTTGGGCGAACTGGGATAGATTGAACTGTGCAAAAAGTAAGCCTTCAAACGCGCATTTTCGCACCCACTTCCCTCTTTTCCTTAATCAAACAACCCAATAATGACAAAACAACAAAATCTTATCCGTATGCTTGTGACGATTAGTTTATTTTGTGCTGATACTAGGAAATTTAACATTTCTCCTATAAAAAGCATTTTATATTTTTAAATGACCACACAACAGCATCATAAGGATTGTTTGTTTGAAACAATTCTGTAAAACATCCCAAAACTTGCAGGTGATATTTACCAACAGTTAAATTATTTTTATTCAGACAAACCTTTTATCATTTGCTGTGATCTGAAAAAAGTTTTACAACTTTTTTTTCAACCACTCATGACAACTTTAAACCAGAATTTGCAGAGGATTTTGGCTGCATTTATGTGTTCTTTTACAATCTCATATGACTTGAGCTTTTTTACAAAGTGGGTAATTGGAAAAAAAAATTGTAAATCATGGATGTTTTTCTTGATCACTACAAAATATTTTCACATCCCCCTCAATCGTATGTTCAAAAAAAAAAAAAACCCAACCCTTATTAAATCAATCTACAGTTTTTTTTCAGCATTCAAACTCCCATCCCTAGTGTCCTGTCGAGCTTTTGTCAAACCATCTGCAGCTTTTACGTAAAATGGGCCTTAAATGACCTCTGCATGTGGCTGTCTGGCCACCACTCAAAAGGTGTTTGATGTTGACACACATACACGCGCATGAAAGTTCAGTTGTTTTTAGTGCCCAACACATAGGTGTTATCTCACCTCCCATACTGTAGAAATCCTAATCTGTTTTCACTACAGGAACAATCCTTTGTTTTTTTTAGAGGTATTTATCATCTTCTAATCATTCAAAAAACATTTTTCACACTATGAATTATTGTATAAAAACTGTGAAAACCAATTGTCATTAAATGTATTTACTTCCATCAATAAAGAGAGACTTGTGACTCAGGTTTTTCATGCTAGTTCGCTGTTATCTGAAAATTAATCATTTACCAGTTGAGAAGTTTGCTACAGTTTAACAAAAATGATTTTCATTATTGACACAAGTCACAGAAGCATTATACTTTCAACAAAACTTAGATGCAACTTTCCAGCATACTTGCAAAATTATTATTAATATCTGTCACAGGTCTGTGGTGGACCACTCCCAGTTACACGGGGTGAGACTGGAAATCCTGGTAGATAAGCACATCTGTTGCAAGGTCTGTGGTGGACTTCATCTGGTCAGTCACTGCAACAGGTACTGGAGTCAGTTTGTCTTGGTCTGTCCTTGCTACTGATAATACCTCTATCTGCCAAGAATGTGCCGCTAGTCCAGCAAAAGCTAGTGGTACTCAAATACTTGGCAAGCAGTTTCATGAAATGGTCAGTCAGAAAGCAACTCATACTGGCTCAGACGTTTCCCGGGTTTGCAGGGTCAGGAGTTCCTGGCAGCAGAGGGCGGGGGACAGAGCTGCGTAGAGCCAGACCTAAATGAAACAGTCATTGTCGGCCGCGACAGACTGCTATGATGATGATGATGACATTAATCAAAGATTTATTCTGTTCCAAAACGTTATCATTTAAAAGTGTGGTTTATTTTGCTGGAGCAAATTTAACATTCCTCTGGCTGATAGCTCCCACCAAATGGTCACCAGATGTGACAAATCACCCACCAGTCAAAAAGGGCTTTATTTTTTTCTGTCACACACACACACACACACACACACAATCTGCCTGGTGATCAGATTCTCTGCAGCATGCTACTTTTTTTTCATACTTGCAAAATTATTCCAGTTACATTAATCACACCACTAACAAAGATTTAGTCTTTTTCAAAACTTTACAAGTGTAAGTTAAGTAAAAACGCATTAAGCACACAAAATTTAAAAGAATACTTTTCTCAAGTATTTAGTTGTTTTAGAAAAAGTGACAAACTGCATTTTTTTTGTACTCACACAAAACATAGATTTATCATTTACAAGTGTATTTACCGTGCCAAATTCTAAAAAAAATGTTTGTTTTAAAAAAATAAGTTAAGAACTTTTTGTCCGCATTACTTGATGGTAGCTAGAAAGGTAAAGTTTCCTTTTTAGGTATGATGGCTTTTTTTGATTTCTCTCGTGAAATATACTGAATAACCGACTGGTATGTTGTAAGCGTTGATAGAATATTGTACGATCACTTGCTTTTCTAAAATACATCTTCTGAAATCACATCTACCATTTTAACTTGATCACTCTGCCAATCAGTATTTATTCCTTCCTGCTTTTTGGGAGAAAAGTTTAGCAGGCTATGTTTACCAGATTCAGCACACAGAGACATCTGTATCATTATACCTAAGAATCAACATGACTGTACAGTTAAAAACAACGATAAAAAAACTAAAGCTACCCTGCAGCATCATGTCCCAGTTACTACGGACTTTTTAAAAGAATTTGATACGTAGATCATGTCATTTTCCTGTCTAAATTAGAAAAGTATGAAAAATATTAAAAGAACAGAAAACAACATTTTCAGTTTTCAGGTATAAAATCCACCTGTCTACACACTGAAATGCAGGATGGCACAATATTCTACCCTTAGACCTAAACTTTTTAGCTCAGGCAATAACTTGAACGTTTTAGCACCAAACATTGAAAGTGAAAGGGTTAGGCTTAAAAACATGGTTTGATAAAAAATAAGTCATCTTAAATTTGAAGAAAACAAAGTTTATGATATTTAAAAATAAATATAAGCTTCTTTTTTTCCTCCTCGTTTTTACTCACGCGCTGACGTACAAACAAAAAAGTAAAAGGTTTTTTATATGTTGTTATTTTGTGTGTATTATGAGGCACATGAACAAATAAAATGGACTATTCTCAAGTGTGAAACGTCTGTCATATCCCATAGTTCGTGACATGGAGATCCCATCTAGCACCAGTGACATGATGTGTGGTGTGTGTTTAGAGGTGGTCGTGCAAAAGACAAGTCCGAACAAACGGCGGTTTGGCATATTACCCAGCTGTAACCACTGTTACTGTGTGGAATGTCTTCACAAATGGAGAAAAACCACCCAGTTTGACAAGAAAATAATTGAGTGAGTATTTCTTCATGTAATTCATTTCTTCCTGTGTTCATAAAGATACCAAAATTGATGGAAAATGTATGTTATAAAGACAATATTTGATTGTATGTTCGGGGCAGGAGTTGTCCAGAGAGTCGCGCTAACTCCGATTTTTATATACCAAGCGAACGTTGGGTACAAGATGAAGAGGAGAAACAAGCTCTCATTGAGAAATACAAGAGTGAGATGAGGTACATGCACGCACACATACACAGACACACACAGTCTCTCCCATGATGTAGTCTGATGTTCTGTCTTCTTTTAGGAGAAAACCGTGCCGATACTTTGATGAAGGCCATGGGAGATGTCATTATGGTGCAAACTGTTTTTATAAACATGCTTTTCCTGGTCGAATGCGGCAATTGCAAAAAAAGTCAAGGCAGTATGAATCAGGGATAGCTCACCCAGTCTACTATCCTGCTAACAACCCCCTACTGTTTTTGGAGTACAGAAAACCTCTGACTGCTGTCTGAATGCTGTCTTTGTATCACCAACAAATATGGACAAAACATTTTCCTTAAGTGATATTGACTTAATGTATTTGTAAGTCACCCATACAGCTATATACATGGTTCACAAAGTTTTTATGAGTAATTTTACCAAAGTTCGCGGCTTGTTAAAAAAAAATCTATCCATTATTTATTTATTATTTATTTTTGAAAAGAACAGATTTTGATCGTCTCTTCTTTTCCCAGAACTCAAGGCAAATACTCCTGAGGCAACTCTATGACGAGTGGGGGAGTACTGAGTCCTTTGATCCTGGGCAGATACTGCTCATGGTATTAGCTATGGACACAGACGATGAGATGACGGATTCAGAGGTGACAGATTCGAAGGATGAAATGGATTTGTTTTCACATTGAAATTTTTTTTTTCTAGTAAACGTCTTCTCTCCAACACTGTTTTTTCTTTAAGTGAACCATCTAACAAGTTAGTACATTTGTACTAAACGTTTGTTTATTAAACACCTAAATCAAGTTTGTAAATGGTCAACATCACCCTGTTTTTTTATTGTGGTTGGAGTTTTTAGATGTTTTTGTACATACTAAACACCCTTTGTATATTTTTTTTGTTACACAACATACATGGTGCCGATGTTAGATGAATTTAGCATAACGTTGTACATGTTGTGTCATACACAATTATGCTTTTTTGTTTACAAAAACTGTTTTTAAAAACTGTGTTCTACAAATTGAAACTGACAGATTTCTTGTATATATTTCATTCACCTGCTTTATTTTCATGCAGACTTGCTTAAGCATTGTGGTTAAAATGTTCACTAGTTTTAAAAAAAAAACCCATTGAAACAAGTATTTGTTTGGAAGAATTATTAAAAAACATTTTGTTTAGTTATACAGAAGCATTTAAGGATAAACTCATTTGCATTACCTTCCCTTAAACATTTACCACTGAAAGGCAGTAGCAACTCCATTAGTTGTATACTTGTTTCTTTACATAACACCATTTTAGGGACCTCCTTTTTTAATCACACAAGTACATGTGTGAAGTACATTTACATGTTTGAAGAAAGAATTTTTAACTCCCTTATTTTTTTGTAACAACTTACACCACTTGTACTAAACATTTGTTTATATTAAACACCTGATACAAATTTGTAAACACCCTGTTTTTATTGTAGTTACAGTTTTTTAGGTGTTTATGTACACACTAAACACCCTAACCCTATATTTTGTAGTGGGAGTGCAAGAAAAATAGTTTTACCCTATTTTTTGTTATACAACATACATGGTGGTGATGTTTGATGGATTTAGCATAACGCGTCTGTGTTGGTTCATATACATTTTTTGCTTTTCTGTTGACAAAAAACAGTTTTAAATGCTACATGAAGATAAACCTGAATTAAATAAAACCGTGTTAAACAAAGTTACTTCACCCTGATTAATGTGTTGTGTAATGTAAAAAAACACAAGTACCCCAGAATCTTACTTGATTAGTAACTTTTGATTTAGTTATTCTTTCCACACAACTTTTTTTTTTTGTCGTAGTAACAGTAAAATATTTCACAAACCCGTTTTTGGATAACAGATTCTTTGTAGACAAGGGATTTTTCTTTCCCTCTAGACCACAGGTGTCAAACTCATTCCATGGAGGGCCAAGACCCTGCAGGTTTTACCTCCAACCAGTGTCTTCAACAGGTGATTTCATTGAATTTCTTCCCACTGATTGCTGATCAGTGAAAACACCTGCTGAAGATACTGGGTAGAAGCAAAACATGCAGGGTCTTGGCCCTCCATGGAATGAGTTTGACACCCCTGCAGACAGACATAACTGATTTATTTTTCAAACATCTTGTAACCGGTTTTGCTATCCCCTTTTTAGAGTAGCCATAAGGCTTGCCAGTGTGACGTAGCATTTACAAAATTGACCAAGTGCATTCTGGGAGCAAAAGGCCTCAGTAGTTTGCTGAGATCACGTCAACGTAGCAGATAGAAGCAGACGTGGGGAAGTATAGAGCTCGCCAGCTGTGTTGTAAACTGTTATAGTCGTTCTTACAACCACCGTGGAAAAAAGAAACCATGGAATAGGCTTTTATCATTTTCCAGCATGGAAAAAGAACACCACAGCTCACGTTTCGGATGTAACAAAGAGGCGACGCCTGGCCTGGATTGCAGCAGTGAGAAGACCCAGTATAACTTTTAACCAGACTCCTTTATCGATGGTGGTGTGTTCAAAGCATTTTCGTGAAGGTACGTTATGATTTACTGTATATAAGTCTGTTGTTGTTGCCGAGTGGTTAAAACGTGCTTGGTCATAGCTTTTAGCCTATGTTAGCAGTGCTAAGCTAAACAATGCTAAGCTAAAGAAAAACTCCGATATCCGAGTAGCTAGAAAAAGTTACCACTTACACACGTGTGTAAGTGGGTTTAATTTGTTCTACACCAAAGTATTTTCTTACCGTTTCCTTTGCTTTAACAGACAGACCAGCTTATGAAATGCTAGACTGTGATCCTGACTGGGCACCTTCTCTAAACGTTGGCCATGCAGAGCTTCAAGCTACCACTCCTGACAGGTTTAACCGCTTATGCAGAAGGACAAGATCACGACAGAAAGAATCGGTAGGGCATGCAAATGAACCCCCAACACAGACCCCCAACACCACTGGCCCCGTGACTGAGATGGATAATGTAGTGCCTCTATATTCAGGTAGTCTCTTTTTTTGGCCTATGTTTTTCTTTCTAAAATGTGTCTTGGGATTCCTTTTGATTACAAAATATATTAACTAAAGTAGTATATTGTCCTTATCACCAACAGATAACACCACACCTCTGGCTGAGATGGAAGAGACAACATCTGACGAAGCAGCACAGATCTGTCAGGCTGATGATGCTCCAGTGGAAAATGGGCAAGAACAGCAGAACTGCAGCATGTGTCACCTTAGGCTTAACCAAATTTTACTCTTGCAAGGGGAGAATAGAATAGGCTTTATTGTCATTGTACAGTAGTACAGCACAAAAAATTGTGGGACTGTGGCTTTCTTCAGAAGCTGTCACCAAGAGACAGTATTGGTAGACCGTGGATTTGATATTAAGGAAAGTATTGCCCATGTAGGTGCCACACTGAAAATACCTGCATTCACCAGGGGCCACAGCCAGCTTGATGCCAGAGGGTGGCCTAAACCCACCCTTTTGTAAAGTGCCTTGAGATAACCCTGTGTTGTGTTTTGGCGCTATATAAACAAACTGAATTGAATTGAGAGAGTATTGGGGTGCATGTAATGGGGATGCATGCACTCCAAATATACAATACTGAATTACACTATATGTCTGGCCTTTGTGGTACCATGTGAAGGTGACGACATGACTTTACTGGATAAGATTGTTGCTGCAACCTGTGCTTTGGCCAATATAGGCCCTTTTCCATTAGCCCCGCTCAGCCCCGGTTTGAAAACCCGGCTCTACTCACTTCGGTTCGGTTCAGCCTCAGTTGCTTTTCAACTACTGCTGGCGCACCTGCTGGCACACCTGCTGTGGGTGGGATTTGTTGAACAGCAGGCGGCGCCACACCCTCGTGACGTGAAACACACGCGACTGAATCCTCCACAACAAACATGGCTGATGACGAGGAGAGAAGGAAGGAGGAATGACTGTGACATGAAACTGGTTAAATCTATGATGCTGACTTGTTGTGCTCTGCACAATCTGTGTGAGAGTCATGGAGAGACGTTTGACACTACATTGGATGATGCAGTAGATGAACCAGTGGTGGCAGCGGCACAGAGAGCAGAGGAGCAGGGTGGTGATATTGTAGCGAACTCAATATAAGCACCCTACTTGGCTTGACAAGTGGGTTGACCCTATTGGCGACACAGGTAGAGTGCGGGACTCCAGAGCGGGAGGCGTGAGTTCAAACCTCCCGGTGGGACATCGCCATGTCAAGCTGCACGTTACAATATAATACGAGATGCTGTGATGCAATACTTGTTTATTTCATCCACATTTATGTGCATACATATTTCAAAAATGTTTTTTGTAAATAAAATGTTGTGCATGGTCCATCTACCTGTCCTCTTGTTCATAACGCTTATCTGTTAAGAAGGTGCAAAGCCATCAGCCTAATGATGAGTCCACACTTCTGTTGTGATAATTGCTCACGCTGAGCGCTCTGACAGCCCCGTACGCTGTGGGGGTCACACACGACGTGTTCCTCCCCACACTCTCAAATTTTTTTCCTGTATATTTTTCTCTTTGGCGTACAGAAATGGCAATACGCCCGTATTTGCTAAAATTGCATTTTCCCCGTATTAAAATACGGCGAAACCGTATCACTTGACAGGTATGTAATTACATGCAGAAACACCGCACAGGCCATCTTCACAAAAATCCAGCTCGACAAGCCACTTTTGCTTAGGTGGAAATGCAAATTGAACTATAAATCATGTGCCGATACATGTCATATTTTCCCATGTCAAGGTCTCCCACTTTTACTTACAAATTGATTTTTAATTTTTGGGAAAAGGGAATATAAATTTTGCACTTGTTGGTAACAACAGTTGTGTGCAACAAAAACACAGTTGTGTATCCTTGTCCGATTTGTCTACTGTTATTAGTGCCAAATTTTTGCTAGATTCCTTCTTAATTTATTAAATTTTGACTGGTGATGCAACATTCAACTTACACGTACTTACCTTTATCAGTGTCTACAAGTTCAAGCACACCTGTACAACTGCTTATAACCTAAAAAATGTACCCGTTCAAGAGAAATGGATTCCACATTGCAAATTTGTTTAAAATAAAAAAAAAAAAACTACCAAGACATTACGTTTCGTTGTGTTGTTAAAAATTAAATTACCATTAGAAGGCTATACACCTGACCTGATGAACAGCAGCATGTGGAGTGAACAGAGAATGGAATGTGTATGTAATTATTGGCTTTTCTCATACGGTGTCATAACAGATAAACCAGACTTTTGATGCAAACAATACAATTTTATTCCCGAAGCAAAATTTACAAACAAAAAAACAGACTGGGCGATGACATCTCTGCGAGCTCTTCCCTTCGTAACGCAGCGTCCTGTTCCAGGGCTTCATGCGCATCTGCCCGCACATCTGCGGCCACCTGTCGCAAATGCTGCATGTACTCCTGATTCTTGCCGCTGGTCATGTTGCCGTTCCAAGAGCCGCATCTCTTCGTCATGCATGTTGACCATCGCTAATGTAAGGTCAGCGATGGGAGTTGTCTGTTTTCGTCTTGCCTAGATGGAAAGACAGAAAGGCATGGTCGTTAAAGCTGGATCACTACATATATTATGGAATTACACAGGTGAAAGTCTGTGGTGGAATGTCACTATTATATTATGCTTCATTGCTGTATATAAACTGAACTGTCATGTTGCTGCCCCTCAGTAGAGCAGATTTTACAACACGCAGTGTGCTGTCTTTGGCTGCAGCCCCCCTGCAAAACTAAAAAGGATTAAGATTAAGAATATGGATGGATGGATGGGTAATGTTTAAACTAGTTGCTTGTAGTGTGGCCGCAGAAATCTGAATGGGTTAATACAGTCAGCTGACGCAAAGCATTTCAATGAAGCATGTTGATTTCAACGGCAGTTCATGTGCTTTATTTGTTTTTCTAAAACAGGAGTTACAACAGCACTTCAATCACCACACCTAAAAATGGTTGTGGAACACCGATAAGTGAAGACCAAAGAATAACCTTTTTGTACATTTAAAAAGACATTTTCAATTAATTAATATGCAGCTACAGGAAATTGCATTAATCAATTTGGTACATAACTTGTTAGGCTCCAGCCCCCCCGCGACCTGTAAAGGATTAAGCGGTAGAAGATGGATGGATGGATGGATTTTCGACCCTGGTTTCCGCTGCTGGACCTGTTTCAACCAAAAAAAAAAAATCGTGGTTATTGTGCCTTACCGGCACTTGAACGTGATCCAGATGGAGCTGGTGATGTGGAGCTGATCCAGCTGGCGCTCAGCCAGATGCACACGCAGACGCAGCGCCAGGAGAGTCCGCTGTGTCAATCATCTCCACTGAGGTGGACCCCTGTGATATGAAATGCGATTCTAGAAAGAAAATGCACGCAATTTAAAACTTAACACCAAAGTGCAACATGTACACAACACTCTCAAGTTTTTAACCGGAATACAATAAGCGTCATTCAGCGTTTTGTTCGCACAAATACTTAACACAAAGCAAGCGTGAATCTGCAGTTGGCTGCAAAACAATACGCGAGCCTCAGTAACAACCATTACCCACAATCTAACAACCTTCCTATTTCTTAAAAACAGTGAGCTTGGCACAGAAAGGATCAAGTGGCAAACAGATGCGCAATATCAAATAAACACTCACCATCCACGGTTTCCAAGGCCGTGACCGTGTGGAGCCCAGTGTCTCTCAGCGAACCACTTCCACTCCTTCCATCCGCTGAACTTCGAGCAATGTGGTCCTTCACTGCTCGGTAATCGTTTTTCAGCTTTTTCAGCTTCTCCTGACACTGTTTGGCGGTACAGATGTGCCCTTGAGAAGCCATCTGCTCGGACACCTGCATTTCGAGTAGATCCGTCCAACTCGCGCTGGATGCGATCGTCGCCTAATATAGAAAGAAAATTGCGCACCTCCTAATATATAATATTAGGAGTATATTATTATATAAGTATATTATACAGTATATTAATATAATATACCGTATTAAAGGGGCGCACTGTGTTCACTGCTGAACAATTACAAATGGCGGTCTTGGAGTAAATTCAGCAGAAAAAGTCGCTTTCATGACGTTACAACCTGACCAATCAGCGGCGACCAGTCTCTTAAAGTCATATCACAGCCCTACTCAGCCCTACTCAGCCCGGTTAGACCCTGCCCTGGATCAGGTACGAAAAAAGTACCTGCTAACCGGTGCTGGGGCTAATGGAAAAGCGCCTAAAGCGGGCTGAGTGGTGCGGTGTAGGGCCAAGTGAGGCTAGTGGAAAAGGGCCTTATGTGTCCAAGTGTTGTTATAAAGCCAGTTTTAGAATGTAGACACTGACATGTTTTGGTATGGTTTACCCCTTCAGACATAATGTCTAACTGCTTTGTAACAATTTGAAAATAAATTACACAATGGTTTACAAACTCCAGCTTTTATAAGGTGCAAAATTCTGAGTGTAACTTAAGTTGTGAGAAACACTGTACATAATGTGTGCAAAGTGCAGTCCAAAAATGGGTCTTTTTGGCTGTAATACTTTTCAAAAGCTTTGTAAAATGTGGAACACTTTCAAGTCACAAACAATAGAATAGAATATTCTATTGAACAGTTGTACAGTACAACCAAATTGTGGGTGCTCCATCGGGCTACTGCTTAACTATAAGAGAAGAATTAGATAAAACACAGTTACAGAACACACAACTGAAATAAAAACAGCCCAGGATTATGGAAAACCTGTAGTAAAAAAAAATACAGTGTAGAAGCATGCTCAAATAACGAGGCTGAGTTTCAGTCATAAAACCAGCTTTATTTGACAGAACGCAGCTTCTAGCATTCTCAAAGCAGGAAAGAGAAAGAATCATACTTCAGAATTCAAGTCACATGGTGTCTTCAGTCAACATACAGTTACAAAGCATCCCCTTGAAGCTTCACCATTGTCTCTCATTTCTTGATGAACCGGAAAACCCTCCGGGGCGTCTTCTGTGGGACAAAGAGACAAATCTCACACTTCCTTGTTACCTCCTGTAGATTCGAGTCCTTAGTCCTTGCAGACGTGACACCCCACAATACACATTCAGTCCTGTCTCTGTGGCAGCGTGAGCCCACAATGTGTGTCGGCCACACTACCCCCCCCACACGTCTAGTAAGGCAAAATCTAAATGGCATAACAAAAAGAAAAACACAAAGCACTCCATACATCGCTAATCAATCCACCAACTGCCTAGGTTTTAATCTTCTGCCGAATCTGCTGCAACCTGGCTTGGCTGCACCTGCAACATCTCTCTGCACCTGTGGATTAAAGCCGTTAGCACCTCTCTGTGAAGACTTTGGAGAATGTCCCCTCGGTGGCCTGCCCCGGCGGGGGGGCCTCGCGAACTGCACCTCCTCGTCAGCCAGAACAAAAGCGGGTTTGAGTCTGTTAATGCAAATCAGCTCCCGTCTGCCCCCTAAATCTAGCAGAAAATGCTTCTGCCCGGTCTCCAGCACTCGAAACGGTCCGTCGTAAAATGGCCGCAAACTTGGACGCTGGGCGTCATGTTTAACAAAAACAAACTCTGCATTTTTTAAAGCTTTGGGCACAAAAACGTGTGGGAAACTGTGATGGATTGGGCCAGGAAGTGTGTTTGCTCCTGAGCCGCTCTGCCACGGCTGAGCGGGGGGGCCACTAGGTGCGGGATTATCAGGAAGAAATTCCCCGGGCAAACGAAGCGGTTGGGCGAAAACTAATTCAGCCGGGGAAGCGTGCAAATCTTCCTTAGGTGCAGAACGCAACCCTAATAAAACCCATGGAAGTTTGTCTACCCAATTTGTATCCGTTAGCGACGCTCTGAGGGCTGCTTTCAATGACCTGTGAAAGCGTTCGCATAAACCATTAGCCTGGGGGTTATACGCGGTGGTGCGATGAATCTTCACCCCTAAGCTGCGGGCTGTCGATGACCACAGCTCGGAAATAAATTGGGGACCCCTGTCGGACGTTATGTCCGACGGTACACCAAAACGCGCAACCCATGCTGCTAAAAATGCTCGCGCAACTTCTTCCGCTGTGGTTGATGCCAGAGGAACCGCCTCTGGCCAGCGCGTGGTGCGGTCTACCATCGTCAAAAGGTGTGTGTGCCCGTGTGATAACGGAAGCGGGCCGACCAGGTCAATATGCACATGATCAAAACGCTTAGCGGGGATGTGGAAAGGTTCTAACGGGGCCTTAGTGTGTCTGTGTATTTTAGCTCGCTGACACGCTACGCAGGCTGCTGCCCATTCCTTGACCTGTTTGCGCAACCCGGGCCAAACAAATTTCTCCCCCACCAACTTAATCGATGCGCGCACCCCCGGGTGCGCGAGAGAATGGACCAAGTCAAAAACACGGCGACGCCACGCGGTTGGCACCACAGGGCGGGGCCGTCCCGTGGAGACATCACAGATTAGCGGGGGCATACCGTTTTGTTGCACCCTGTGCTCCAGCCTTAACCCTGTTGGTCCAGACTGGAGCGCGCGCACGTCCGCGTCGTTAACCTGCTCCGCAGCCATAGCTGCATAATCTAACCCAACACAGACCGGGGCTGCGCACGCTCCCGCGTCGCTGCCCGGGCCCGCGGCCATGGCTACAGAGTCTGCCCCTATGGGGCTTGGCGGTGCTACTGCACGCGAGAGGCAGTCTGCTACAACATTGTGTTTACCCGCGACATGCTGAATATCAGTAGTGAACTCCGATATGGCGGCTAGTTGCCTTTGTTGCCGGCCTGACCAGGGTTCTGAAATTTTGGCCATCGCAAACGTTAGCGGTTTATGATCCACAAAAGCGGTGAAACGTCGCCCCTCTAACCAGAACTGAAAATGACGGATGGCCAAGTGTAGGGCCAAAAGCTCCCTGTCAAACGCGCTGTATTTCCGTTCACTATCGCGCAAGGTCCTGCTGAAAAACGCGAGGGGTTGCCAGGTACCTGCCACAAACTGTTCAACTACCGCCCCCACCGCTACATCGGAAGCGTCAGTGGTGAGCGCCATGTGGGCCGTTGGAACTGGGTGCGCTAACAAAACTGCGTTTGCCAGGGCTGATTTGACCTGGGCAAAAGCGCGCTCCCGCTCCGGAGACCATTCAACTTTATTTGCGGGCTTTTGTTTTTTTAACGCGATGTACAATGGCTGCATGAGTCGTGCTGCGCTTGGGAGGAAACGGTTGTAAAAATTAACCATCCCTAGAAACTCCTGAAGCGCCTTGACCGTTTGAGGTTGCGGAAAATCCGTTATGGCACGCACTTTATTTGGAAGGGGAACTGCCCCCTCTGCCGAAACGCGATGTCCCAAAAAATCAATCTGCGCCACCCCAAACTGACACTTTGCTGGGTTAACTATTAACCCGTGCTCTGCCAACCTCTGGAAAACTGCTGTGAGGTGTTTTTCATGTTCGCCTTCGGACGCGCTGGCTACCAAAATATCGTCCAAATAAACGAACACGAAAGGCAGGTCGCGTAAAACTGCATCCATCATGCGCTGGAAAGTCTGCGCGGCCCCCTTGAGGCCAAAAGGCATGCGCAAGAACTCAAAAAGGCCGAAAGGCGTTATGACCGCTGTTTTGGGTACATCCTGCGCGCGCACTGGCACCTGGTGATAGCCGCGCACCAAGTCTATTTTAGAAAAAATGCGCGCCCCCGCCAAATGGACAGAAAAATCCTGAATGTGCAGAATCGGGTAGCGGTCATGAGCTGAAACGTTGTTCAACCTGCGGAAATCACCGCAAGGTCACCGCGAGCCGTCAGCTTTTGGACCATGTGTAACGGCGTAGCCCAAGAGCTCTTGGAACGTCTAACAATGCCCAGTTTTTCCAGATTAGTGAACTCCTCGCGCGCGATGGCCAGTTTAGCTGGGTCCAAGCGCCGAGCCTTTGCAAACACGGGATGGCCTGTGGTCGTTATGAAATGTTCTACCCCATGTTTGGCCACCGTTGCTGAAAACGTGGGGACTGTGAGTGCTGGAAACTGAGCAAGCAGAGTGTGAAACTTACCACCCGCAGCTGAGACGCTGGCATGTGCAGTTGGTGGGGCCACCCGAGCTGTGCAGGGAATAGAATGAAAGGACAGTGCATTAATCAGACGTCTATTAGCAAGGTCAACCAATAAACCATGTGAGCACAAAAAATCAGCCCCTAACATGTTGAAACTGACTGCTGCTACAATAAATGTCCACTCAAATGAACGGCCCTGTAAGGACAGAAGCATGGTCCTCTCACCAAATGTTTTAATCGTGGAGCCGTTCGCTGCTGACACTGACACCCAGGGGGCTTTAGAAGGCGACAGCCGTTCCGCGTAGGTGGGTGTGACGAAGCTCAGCTGAGAGCCCGTGTCCACGAGGAACTGTTTCCCCGAGCGTGCATCCGTCAGGTAAAGCAGCCTGTTCTCGTTGCCGAGGGTCGCAGCTGCTACCGGCCCTCGGTCTTGGCGTTTCCCTGGCGCTTAAAATTGCACGGTGGGACGCACCTGTGCACTCTCTCTGCAAAACGGCGGTGGTAGAAGCACGAGCCGTTCTCCGCTCCGCGTCGTCTGGCTCCTGTCGCCGCCGTCGTTGGTGCGTCTGGCGCCGCGGCCGCTGTACCCGCACTGTGTCCAGACGCCGTTCCTGGACTGGCCGCCGCGGCCGAGACCGCGTTCCGCTTGTGGGCGTCGACCAACCTCTGCGCCTCCTTGCTCAACCCATGGTAGTCTCGCCTGGCCAATCGGGGTGACTCTGCCAGGGCCACTCTCACTGCTGGTGGTAGGGTTCGAAGGAAAAGGTGGGCGAAAATGAATTCGCCATCCTCAGAGGCTTTGAGCTGCAGCATCTTCACCATCAGGTCCGCAGGTCTATCGTTTTCGGCCTCCGTCAGCGCCAGGAGCCCCTCTGCTCGTTGTTGGACTGAGGGGGTGAAATGGCTGATCAGCGCGTCCTTCAATGCGCTGTACTTGTCGCTGTCTGGTGGATGATTAACCAGATCTTCCACTCTCTGGACCGTGTCGCTGTCCAGCTTCGCTACCACGTGGTAGAATCTTGTGTCATCGTTGGAGATTCTCCGGAGGTTGAACTGCGCCTCGATTGCGCTAAACCATGAGCGCGGGCTGTGCTGCCAGAAATCGGACAGCCGGATCGTGGAGGCGGCCATCAGGCTGGCTTCCACCGAGCCCCGCTCGGGAGAATTCTGTCTGCTCATTCTCCGTTGTAGGTCACCAGTGTAGAAGCATGCTCAAATAACGAGGCTGAGTTTCAGTCATAAAACCAGCTTTATTTGACAGAACGCAGCTTCTAGCATTCTCAAAGCAGGAAAGAGAAAGAATCATACTTCAACCCCCTTTTATACATTTCCAGCATCAGAATTCAAGTCACATGGTGTCTTCAGTCAACATACAGTTACAAAGCATCCCCTTGAAGCTTCACCATTGTCTCTCATTTCTTGATGAACCGGAAAACCCTCCAGGGCGTCTTCTGTGGGACAAAGAGACAAATCTCACACTTCCTTGTTACCTCCTGTAGATTCGAGTCCTTAGTCCTTGCAGACATGACACCCCACAATACACATTCAGTCCTGTCTCTGTGGCAGCGTGAGCCCACAATGTGTGTCGGCCACAACAGGAATATAAAATGACATGCATCAGTGTGTTTCATACAACGTTATACTATATAACCAGACTCATGCTATAGTATTCTAGTGTGCACATGAGGTATAACCACGGCTGTTGTGGGGCTGCTGCTGGACTGAGTCCCACATCCTAGATGGATCTACTGGATTACACGGTTTTGGTTATGGCATGGTTGGCAACCATGTCATCCAGCTCTTCTGGCTGCCTGCAAGTACACCACAACACATTCAGAATTACAACAGATTAAGCAGAAGCACTATAATCATAAGCTAATCTGTATAATCAAAACAAAGTAAACCATTTGATAAATGTTTCATATACAGTGATGTGAAAAATTGTTTGCCCCTTCCTGATTTCTTATTTTTTTGTATGTCAAACTTAAATGTTTCAGATCATCAAAGAAATTTCAATGTTAGACAAAGATAACACACATAAACACAAAATGCAGTTTTTAAATGAAGGTGTTCATGATAAAGGGAAAAAAAATCCAAGCCTACATGGCCCTGTGTGAAAAAGTAATTGCCCTTTAACCCTAATAACTGCTTGGGCCACCCTTAGCAACAACTGCAATCAGGTGTTTGCAATAACTGGCAATGAGTCTTTTACAGTGCTGTGGAGGAATTTTGGCCCACTCATCTTTGCAGAATTGTTGTAATTCAGCCACACTGGAGGGTTTTCGAGCATGAACTGCCTTTTAAGGTCATGCTACAGCATCTCAATCACATTCAGGTCAGGACTTTGATTAGGCCACTCCAAAGTCTTCATTTTGTTTTTCTTAAGCCATTCAGAGGTGGACTTGCTGGTGTGTTTTGGATCATTGTCCTGCTGCAGAACCCAAGTGTGCTTCAGCATGAGGTCACAAACGGATGGCCGGACATTCTCCTTCAGGAATTTTTGGTAGACAGCAGAATTCATGGTTCCATTTACCACAGCAAGTCTTCCAGGTCCTGAAGCAGCAAAACAGCCCCAGACCATCACACTACCACCACCATATTTTACTGTTGGCATGATATTCCTTTTCTGAAATGCTGTGTTACTTTTACACCAGATGTAATGGGAAACACACCTTCCATAAAGTTCAACTTTTGTCTTGTCAGTCCACAGAGTATTTTCCCAAAAGTCTTGGGGATGTTTTCTGGCAAAACTGAGACAAGCCTTTATGTTCTTTTTGCTCAGCAGTGGTTTTCGTCTTGGAACTCTACCATGCAGGCCATTTTTGCCCAGTTTCTTTCTTATGGTGGAGTCATGAACACTGACCTTAACTGGGGCAAGTGAGGCCCATAGTTTTTTGGTTGTTGTGGAATCTTTTGTGACTGCTTGGATGAGTTGTCGCTGCGCTGTTGGGGTAATTTTGGTCGGCCGGCCACTCCTGGGAAGGTTCACCACTGTTCTATGTTTTTGCCATTTGTGGATAATGGTTCTCACTGTGATTCGCTGGACTCCCAAAACTTTAGAAATGGCTAGAAAATTGAACTGAGCTTTCAAAAGATGTGATAAACCATAGTTTGTTTTAACAGGGGGGCAATCACTTTTTCACACAGAGCTATATAGGTTTGGATTTATTTTTTTTACCCTTAATGATAAACACCTTCAATTAAAAACTGCTTTTTGTGTTTACTTGCATTATCTCAGTCTAATATTTAAATTTGATGATCTGAAACATTTAAGTGTGACAAACATACAAAAAAAAAGAGAAAGAAATCAGGAAGGGGGCAAACACTTTTTCACACCACTGTAGATTTAAATTAATGACAAGTTCACACATTTTTCACAGTACTTGAAAATGATATAATTTCTGTCCATTTTGAAAAATATTTTCAGAGCGCTGCACATTTTAATTTCATCTGGTTCTAGAAGGAAAGAACGATGTTAAGCGTAATGAGAGGAAATAAAAAGAAACATACCTTTGTGCTCACAGCTGTCCTCAGGTCATCACCCATCCATCTGTGAACTGCACTTGGGCTTGCTGCAAAGACCTAAAGTTACTGACAACTTCCTGTGTATACAGACTTAAAATAAATGAAGGCATGGTCGGAGTTAGGCAGAATCTTTACATCTGAACTCCACGTTGTATGTTGGTAGGGATCCAGCCCGTTAACTCCTTAAAGCCTCGCCAAATAGCGTGCCTTTGCAGTCCTGTTCAGTTAGGCGTAGTACTGTCCTTTTAAATTTTTCTTTGAACAGTCCATTTTGTGATTTTTTTTTTCTCCGTTCATTTATAACAAATGTCGAGGCATCAGCCGGCCTTCACCTCCCAGAATGCATTGTGTGTTTGTCACGTGGGCTGGCAAGCTCTATATCCCCAAATTAAATATTAAAACCCTCGTTTTTTTAAAATTTTTGAATCAATATAATCAACAATGAAAGCCTGAGTCACAAGGCATTTGCGGAAATTCAACGGTTCAGTTCAACACTTTTTTTAACACACATTTTTTGCTGCGTAATAAAACACAAGGCCTAAGGAACAACAAAACTCTCAACTATTTATCCATTTATTTTTAATAAGTTGGATGAAAAAAAGAAGTAATCCATACTTTAGTAAATGGAACAGATTTATTTTGTTCTTACAATCACAGCAAAGGTTAAACAAAAAAACCTCCAATATTGTAAAAATATTTCTGTAAAACTCTTGTTACAATGTTTTACTAAACACACATATCTACATTCTCCATACACTCAAGTGAACACTACCTACAAGCAAATTATACAGGGATACATGTTTGCGATGTACAACCCTCTTTTTGTTTCATCCTAGCTGGCAGTGTGTTGTGAAACAAAGATAGTTTAAGTAAGCATGCAAATTTAATTTAAAAAAGCATTTTATTACATCTCCGTGTCAGTTTTTTCAGACTCTGCGTCAGAATCGATGTCCGGGTCTGTATCACCATCCATGTCACAACTCTTCTCGTTGTCAGAATCACTCACAAAATCCTCATCATCAGAATCACTCACAAAATCCTCCTCCCAAAAGTTCTCAGCATCCAGACGACCCTGCCAATAGTCCTTAGCTCTTTGCAAATGTTGAGCCATCTTCTCATCGCCCGTAAACAGCATTTCTGAAATTTCAGAAATCTTGGGGGTGATGCGTGGTGTTTGTCTAAGTTTGTGAAGGAAAGCCTCTGTAATTCCAACGTACATTGGTATACAAGTATACATGTAGTTTAATTTGGTCAGTCTCTGGAGCACTGGAATGAAGCGCCTGTTCCGCAGTCTTTTTGTGATCTCTTCAAAGTGAGCCAGAAAGAAATACTCGGACTTCACCAGGCAATCATGGTGGTTTTGATCGAAGTTGTTGATCCAACAACCATTGCATATTTTTTCTCTGTATTTGTTGATGGTAACATCAAGAAATCTTATCAACTCAAATTTTACTATGTCCAGAAACACAGGAGGTAGATGATTCATCGTGTATATTGGGTCATCTTCCAACAAAACCGCGTCGAGGCCTGTAGAGGGAGAACCGTGTGGAGGATCAGTGGTGTATTCTTCAGCATCCATAGAACAGATCTGCTCCATTGCAGAAGGGAGGGTAGGTGAAGACGGTTGAGGAGGACCCTCGCCATCCAGGGAGCATGTTTGTGAAGCCGGGCGGTCATCCTTGCTCAATAATTTTTCACAAGGGTCTTGTTCATGACACTGTTGGAGAGCCACACACGGGTTTGCCTGCATTTTGGTCTGGGTAAAATGGCTGGTCGGGCGGTCGTCTTTTAAAATCGGAAGGCAGGGTTAGTTGTGGGAGGTCATGGGAGTGGCGTCATCTGGGAAAGCTAGGGTTTTTTTCACCATTACCACATCTCTTGTGGTACAGCTGGAAATGAAGAGGACTTTGAGCTTTTCGCCTTTCTCATCAACCATTTTGGGACACACTGCAGTCAGAATTGAAATACTGCAAGACAAATTTGTCATCAGATGGCAGGTCATCTGTTGACACCTGACGAGTCGCATGGAAGTACCACCTCCCAGACGGTGAAGCCTTTGTCTCCCACACACTACTAACCAACACTCTCCTGGTAGTGAATGCCAGTTGTTGTTCTTCTTTCACTCGCACAGGTGTCTGGGTCTGTCTTTTGTAGCAGGCTCGTCTTCCACCTCTGTCTGTTGGTGATGTACATCATTTGTTTTCAGATCAGCGCGGATGACATGTTCCAGTACACTCCAGTCACTTGCTGCAAGTGTGGCTTTTCTGGAGAGTGGAACAGAAGTTTCCCCTTCATCCAGCTGGTAAAAACACAGTTCGCTACTTGCGTGGTTGAACACATAACCCCATCTACCTCCAGCTTCTAACTGAAATTCCTCCTGAAGACTCCTGGTTGCGGGGGTCTGGACACGCCACAACATTCTCTTTTTTGGGGGTGATCCTGGACCGATATGGAAGAAGGTGGAAGCAGGTGTTTCGCTGATCAGACGAGGGTCACTAGGCCTCTTAGTCATGGTGAGTGTTTTTCTGTCTTTTTCGAAAAGATTGTTAATTTTTCTGATTTGGGGATACTTATCATTTTTGTACGCTCCACCCCTGTAGTTTCATTGGTTAGGTCATCATTGGACAGGGCGTCTGTCACCTGGACCTGGACCTGGACTTGGACCTGGCATCTTACTGGTTAAGGCGGGTCGCAAGCTTATAGATGTTGGTGGGTAACCAAATTCACGAACTATGGGATATGATATGATAGACGTTTCACACTTGAGAATACTCCATTTTATTTGTTCATGTGCCTCATAATACACACAAAATAACAATGTATAAAAAATCTTTTACTTTTTGGTTTGTACATCAATGCGTGAGTACAAACAAGGAGGAGGAAAAAGAGAAACTTATTTTTATTTCCAAATATCATAAACTTTGTTTTCATCAAATTTAAGATGGCTTATTTTTATCAAACCGTGTTTTTAAGCCTAACCCTTTCACTTTCAGTGTTTGGTGCTAAAACTTTCAAGTTATTGCCTGAGCTAAAAAGTTTAGGTCTAAGGGTAGAATATTGTGCCATCCTGCGTTTCAGTGTGTAGACAGGTGGATTTTATACCTGAAAACTGAACATGTTGTTTTCTGTTCTTTTTACTATTTTTCTAATTTAGACAGTAAAATGGTATGATCTCTGTATCAAATTCTTTTAAAAAATCCGTAGTAACTGGGACATGATGCTGCAGGTTAGCTTTAGTTCTTTACTGTTGTTTTTAACTGTAGAGTTATGTTGATTCTTAGGTGTAATGGCACAGATGTCTCTGTGTGCTGAATCTGGTAAACATAGCCTGCTAAACTTTTCTCCCACAAAGCAGGAAGGAATAAACACTGATTGGCAGAGTGATCAAGTTAAAATGGTAGATGTGATTTCAGAAGATGTGTTTTAGAAAAGCAAGTGATGGCACAATATTTTATCAACGCTTACAACATACCCGTTGGTTATTCGGTATTTTTCGTGAGAGAAATCAAAAAAAGCCATCATACTGTACCTAAAAAGGAAACTTTACCTTTCTAGCTACCATCAAGTAATGTGGATAAAAAAGTTATTAGCTTATCTTTTAAAACAAACATTTTTTAGAATTTGGCACGGTAAATACACTTGTAAATGATAAATCTGTGTTTTGTGTGAATACAAAAAAATGCAGTTTGTCACTTTTTCTAAAACAACTAAATACTTGAGAAAAGTATTCTTTTAAATTTTATGTGCGTAATGCATTTTTACTTAACTTACACTTGTAAAGTTTTGAAAAAGACTAAATCTTATTAGTGGTGTGATTAATATAACTAGAATAATTTTGCAAGTATAAAAAAGTAGCATGCTGCAGAGAATCTGATCACCAGGCAGATTGTGTGTGTGTGTGTGAGAGAGAGAGAGAGAGAGAGAGAGAGAGAGAGAGAGAGAGATTTGATTTTTCAACACACCTTTATTGTCACAAATTCAACAGAAAAACACAACAACTAAAACAACTAAAAGAAGCAATGGAAAAGAAAAATGACTCACTGACAAGAAATCAAAGACACAAGTAACCAAACCAGGAAAACTAAAACAAAAAACTTGCTCCTTACATCAGGATTATACCATAGGTAATTTTCCCCTCCTTAACACAACACAGGATGTGCTTAAAGCACCACATAGCCTCAAAGGTTTCAACATTTTGCATCAGATGATAGTAATTGTAATCAATCATTATTTGAGCCTTAATCATGCCAACCAGCATGTCTTTTACATTACAATCCAGTATTTGTTCAATTTTTCTTTTCCTACTAACATAGATAGCCATTTTAGCCTGACCCAGGATGAAATTTAAAAGTTCACTCTTTTTCTTAGTTCTCTGCCTATATGGAAAACCCAAGATAAAAATCTGCAGGGAAAAGACTTCTCCAAACAGATAAAACAGCTTCCCCAAAAAAACAAACAACAAATGCAGTCTGTTACAGTCCAGAAAACAATGAAACACAGTCTCTTTCTGAGGACAAAAAGGACAAACCTCAACAACATTTGGGTTTAAAATGGAGATAAAAGCATTTACAGCCACAGCACCATGTAAAACTCGCCATTGTAGGTCTCCAGCCTTCTCAGTTAATGGTGGTTTATAGAGTGCTCTCCAGGCAGGCCTCACCTCTGAACCCAAACCCAAGTGTTTCCTCCATGGTGTATCAGCTCGACCTTTTAACTTATTTACATTTAAAACTTTCACCAAAAGTCCATACATTTTTTTACCCGGAGAGTCACAAATGTTAATGTGTTCAGAGTTTAAAAACACACCAGTGCCATCTTTAAAATCAGGAGATAAAACACTAAAAGGAAAAGGCTCATCAGAAGTTCGCACAGAGTTTTTGCAGTGTAAAACAATAGCAGAGTGTTCTTCTGCAGACAGGCAGTCTCTCCAATCTTTCAGCAAATTCATTATAGTTCTGACTGAAGAAACACCAAGAGCAGAGCACAGGGCAACAGCATTGTCCAAGTTAGGACCACATAAATTTACCAAGTGTCCCAGCGTTGTGACCTTTGCAGAAATGAACTTTTTTAAAACAGAAGGTCCTAAAGCATTGCCCACATCAAAACGGGTCCCGAACACAAGTGGTTCCTTTAAAAGCCAGAAAGGTGACAAGGAAGCCTGGGGAGAGTTCTTTTTAAAAAGTCCCCAGATTTTAAAAGCACTTTGGTAAAACTGGGGAAGTTCTGGGAGTTTTTGGCTCCTTAAGTCCATTAAAAACAGCGACTCCTCTAGTCCAAGCCCTCCACAGCGAGCCAGGACAGCTCTGGCAATAGGTCTCCACACAAGGTCGAGGGGGCCACTCAGCAGTCGCTGAATGAACTGCAGGCGGAAGACAGCCCCCCTGCTGGCCAGATGGATGAGCCCTTGACCACCTTCTTCCCTCGGTAAAAACAGGATGCTCTGTGGAACCCAATGAAGACGGTCCCAGAAAAAGTCCACGACTATAGACTGCACTCTGGCCAGCAAATTGGGTGGAGGGTCCAGTCAAGACAGTCGATGCCACAGCATCGAAGCAATCAAATTGTTGATGATTAAAACACGACCTCTGAAGGACAAGTTTGGCAGAATCCATTTCCATTTTTTCAGTCTTCCTTCAACTTTTTCTAAAAAACACTCCCAATTTTTCCCAGTAAAAGTCTGATTTCCTAAGAACACACCAAGATATTTAAAACCACCTTGTGTCCACGAGAGACCACCAGGTAGGGCAATTTTTTGTGGTCTCCCCCCCACCACAACAGCTTCACTCTTACCCCAATTCACTCTCGCTGAGGAGCACTCACCAAAAAGATTGACAGTTCTTAAAAGGTAGTCTACATCATTTTGATTTCTTGTAAAAACAACAACGTCATCAGCATAGGCAGACACTTTAAAAACAGAGTCAGAGTTGGGGACTTTAAAACCAGTGAGGCCTTGCCTTAGTTTACAAAGGAGGGGCTCAATGGCAAGAGAGTACAGCATACCTGAGAGGGGGCAGCCCTGTCGGACACCCCTCTCAACTTTGAAAGGAGCACTCAAACCACCATTAATCTTAAGAATACTCTCAATGTCTCTATACAAAGCCTGGATCTTGGCGATGAACCCTGAGCTGAAACCAAAGGCCTCTAATGTCTGCCAAAGGTATGAATGTTCAACTCGGTCAAACACCTTTTCTTGGTCTATTGAAATAAGACCAAGTTCTTTGACCAATGAGCTGGAGAGTTCCAAAACATCACGAATTAAAAAAATGTTGTCTGTAACCAACCTACCAGGTACACAGTAGGTCTGGTCTACATGTATGACCTGCTCCATCGCCTTCCTCAGTCTGGTAGCCAACACTTTGGAGAGAATTTTGTAGTCAGTACAGAGGAGGGCCACCGGACGCCAGTTTTTAATGTCTTTCAAGTCGCCTTTCTTTGGAAGGAGGGTGAGGACTGCTCTCCTACAACTTAGGGGCAGGTGACCCTTCCGCAGACTGTCAGACAGTACTTCCAGTAAGTCCTCACAGATCTCAGACCAGAACGCCTTGTAGAACTCCGATGGTAGACCATCTATCCCTGGGGCTTTTCCATACTGAAGAGACTGGACAGCCACTGCTAGTTCTTGCAGAGTGATCCCGCTCTCCAGCTCCGCATTCATGCTAGCCATCACCTTTGGCAAGTCCGTCAAAAAATGACTCAGTGCATGTGGATTCTCAACAAATTCTTTCTTAAAGAGATCCTTGTAGAAAGCAGCTGCAAAGTGATGGATCTTCGCAGACTCATGGATCAGCCGCCCGTCCTCGGAGCTAAGAGAGTGGATCATCCTCCTCTGACCATTCTTCCTCTCCAGACCAAAGAAAAAATGAGATGGAGCATCCATTAGTGCGATGTTCTGGAACCTACTGCGTACCACAGCGCCCCTGGCAGCCACACCTAGTAGGTCAGTTAAAACAGACTTTTTGCCATTGAGGGCCTCAAAATGTCCTCTTTCTCCTGTGGAGCCTGCCAAAGACTGCAGCTCCACTACTTCTCTCTCCAGGTCCCTGACAGACCTGGCCAAGTCTCCAGAGACATTGCGAGTATACTGTAGGCACAGATTCTTTATTTGGCTCTTCCCTACATCCCACCACTGCTGCAAAGAACTAAAATTTGATTTTGTTAATTTAAAATTACTCCAAAAAAACATAAAAGCAGTTTTAAAACTGTTATCCGATAAAAGTGACGTGTTAAAATGCCAGTATGCACTACTGCACTTTATATTCTTGATAAAAACACAACACTGAACCAGGGAATGATCTGTGAAGCCAACAGGGACTATAAAAGCACTTTTAAAAATGCTAAAATGGTGCTTAAAACTGTAAACCCTATCCAGTCTAGCTAAGGACAGAATATTGTCCTTTCTATGGCTCCATGTGTACTGTCTAGCCTTGCCATGAAAATTTCTCCACACATCACACAGATCATGAGCTTCTATGAGACCTTTTAAAACTCTCTTGGATGCAGCATGTGGCTCTGGGTGATTCCTATCCATAAGAGGATTTTCTGTACAATTAAAATCACCTCCCACAAATAAAAAGTCATCATTGCTGCAATTTTTGATTGTGTCATCTAAAATATTTAAAAAGGCCAATCTTTCTGTGCCTACGGTTGGAGCATACACATTTATAAAAACAACTTTCACATTCTCAAAAACAGCTCGAACTTTTAAAATGTGGCCTGCAATTATCTCATCAATGTCATAAGAAAGTGGAATAAAATCTTGAGAAAATAAAATACCCACTCCACCACTACTGCTGCTTTTATGACTAAGAAAAATTTCCCCTCGCAATTCCCTCCTCCAGTCAGCAGCATTGTCCTCAGAACTATGAGTCTCCTGAACAAACAGAACATTAATTTTCTTGCATTCTGCAAGAGTAAAAACACACGCTCGCTTGGACATTTCCCTTGCTCCATTGATATTGAGTGTGCCAAAATTAAAACTACACATGTGGACTTCCGGTTATGGCTGCCACGTAAGACGGACGTGTCTCACTCTGCTCTGCTCCTGGAGAAAAAAATCGGCAAATAACTCTCTCATTTGGGACAGAACGTATCCCAGCGTTTGGGCGAGGATATGTCGGCGAAGCCTAAGGCTGGAAAACCAGGTAGAGGAAAAAGCGAGCCGCCGGAACAGTCCAAATTAACGGACTTTCAGGTCTTTGACGCAGCAAACAAAACTCCATATATGGCGGAGGAGGCTGGCAACCGTGCGATGTCTGCGGGGAGCGGCGCAGATGCGCTGATGGCTGCCATGAGGTCAATGAGAGCGGACTTTTCCTCTAGATTTGATGGGATTATGACAGCGTTGGAAGGAATAAGAAAGGAATTGGGTGACTGTGTAGAACGAACGGCGCAGGCGGAGCTCTGTCTCGCTAGTGCTGAAGATGACGTCACCCGTCTTCAATTAAAGGTGCGCACTTTGGAAAAAAAAAAATGTCTGGAAGATAATATTTTGGATTTGGAATCTCGGTCGAGACAGAATAACTTGAGGCTGGTGGGTCTTCCAGAGGAATCAGAAGGTCGGGACGTATGTTCCTTTCTGGAAAAGTGGATTCCGGAGGTGCTGGGCAGCGAGGAGTTGCAATCAGCAGTGGTTCTGGAAAATGCACATCGTATTGGCCCACGGAAAGATAAGGGACCGCCGAGGACCTTAATTATGAAGTTTCTTAGCAACAGAGACAGGATGAAGATCTTCAACGCTGCACGAGCTAAAGGAGAGATTAAACACCAGGATCAGCAGGTGCGGTTCTACCCAGATTTGGCCACAGGAATCCAACAATTGAGGAAGCAGTTTGATCCCATACGTAAGGAGCTGCGCAACCTTGGGATTCGTCATGGTGTAATCTATCCTGCGAGACTGCTGACCACGTATGAGGGCAGAACCCACATCTTCAAGACCCCAGAGGAGGCGCAGGAGTTTATCAAGAAGATCAAAGAAGAAGAAGAGACTGGTGGGAGCTAAGCATGAACAAAATATAAGGTAGAATAATTAAGCATTTGCACAGGCATCTGACTGACTTGAAGTAAATAGCAAGTTTACAAAATATAGATTGTATTATATATTAAAAAAACAAACAAACAAAAAAAACTATGATGTACAAAGTTGCTAAAAATTTTGGAGTTAAGTTGGAAAACTACAGAGGAGAGTTAATGTTACGTCATTAAAAACAGTAGAGTTAGGGTGATTGGGAGGATGAAGAAGGAGTGGCTTAGGCTGTTCCCCGTGGGTGTGGAGCGGTCGATGGCTATATCGGGAGACGGAATTTTTCTTTTGATTTTGGGGGGTTCGCCACAAGTGTGGGAAGGGGGGATTTGTTTGTGTGTAGTTTGTAGGATGAATGTTCAACCACTCATGTTTTTGCTTCTCTGTATGAGCATGTTTACACTGCAAGGTAATCCCAAACTCTCTATTGATCATAAACCAAAGTATTAATCTTAATTTAACTTCATGGAATTGCAGAGGTCTACAAAATTTAAAAAAACTTAAACAAGTTATGAATAAAATAAAAGACATGGGTTCAAAAATTGTGTTTTTACAAGAAACTCATCTAATAGAGGAGGATATAAAAAGAATTAGGAGTAGATGGCAAGGAAGTGTCTTCACCTCATCATTTTCATCCCGGGCCAGGGGAGTTATGACTCTCATACATAAATCAGTCCCTTTTCAAGTGAAAAATGTAATTGGAGACAAACTTGGAAGATATGTAATCATTCAAGGTTCTTTGCTATTAGAAAATATAAATCTTGTGAACTTATATGGTCCCAATATAGATGATCAAAAGTTCTTTGCTAATTTATTTCTTATCTTATCATCACTTACAGGGCAACATATAATAGCAGGGGATTTTAATTGTACATTGAATCCAGGTATAGATAGATCAACAGGACTGGATTGTACGCACAATGGATGTAGGATGACTATTAATCATTTTATGAAAGAATTGAGATTGTTAGATATATGGAGAGAAATGAAACCACAAGTTAAAGCCTATTCTTGTTATTCCAGTACCTACAAGACATTCTCACGTATTGATTATTTTTTGATTTCCACAGAATTAAGATCCAAGATTCAAAACTGCTTTTATGATAACATCGTGATCTCTGATCATGCACCCTGTTGTCTAATATATGTAGATAAAAAATTGACAAAGGAATCAGGTAGATGGCAATTTCAGCATAAATGGCTTCAGGATGAGGAATTTGTCAAGTATATAGAAAAACAGATAGACGAGTTCTTTGACATCAATACTACACAAACATCAGCATGTGTAAAGTGGGAGGCTTTCAAAGCTTTTATTAGGGGACATATTATTAGTTATACAGGATCAAAATCTAAGAAGACTCGAGAGGAGAGAGCTAAATTGGAACATAAAATAAAAAGTCTTCAGGAAAAAGTGTATGCAGGAAGTGATCCAAGGTTGGAGAATGAATTACTGATTTTGAGAGCTGAATACGACAAAAAATCAGCGAATAGAGCTGCCTCGAGTCTTCTAAGATTGAGACAATCTTTTTATGAACAAGGTGAAAAATCAGGAAAATTATTGGCATGGCAGATTAAACAATTAGAAATTAAAACACCAATTACTAGTATTATAAGTAATGGACAGGTAGTTATAGATCCTTTAGAAATTAACAGAGCCTTTAGAGATTACTATGAAAAATTATATGATACTAAAAATGAATGTGATTTAACAAAACTAAATGGGTTTCTGAACGAACTATCTATACCGTGTATTCCAAATGAAAACAGGGAGATATTGGAGTCTAAAATTAGTCAAGAAGAAGTTGGGCTAGCCATTGATAATATGAAATCAGGAAAAAGTGCAGGACCAGATGGTCTTCCAGTTGACCTTTATAAAAAATTTAAGAATAAATTAATAAAACCTTTTTTGGAAATGGTTTTAGAAGCATTTCAAAATAATAATTTACCATCATACATAAATAATGCCTTAATTATACTGCTGCCAAAACCAGGTAAGCCCTCTAATAAATGTGAAAATATGAGACCAATAAGCCTATTAAACGCCGACCTTAAGATAATCTGTAAAATTTTAGCAAGACGAATACAAGAAATTTTACCAAATATTATTAATCGAGATCAGAATGGCTTTATAAAGGGAAGACAAGGCTTCCATAATGTAAGAAGACTATTTAATATTATTTATTTTAATAAAGAAGCACCGGATACAGCTCTCCTATCACTGGACGCCGAAAAGGCCTTTGATAGAGTTGAATGGCCCTTTCTTTTTGAAGTCCTACAAAGGTTTGGACTTGGAAATAATTTCATAAAATGGGTTCAAATAATATACAATAATGCTACAGCAGAAATCCTAACAAATAACAATATTTCAAAACCAATAAAAATCAATAGAGGATGTCGACAAGGCTGTCCACTTTCACCTTTACTGTTTACTATGGCAATTGAACCTTTAGCGATAGCGATACGTTTACATTCACAAATATATGGAATTAAAGTTGGACCAACAGAACATAAAATCCCTCTGTACGCCGATGACATAATTTTGTTTATGTCGAATCTAAAAAAATCAATTCCAACCTTGTTGAATTTAATAAAGAATTTTGGGGAAATATCAGGATATAAAATAAATAAAACTAAATCTTCAATATTAATGCTAAATGAGACCCAGAGAAATTACCCAGCCCCTGAGGTAAATCAATTCAATGTTGTAAATCAGTTTAAATATTTAGGAATCCAAATTGTGCCTAAGCTAGAATCAGTCGCCAGTGTCAACTATGAAGCCTTAATGTCAGATATCAATGAGTTAACTCAGAGATGGATGTCACTACCAATGTCGATGATCGGGAGAATCAATATACTTAAAAGTAATATTTTACCTAAAATACTTTATTTATTTCAATACATTCCCTTATCACCACCTTTAGATTTATTCTCAAGAATAAAAAAAAAAGTTAGTGGAATTTATATGGAACAACAGGAGGGCTAGATTACGTCTGTCTTTATTATATTTACCATTTGATCGTGGAGGTCTGAAATGTCCAAATTTTATGTTGTATTATTGGTCGGCACAACTGAGGTCTATGACATATTATTTTTCATCAAATGATTTCCCTCACTGGACTGAAATGGAATCATACAATTTACCTTTACCTCTTCCCATATTCATATACTCAGATTCGGCAAAAAAATTACAAAAACAAGTTAAAAATCCATTTGAAAAGCATATGATCAAAATATGGTGTGAAGCTAAAAACTATTTAAAAGAACCACAGTTATTGTCACAATTTAGCCCAATATGGGGTAATCAATATTTTAAACCAGGGAGAGCGGACGCTGTATTTAAAGTATGGAATTTAAAAGGGATACAAAAGATTCAGGATTTATATTTGCCATGTGCAGATAACATAATGTCTTTTGAAGAGCTGAGGATCAAATTTAATCTCAATAGAACACATTTTTTAAAATATCTTCAACTTAGAAACTTTATTCGATCAAATCAAAATAAAGCCCTCACTCGACCTATTTATTCATCCTTGGAAAAAATGTTGATGAAAGATAGTAAAAGAAAGGGTATTATTTCAGAGTTTTATAACTCATTGACACTATCTTCAAGTGAAAATTCACTGAAAAGATTAAACTACTGGAAAGAAGATCTGCAAACTGAAATTTCAGAGGAACAATGGGAATTGGCTTGTACAGAAGCTCAAACCAAATCAATAAATGTACACCTTAAATTGATACATTTCAAATGGTTAATGCGGATGTATGTTACACCGGAGGAGTTAAATAGATATAACAAAAATATACCAGATACATGCACAAAATGCATGGAAAGTAAAGGGACTCTATTTCATTGTGTATGGGAATGTAGATTAATAAGAATGTTTTGGGAAGAGGTGAGGGTAACAATTGAAAAAATAATCTCAAAACAAATCATATTGAATCCTAAATTGTTTTTGTTGGGTCTGTACCCAGAAAAGCATAATTTTAATAAAAGTGAAAGAACATTCATAGACCTCAGTTTGCTTAATGCCAAAAAATGTATTGCACTATTATGGAAAAAGACTCATAGACCAGATGTGACTCAGTGGTTAAGACAGATGTTAACAAACCTTCCATTAGAAAGAATAACATACATACTGAAATCAAAGGAAATTGTGTTTGAGAATATATGGAGACCTTTTATTGATTATGTAAAAAATTTAAACATAACTCTTGAAGAAGAAGGTGAATGATGTGTGTGGACCTTGTAAATTCCAAACTGGTGAACATAATATGTATACTTATGTATTGGATTGTCTAGACTAAACAGAGGAGCATTGTTGAAGATTTGATTTTGTTGGTGGTTGTTGGTGTTTTTAGTGCATTTTTTTTTTTTTTTGTAGTACTTTAGTGTTAGTGTTTGATTGTTTGTATCATGTTTGTTAAAAAAAAAGGTTCAATAAAGATATTGTGGAAAAAAAACTACACATGTGTATAAGAGGGCAAAGCCAATACAAAAACAGAAAAGAAAGAATGAGCGATAAAAGACTAATCATCCTGGGCAATTTGGTTCTTAACTTTTAGTACAAGCTTTTTTAGTCTGTAGACCTCCTGATCAGTAAAACTTTCCTGCTCAAGCTCTCCCCTATTTTTCATGTAGCCCCGAGCAGAGTCAACAAAACGTTTTAGATCAGGGAAGAAGTTTTCAACTCTAACCATTCTGGATCCCTTAGTGTCCTGCAAAAACTTCTGTATTTTTGTGAAGGGGTAACCGCCTCCACTGGCCACATCATCACTGCTTTCACCATCACTCTCTATCTCAGACCCAGCATAGGAATCTGGCTGAGATAGAGAAACCTCAGAACTGTCTTTGACAACCCTTTTTACTTTGCTCCTCTGCTGTTTGGTTTCCAAATTCTTCCGCTTGATTGAGATTTTACATAACTCTTCATCTATTTCGATGTCATCCTCGTCCTCCAACACTGACTCAGCCACCCTGGTAGCTGTCTCTTCCTGTCTTTCGCTCACCCTGTGTTGTGCTTTTATATTCATCTTTCTAGTCCCACCATCTACCTGGGCCTCATTTGGCTCATCTGTCTGACCCTCAGCGTGATCTCTCTCGGTAATCTCACCCTTGTCCACAATGTTGGTCTGTGCAGCAGCCCTGCGATGTACTTTAACTTTTGCTGCCGTTTCATTTATGATCGACAGGCTGGCTGCGGAGGGCGGCAAAGCCGCCCCGCCGCCAGACAACCTCGCGGCCTCGGCCGAAGTGCCGCCACCAGACGGCCTCGCGGCCTTGGCTGAAGTGCCCGACGGCGCGGCAGCGCCATCAGTTTCGGAAAGCGGCGATGCCGCTCCGTCACCAGACGGCCCCGAGGCCGCACTAGCGGCCTCCCCCGAGTGATCACCCCCCACTCCCTGAGGGCACGATCGAATCAAATGTCCCTCCATTCCGCAGCCGAAACACTTCATATTATCGGAGGTGACGTGGATGGTATAATCAAAGCCGTCAATCCGGTATTTAAATACGAGGTTGAGGCTTTCCTCGCTATTCTTTAAAATCATGAGCACCTGTCGCCTAAAAGACATGACATGCTTTAAATGTGGGGACTTACAACTGAGAGGGATGTGCTTAATGGGGGACAAAAGTTGCCCGTGTCTCGACAGCTCCTTCTCCAACAGCTCATTCTTTAAAAATGGTGGGACATTTGAGATTGTAATTCTCTTCGCGGGATTCACCAGAGACAGAACAGGAACCAGTGTGTCTTTAATCACAACCCCGCTCTCCACTACCTGGTTAACTTTTTCAACACTATCGAGGAAGATCACCACGGCACTGTTCATTCTAGAAGCTGATTTAATGCTTTCATAACCGACCAGCTCCCCCACAGCCAGACTACACTCCTCCACTGAGCAGCTGACAGCCGGTGTCAGTTTGACAGCATGCCGGCGTGTCAGCTTCTTGAACCCGGAGCCTCGCTCCAAAACCATGCTGACCAGCAGAGCTGGCAGCAGAAACCCCCCTCCTAGAATGCCTACCCCACCCCATCTACAGAAAACAACAAAAATTAAGATTATTTAGCAGAAAAAACCCTTAAACACAAAAAGATAGAGAAAAGTTTTAGATAAATCACTCACGCTGTCACACGCTCTCAGCTCGCACTCACGACCACGCCCACTCAGAGAGAGAGAGAGAGAGACTTTGAAAGAAGCCTTTATTGCACACTTCAAAAAAATGTAAGCACACCAATATCATTCCTCCAAGTGTGTCACATTGGAAAAAGTGCAAACTGAAATGTTCCCCCCACACACACACACAACACAGAGCAGTCCCTGCAGTCCACCTATTCAAAGATCCAGTTCTGTGACAGTCAGTTACAGTCAATTAAATGTCATATACCAGTCTGTTCAAACAATATCCCAAAAATGTGTAAAACAGGCAGAGGAACGACCGCCATTCATTCCTCCTGTCGGGCGCGCTTGACAGGCGTTCCCCCTGCTGCTTTACGCAGGGCTGTCAGGTGTTTCTTGAGGCGATAACGCTTCCTTTCATCCAGGAGGTCAAGACCAACCTGCCTTCTTAGCACATCCACAGACTTAATGAATTTATCAGTGTCACTGAAGTAGTCGGCGACCCTAATGGCTTTGTTATAGGTTGCGTCCAGGAATGCATTTATTTCTTCCAGTGAATACAAACTCGTGTTTGTACTGCATTTTGCCTCAATAGACTCAGCATTAGACACAGTGTCGTTCTCAGATTCCATTTTGTCAGCACAACTCAGCTGACTGCTTGGTTCTCCCGGGCCAGTGGATTTATCATGGGCCACATTCTCCTGGACGCCACCCTCAGCAGCTGACTGTTGCTGTTCCATCCCCCGCTGTGTAACAGTAGCAACCTCCGGAAGCACAGCCGCTGATGTCACACAGCGAGATTCTGACGCACCATCAGGTCGGTGCTCTGTCCCCTCCTCCGAAGCAGCAGCAGCTGGCAGAGGCACAGCCGCTGACGTCACACAGCGAGATGATTGTGACGCACCATCAGGTCGGTGCTCCGTCTCCTCCTCCGAAGCGGTAGCGGCTGCCGGCGGCACAGCTGTTGACGTCACACAGCGAGATGATTGTGACGCACCATCAGTGACCTTTTTGGCGACATCGCTATCCACGCTCCCGACCGCAAGCTGGGCCACTGCCGGGCCATCCACAGACACAGCAGCAGGCTCCGTAGCAGGTGCAGCGGGTGCGGAGGCCGCATCGCCATCCGCAGCTGCGGCGTGAGCGGAGGGCTCGCCGCCGGCACCATCCGCGGCCCCGTCAGGGCCCTCCGCCCGCTGCCTGTGCGGACAAGCGAACCGTTTATGGCCCACGTCTCCACATTCGAAACACTTCATCTGTCCCAAGCTCGCATACACCATGTAAGATCCGTCCCCGTGCTTGACCCTGAAGGAGACTTCCAGAGTCTGAGTGGGTGAGTCGAGAAACATGAACACCTGTCGCCTGAGCGATTTCACATGTTTGAACTTGGCGGCCTTGCATCCCAAAGGCAGAGTCGTAAACGGGCCCGCAGACTTCCCAAATCTGCGGAGCTCCGTCACCAGCTGCTCGTCAGTGATGAAAGGTGGAACACCTGAGACGGTGATTCTCGTTGATGGGACAGATAAGGGGGACACCTGTACATACATTTCCCCGATCACCACACCGCTTACAATCAGGGTGTGGACATCGTCTTCAGCCGCCAGAAACACAACCACAGCTCTATTCATTCGGGAAGCCACGCAGACCGCGTCAGGGCCCACCTGCTCGGCCACAGAGAGAGAGAGAGAGAGAGAGAGAGAGAGAGAGAGAGAGAGAGAGAAGAACACTTTTTGACTGGTGGGTGATGTGTCACATCTGGTGACTGTTTGGTGGGGGTTGTCAGCCAGAGGAATGTTAAATTTGCTACCACAAAATAAACCACACTTTTAAATGATAAAGTTTTTGGACAGAATAAATCTTTGATTAATGTAAGTGGAATAATTTTGCAAGTATGCTGGAAAGTTGAATCTAAGTTTTGTTGAAAGTATAATGCTTCTGTGACGTGTCAATAATGAAAATCATTTTTGTTAAACTGTAGCAAACTTCTCAACTTGTAAATGATAAAGTTTTGAAAAGACTAAATCTTTGATTGTTAGTGCTGTTAAAGGTATTATGAATAAACGTTACATCTTGCCATAGAGGTTTTAGGTGGTGATATCAAACACAGATATAAACACATGCTGGTTGTTTCAAGTATTAGTGTTTAATGAAAGTCAAACTTTGCCTTAAGACTGTTTCAGATAACACCGAACTAGCATGAAAAAACCTGAGTCACAAGTCTCTCTTTATTGATGGAAGAAGTAAATACATTTAATGACAATTGATTTTCACAGTTTTAATACAATAATTCATGTGAAAATGTTTTTTGAATGATTAGAAAGTTGATAAATGTCTTTAAAAACAAAGGATTGTTCCTGTAGTGAAAATAGATTAGGATTTCTACAATATGGGAGGTGAGCTAACACCTATGTGTTGGGCTCTAAAAACAACTGAAGTGTGTGTGTGTGTGTGTGTGTGTGTGTGTGTGTGTGTGTGTGAACATCAAACACTTTTTGAGTGGTGGCCAGACAGCCAAATGGAGATGTCATTTAAGGCCCATTTGACGTAAAGCTGCAGACGGTTTGACATAAGCTGGACAGAACACTAGGGAGGAGAGTTTGAATGTTGAAAAAACTGTAGACTGATTTAATAAGGTTTTTTTGAACATACGATTGAGGGAGATGTGAAAATATTTTGTAGTGATCAAGAAAAACAACCATGATTTTAAAAAAAAATTTCAATTAAAAAAGCTCAAGTCATATGGGATGGTAAAAGAACACACAGCTGCACAGACAGCCAAAACCCTCTGCAAATTCTGGTTTAAAGTTGTCATGAGCGGTTGAAAAAAACAAAAAAAACAAGAACTCTGCCTTTAAGTTATAAAAAACTTTTTTTCAGATCACAGCAGATGATAAAAGGTTTGATTGAATAAAAATAATTTAACTGTAGGTAAATATCACATACACGTTTTGGGATGTTTTACAGAATTGTTTTACACAATCCTTACAATGGTGTTGTGTGGTCATTTAAAAATATAAAATGCTTTTTATAGGAGAAATGTTAAATTTCCTAGTATCAGCACAAAATAAATTCTCATCGCCAAAAAATGGAATATCTAAATAGGAGAAATGTTAAATTTCCTCGTATCAGCACAAAATAAACTAATCGTCACAAGCATACAGATAAGGGTTTTTTTTGGTCATTATTGCATTGTTTGATTAAGGAAAAGAGGGAAGTGGGTGCGAAAATGCGCGTTTGAAGGCTTGCTTTTTAGCACAGTTCAGTCTATCCCAGTTCACCCAAAGACCTCTGGATCGGCAATGCACTGTTTTTTCCTATGCTGGGTTGACCCCTGACTGGGGTTGGGGATTAACCCGCCTCTAGAACACCATTGGCTAGGCTGTGGGGTCTGTCTCCATTTTTTGGCTCAGGTAAAAATGGGTGGTTGGGCGGTCTTCTTTTAAAATCATTGGGCGGGGTTAGTTGTGGGAGGTGCTGTTGGCCACAGGAGTCTGGATGCAGCTCAGACAATCCTCTTTTTTCCCCACTTAATCCTCGACCGGTCTGGACCAAAAGCTGGAGGCAGGTATCTCGCCAACCCGCACTTGTGGTGAGTTTTTTCTCTTTTTCATTGTTTAATTTTCTGCTTTCATTTAATGATCCAGTTTTCACACCTGCTGCGGTGTAGTTTCATTGGTTAACCGTAGGGGTACGCCTCTAGGTCATCATTGGACAGCCCTGTCAAACCCTCCCTCACTGCTCATTGGCTGAGGCCGGATCAAAGTTTATAAGCCTCAAATATCATCCATCAGTTTGAATGATTTATTTGAACATGTTGCATCAGTACAAGAATCAGTTTAAATAGATAAATAAATAAAGTGAAATTCATAATGATAATACATAAAAACACAATCATTATACACGTGAGAACGGAGGGGTGGGGTGGGCGAGGGGGAGTGGGGGAATGTGTGTGTGAATAGCAGGATTTGTAAACCCCCTTCTTGTTCATGAGAAAAAGCGCTATCGCCGTTTACCATTTTATTTTGTTAAAATTTAAAGTTTGTTGTTTAATGTTTAGTTCTGCAATTGTGTGTTTTCTTTTTTCTGTGCAGTGTTACTTCAGCCATATATATTAGAGAGATCATTTATCAAAAGAAAACTTATAAAACTCTGCAAGTACAACGAGCGCCGTCCCACCGTTTCCCGTAGGTTAACATTCCATTCCCACGCTCAGCCCTCAGGGTGGGGGTCGAAGGTTGTCATGGATCAAAGGATAATTATGGATCAAAGGTCGTCACTGATCAAGGGATAATTATGGGTTATAAAGGATGTCTCTGATCAAAGGATAATTACGGGTCATATAGGATATCGCCAAACAAAGGATCATTACGGGTCATAAAGGATGTCACTGATCAAAGGACAATTACTGGTCATAAAAGGTTGTCACTGATCAAAGGATGATTATGGATCAAAGGGGAGGTCTGTCATGTCCACTACGTAATTCTGCAGTGAGCATAGAAATTGGCAGCAAGCCCAAAATGCAGTGTAAGTAATGTGTTTATTTACAATGGGAAAATGTACAAAATGTCCAAATAACAGTCACAGTGAACGAGGGTAGACAACCTGGTACAACCCTCGTAGGCTTAAAGGGGAATGCCTCACACGCTCCAAACAGTCCGGAGCAGAGGAAAAAGGCACAAAAATAAGGACTTACACATATGTTGGAGCGGAAAGGCTCAAGGTAACAACATCCACCGTCCAGGGGAAGGAAGCCCTTAATCCGCGGAGTCAGGTTGTCCCATGTTGACATAAGCTGCCACACTGGCTGAGCACACTGCCCCCCAATAAGTACTCAGTATACTGATGAAGGCAAGTGGACACAGCCGTGTGGCAAGCAGGTGCGTGATAACTGGATGAATGTGTGTAAGCGTATGTGAGTGTGTGCATGTGGTGATGAGATACCTTCAATGAATGTTTGGTAAGAGGAGGAGACGTGGCCGTAGGACTGTCAGAGAGCAAGGCTCAATCTGACAGCTGAAATTAATAAGCAATAATCAAAACCTACAGCCACAGGTCATGGATGGGGTGAATGACCCCGAACATGACAAGGTCAAGGTCAGGTCAGGTCAAAGGGGGCGGGGAAAGGGTGGGGCGTGGGCAGGGTTTGGGCGGGGCTAATGGGTCATAAACCTGTCAAAAGCAGTTTGATGGAAGCTGGCCTATTAGCATCTTCTAGCCAGTATCATGATACTTTATTAAAAATAATAATAAATGTTGCACAAACAAACATACAGTACCTATTTAGGTATCAGAGTAATAAAAACCAATTGACTTTTCAGTCCACTGGATGGTGGTAAATTCTCACTGTCTGGTTAGGTCAACACAGCATCAAGTATTGGTAGAGCGAGAGATGTGACTGGTGTGCATTCCTTTTATCTGCATTTATATCCTTGGATTCATTGCACTGTAAGTAGCTGGAGAGAAACAGCATCTCATTTCTTTTTGTTATTATGCTTAAAGAAATGACAATAAAGCAAATCTAATCTGATGTGAGATCTTGCCAGAAGTTGAACAAGACAAATATGAAGATGGGAAATTGCAATCTATGACATCGCAATTCTTAGCACATCTCAAGATCGTGATAATATCGCATTGCAGCCCAAGTATCATGATAATAACTGTCATTGGGCCTCTAATAATTCATAGTTTGACAAGAGAAAAACGAAGTAATGACTTCAATGTTTTTCATTTTTCATTTTAAAAGAAATATTGACAGAGTTCAGAATTTATCCTGTCCAGAAGATGTGTAACCTGCTGTACCGCTAAGTGTGTTAATGATTATGTAGATTAACCACGTAGATTAACATTAGCACCAGCATGCTGGTAGCTTCCCATCCCCTTCAGAACAAAGCAACAAGCTGTTCCTTTTTCTTAGAGTGAAGTCCTTTACATACGCCGCAAGAACAGAGTTTTTTTCTTTTTCTTGAGGTGGCAAGAACAACAACAAAGTTCTTTCTGGCCAGGACATTTCATACTTCACATTTCATACTGAACTCAAGTCCAGAACTGCTGGGAAATTTAAATTTCTGACCAGTCACACAATAGTTCATGGACATCATGCAAAAAAAAAAAAGTTCTGCCATGATGATGTGTCAAGAACAAGCTGTACGAATTCCCAAACCAGGGCTACAAGAACAAAATTACATTTTATTCTTACAGCCCTGGAAAGAGAACAAATTTCTCTGGTCTTGCCGAGTATGTATTGGCCTTGAGACTCAAGCCAAAATATAAATCTAACCACCAAAATTCAGGTGATTTAGAGGACCAAATTAAATCTGTAATAATTTTACAGTTGTGATCATTTGAATGTATTAAAAGAAAAAACAGCCTGGTCTCATGGAAATGCATATAAATAACACAAATGAAAAGTAATTTTCATCTCCTTGTTCGGCGTGAAGCTGCTGTTGCTGAATAACTCATCATTTCTGTCAAAGGACTTTTATTGGGACTACTGTTGTGATTATTATTTTGGTGAGAACTGTGTGTCATTAGGATGAATTTTTGACTTTTTTGTGTGGTTTCAGGCAGCTGTTTTACCAGTATGATTAAGGAGCTATAATTAGGTTTTGGAGGAAAAAAACTTAACCTGGTTTTTATCAAAATGACATGATGTGTGGACAGAAAGCAGAACAATGTTTGGAGTGCTTCTGAAATGGTGAAACACAGTGACATCCGTATACTTTCCACTTTTAAATAGCATAGTATTCACATGAAACTGCATGCGAGATATTTCATACACTCTGGCCACTTTAAAAAAATACACATTGCTGTTACTGGGTTGAATCCCTATTTCCTTCAGAACTGCCAGAAATTTTTGGAGTACAGATTCAAGAAGGTGCTGGAAGCATTCCTCAGAGATATTTGTCCTTATTAATGTGTTAGTATTACACAGTTGCTGCAGATTTGCACCGTCCACGAGGCTTCATGCATGCAGCCATTCTTTCATGTTGTTTATGCCAGATTCTGACTATACCACCCAATTGTGACAGAAATTTTAAACTCAGACCAGGCAACATTTTCCAGTCTTCTGATGTCCAATTTTCATGAGCCCGTGTGAATCGTAGCCTCAACCTTGTGTTCTTATCAGAGATTGTGTTAACTGGAAATTGTCCTTCACTTTTTTCAGCAGTGACTGAAAAATCTGAAAGATACATTATCTCTCATTTTGACAGATTACACTGAGGATGTTGTAATTAAAATGACAGATAATAGTAGAGTATGACAGAACTTTTACAACCGTCTGTCAAAATGATAGATAACAAAAAAGTCTAGCATAACCTCTAGTTTTTAAGCTAACAGGAGTGGCAGCAGTTGAGGTCTTCTGCTGCTGTTGCCCTAGTCATTGTGTTATGCTTTCAGAGATGCTCTTATGTATACCTCAGTTGTAATAAGTGGTTATTTGATATACTGTTGGTTTACAATCAGCTCTGGGTATTCTCCTGACTTCTGGCATCAACAAAGCATTTGGGCCCAGAGAACTGCTACTCGCTGGATAGTTTCTCTTTTTTCAGACCATTCTTTGTAAGCCATAGAGATGGTTGTGCAGGAGAACCCCAGTAGACCAGCAATTTCTGAAACACTCAGACGAGCCTGTCTGGCACCAACAACCGTACCATGTTCAGTGTCACTTAAATTACCTTTCTTCCCCATTCTGGTGCTCAGGACGAACTTCAGCAGTTTGTGCTGACCATGTATTGAGTTGCTGCCATTGACTGATTAGACATTTGCAATGACATGCAGTTTAATAAGTGTAGCTATTAAAGTGGCCATTGAGTATATGTGTGTACATCTCAACAAGTTGAAAATTGCATTCAGGAACTGAAAGGAGTGCCTTGAAACAACAAAGTAATGAAACTGTGTTGTTGAGAAAGACGTACTGTAGGAATACTGAATATATTGCAATTTCCAAAAATAAACATCATACAATTCTGAGGAGAAACGTTAATCTGTGCTAACACTTGGTGCAATATACACTATGCGGTGGTTGTATTTGGACCATAGGCTACACTTATCTAAGTATTAAAAATTGCCAAGTCACCCATTGTTTGATGACATTCCTGAATAAGGCTTCAACCTGAGCAGCTTTGAAGTTATATTGTGAAGAAAAATGTAGAAAAGTTATGGAAACGACACACTTATAAGCTAGTGGTTTGCATTATCTCAAGGTCTGATGAAGTAGTTTTAATACTCACTGTATACCACAACTAGACAGCTGCAGGGAAGTGTAACTTGGGGACTTATGGGATATTCGTAGCTCTGAAAATTGGTCTTGGGCAAGAGAGAAAAGTTGTTTATCACTTACAGATTTTATTTACTGAGGTATTTTATTATCATATATGATTTTTCCCCACAGAAACTTCAGATCATGACTTTATCTAACACTGGGTGCGTCATCACATACCCCATCAAAACAACAACGTATTTCTTTTCTAAAATAAATGTGTCATTTAGTCAAAAATAAATGAAAGGCATAGAGGTGAGGATTCTGTGAAGTATGCCAGGTTTTACAACAGTCACACTCTTTATACCAAACTGAGTTAACAGTCACCAAAAAGATGTAAAACATAGTCTGCAGACTGGGAAAAGGGCACATTCATAATTGTGAAACTGTTCCTTTTGGTGGTTGAACTCAAATCTGAACATTTGAGGCCATTTCACATCTCAAAAACCAAACTTGGAAAATGAAAAGTTGTGAATTATGACTGGTATGTTCTTCAAGGTGTATTAAAAGCTAAGTTTTTTCCTACCACCTGCCATTTCTTCAAGAATGTGAAAATAAAATGCTTTTCAGATTTTGTATTTTGTACAGTAAATCAGACTTGAAAAATTAAGTGGGTATGAAAAGAAAAGATCAGCAGTTAGTGACACTCATCCTCATCATGGTTTCCATCTTCATTACCTCAGTGATTTTTGTGCAACATAATCCAAGACATATTGTAAAACCTCAACTTCCTATCCATGTCGCAAGAAAAATCTCTGCCAAAATACTGAGAACTATCAAAAAACTAATATCTCATGTTTTTACTGTGTTTTGTTTCTTTCTATCTGGTTTGTTTTTGTCTGGGTGTAATTGCTATCCATTGCCAGAGGGTCTGATCTGTACATTTCTGTCACTGATTTATGTATTTACATTCATTCTGGGCTGCCTTTGTGTCTATTATACAACTTTATAATTTGAATGAGAGCCAAATATGGTTGAGCATGACAAAACCTGGGACCTACAAGGAGCGCTCATCAAGTGACACTTGAGTGACTCACTGCTGTTGAGGAAACTTGAGTTGAACATACACCCAAAGGTTTAACCATGCTGAATATTTTTGCTGAAAGTTTTTGTCTTAGTTTGAAAAAAAAAAAGTTTCTTCAAATATTTGTTGTCTGTTTGTGTCCATCCATGGCTTTTCAATATGCAGTGATGGTTTTATCATGCTGCCATTAGAAATGATTAGACCCAGCTGATTTACTTCATTTTGTTGGACTGTCAAAAAAGAAAAAAAAAAAAAGGAAAAAAATTTGATTATGTTCATTTTTAATCAATCCACACAGAGATGCGTTGTGTGTTATCTAAACTCCTCATCCCAAAAACGGTGAACCTGACATTTGGTGAATTTTACCCAACTTCTATCAAATATAGAGTGTGGATTTGTCCAAAATGTAAAAGTAAATGTAATTCTAATATTAAAATGAAGCTATGACAAAAACAATTTTGTACAATGTGTCATGTCTCCTTATTCCTGAGATGAAAAGGTCACTCTAAAATTAAGTGTACATGTTGATATATTGGCATTTTTTGCATGAACTGCCAAATTTTGGAAATATTAACAGGAGGTAGGGCTGTCCTGTCTGAAATCACATGAAAGACATATGGCTCCCACTACCAGTCTTTCTCTGTAAGGGCCCCTTTACACAGACGGAGCTCATTGGGTGACCACTGAGAAAACAAAAATTGACCTGATCTCTCAAGGATCTTTCATTGATCACTCAGTAATCACCAAGATCTGTCAATGATCTCTCAATTGTCTCCATGGTCCTCAAAGTTTTGACTCAGTCCATAACAATCTTTCAGTGATCATCAAAGGGAAGAGGTGTCTCATCCATCTCTCAAGCGCTCAACAATCTCATCAATCTCCCGACACTCGCTCAATGATCTTTTAATGAACTCTACTGGTCTTTCATTGAACACTCAGCGATCCCTCACTGATCTCTCAGCCATCTCTTCCTTTGTGGTGGAAAAATTTGGTGTTCATTGAAAGATCTCAGAGCTTGAGCGCTCAAGGATCTCATCAATCTCCCAATGATCTCTCAATGATCTTTCAGTGAATGCCAAATTTTTGTCCCCCAGAGGTAGAGATGGCTCAGAGATCAGTGAGGGATCACTGAGCATTTGATGAAAGACCGATAGAGTTCATTGAAAGACAGCAGCAGAGATCACAGTGACATCATTGATTATATTGCTGAGCACCTCTTGAGAGATCATTTCCCTTTGGTGATCGTTCAGAGGTTGGTATGTGTTATGTCCAGAAACCTGGAATGAAGACGGATGAGGATGCTACAGTCTAACTGAACTTTATTACAAAGTCGAATAGTAAAACAAAATTCTTGTTGCCATATGTTATGTCCACAAACCTGGAATGAAGACGGATGAGGATGCTACAGTCGACTGAACTTTATTACAAAGCCAAATAGTAAAACACATGTATAATCAGTGGCAACCTTCACAAACAACCACCTGCTAACTCCTAGCGGACCGCCTGATATATAGTGGAGGTGACGTCAGCCGCAGACCGCATTCCGCTTCAAATGTCCCCTTGTTTCATATACCTACCCCCCCCCCCCTGCAAAAATGCGGAACACAATATTCAGATATTTAGCAAATCAGCCCTCCCCAATTTAGCATAACAATATTTCCATATTATCAACAGTTCTTATTTTCTAAACACATACACACTTAAGCATTAGTATATATCAAAACAGTCAACATTATCATCTAGACAACACACCTAACATTATTTACTCAAGATATTTATTTATTATTTTCTAAAGAACTCTTTTTTCCTTTAAAGGTGAACTGAACTGAACGGCATTGAACGGCACTGGGTGATAGTACATACAATTATAAAGATAATTTATCACCCTCCACTAATCCCGGAATCTTGGAGAAAATCGCGATTTTGAATTTCCCGCCCTGAAAAATTAGACAAATCCGCCGATTAGCCGGAAGTGCAGCCGGAGTTCCGCGTGACGTCACGAGTGTGACCCAGTCCTCATGTTTACCATTGCGAGCACGTCGACACTGGTTGTTTTTGGTGCATTTTGTCTTGATAGTTGACTACAAAACACTTCCAACACCTGGGAAGATCTGTTCAGTGGCCAAGGAAAGCTGTCATGGCGACAAAAGAAAAGAAAGGGGGAGGAAAAGCGACCGGGAAGCGATGCGTTTCTAGATATAGATATTACAGTGATCCCTCACTTATCGCGTTTAATGGGGACCAGAACCGACCGCGAAAAGTGAAAAACCGCGAAGTAGCATCACCCCCCCCCCCCCCAAGGGCGTCACAAGCACTATTTTGCACAAAAAGGCACAAGAGAACAGCGAAAAGTGCCATTAAGCAACACGAGCAATAAAGAACAATGAATGCGGTCTTCCTTCGCTGGGTATGGGTGCTCGGCAGGGAGAGAAGCTGGGTAAAACGTCTCGGCCAATCAGCTTGCGAGGTAAAACGTCTCGGCCAATCAGCTTGCGAGATTCCCGAGCGGTGAAGAGGTGGGCGGAGAGGAGTGGAGCGGTGGTCAGAGAGGTGGATTTTGAGTTGTGCGGGCTCTCCGTGTTGATACCTGATGTTCTAATGTAGTCTCCCTGCCTTCTGCTAGCGCCCGGGCAACTTTCATGCCATTTTTTCTCAATTTTGAATTTTTGATGAATATTTTTGAAAAATCCGCGATGCACTGAGGGCGCGAAAGGTGAAATGCGAAGTAGCGAGGGATCACTGTATTTATAAATAGCACAGTCAAATGCAGAGGCCAGTTCTGTTCATGTGTATTGCCACTATAGTCTGTAGAAGTATTGTAATACATAGCCCAATTTTTTGAATGAATGAATGAATTTATTTATTTCGGATAGTACAGTACAGGTTGAAAGAAACTGAATGATATAACAACAAGGTCAAATTGAACAATGACTCATCGGATTATACAATTCAACGTAAGTTATCCGAAATGGGTGATGGCTGAAGCCGCAGCTTATATTGCCCACCCATATACCATCTAAGAATTCAAAAGAGGAAACAGGCAAGAGCGATTACAATTCAAAACAAAACTAAGACAAAATGTGACAGAGAAAAAAGAAAACTAAGCTACAACACAACACAGGCTGGATATGTTACAACTCGCCGCTCATTAGCGGCGCCAGCTGCGCGCACACCTGTGCCTCGTCAGCAGCGTGGGATATTTAAATAACTAATAAAAAAAATTAACTAACTTAACTAATTAACTTAACTAATAAAAAAAATGTTCAGAATGGGGTAAAGGAACTTAGAATCAATGGCAAGACCATCAGTGACGAGGCTACATTGGCAAATGAATTTAATTCATATTTTGTGGGCTCTGTGGAAGACTTGACAAAAAACTTTGTGCCGCCAAATGTGCTCAACAACACGAATTCAATACTTCCAACAGATTCTTTTCACATCGATGAGGTAAATGAGGAGTTAATTGCTGGTATTGTTAAAACACTGTCAAACTCAAAAACTAATGATATCTACAACATGAGCACCTCCTTTCTCAAAACGCACAGCAAAATAGTAATCAAACCACTGACTCATCTCATTAATCTCTCCATTAGGTCTAGTACATTTCCATCTGGCTGGAAAAAAGCTGTCGTCATACCAGTTCATAAATCAGGCAGTAAAGACGATATATGCAATTACCGCCCAATCTCTGTCTTACCAGTCCTGTCTAAGGTTCTTGAAAAAGTTGTAGCTACGCAGCTGATAGACTACTTACAAGACAGTCAACTCCTTCATCCACATCAATTTGGTTTTAGACCAGGATACTCAACAGAAACAGCAAATTGTTGCCTTATTGAAAACGTCAAACAGTCCTTGGACAGGGGTAATGTGGTAGGAGCTGTTTTTCTAGATCTCAAAAAGGCTTTCGATACTGTAAACCACAGTTTGCTTTTATCCAAAATGGTAACTTTTAACTTCTCCCCAGATACATTAGAATGGTTTGCATCTTATCTCCAGAATAGAGAACAGTGTGTAAAAGTTCACCAGGATAAATCCTCATTTTTAAACAACCGCATGGGTATCCCACAAGGGTCCATTCTTGGTCCATTACTTTTCAGCATTTTTATTAATGACTTGCCGTTACACTGCTCAGCTGCAACATGCCAACTTTATGCAGATGATGCAGTTATTTACACAGCTGCCAAGACTCCAGCACAGGCTGCAGATGTACTGTCTACAAGTATGGTTGATGTCCAAGAGTGGCTCCTCCAGAACCATCTATTGCTAAACCTTCAGAAAACAGTCTCAATGTGCTTTTCAATCAAAAAATGTAACCTGCAACGGTTTAAAGTTAATATACACGATCATGACATCAGTTTAGCTACAGAATTCAAATACCTTGGCATTGTACTAGATCCTCAACTCAAATTTAATCTTCATATAAAGAAAATTTCAAAAACAGTAAAAAAAAATCTGAACTGCTTTAAATTAATTAGATATTACATACCACAATGAGACCACAATGGTCTCAGAAATAACTTGAATCTGACAAAAGTGGTAATAAATAAAAATTCTATGAAAATTAACCAATGAAAATCACAGTGCTTTTGAATTGTGGTTCAACAGAATTACTTTAAAAAACAAACTTATGAAACAGGCCTGAACAAAAATGATGATACCCCTAGAAAAGATTGAAAATAATGTGACCATAGGGACATGTTCAACCAAGATGTGTCCTCTAATTAACATCACAGATGTCTACAAACTTGTAATCAGTCATTCGGCCTATTTAAAGGGTGACAAGTAGTCACTGTGCTGCTTGGTGACCACACTAAACATGGACCAGAGGAAGCAAAGGAGAGAGTTGTCTCAGGAGATTAGAAAGAAAATTATAGACAAGCATGTTAAAAGTAAAGGCTGTAAGACAATCTCCAAGCAGCTTGATGTTCCTGTGACTACAGTTGCACATATTATTGAGAAATTTAAGATCCACGGGACTGTAGCCAACCTCCCTGGACGTGGCCGCAGGAGGAGACGGATCATACGACTGGTAACAAAAGAGCCCAGAACAACCTCAAAACACATTCATGGTGAACTCCAAGGTCAAGGTACATCAGTGTCAGATCGCACCATCCATCGTTGTTTGAGCCAAAGTGGACTTTATGGGAGACGACCAAGGAGGACGCCACTGTTGAAAACAAATCATAAAAAAGCCAGACTGGAATTTGCCAAACTGCATGTTGACAAGCCACAAAGCTTCTGGGAGAATGTCCTATGGACAGATGAGACAAAACTGGAACTTTTTGGCAAGGCACATCAGTTCTATGTTCAGACGCAAAAATGAAGCATACCAATAAAAGACACTGTCCCTACTGTGAAACATGGAGGATGTTCTGTTATGTTCTGGGGCTGCTTTGCTGCATCTGGCACAGGGTGTCTTGAATCTGTCCAGGGTACAATGAAATCTCAAGACTATCAAGGTATTCTAGAGAGAAATGTGCTGCCCAGTGTCAGACAGCTTGGTTTCAGTCGCAGGTCATGGGTCTTGCAACAGGATAATGACCCAAAACACACAGCTAAAAACACCCAAGAATGGCTAAGAGCGAAACATTGGACTATTCTAAAGTGGCCTTCTATGAGCCCTGATCTAAATCCTATAGAATATCTGTGGAAGGAGCTGAAACATGCCGTCTGGAGAAGGCACCCTTCAAACCAGAGACAACTGGAGCAGTTTGCTTATGAGGAGTGGGCCAAAATACCTGCTGAAAGGTGCAGAAGTCTCATTGACAGTTACAGAAATCGTTTGATTGCAGTGATTGCCTCAAAAGGTTGTGCAACAAAATATTAAGTTAAGGGTACCATCATTTTTGTCCAGGCCTGTTTCATGAGGTTTGTTTTTTTTTTTTTTTTAATTTAAGTTTTTGTAAAGGGTATACACGTCATTACAGCATTGCATTGTTTACCTTTTCATCACATGTTCCCTTATTTTTTGTTATTTGACAACATTGGAAGAATAATTATTACAACACCCCCTTTTTTTTAAGTGAAAGAAAAAGTGAAATTAAAAGAACAAAAAAACAAAACAAAAGAGCAAAAAACAAACAAAAAAATAAATAAAAATAAAAGAGCATCTGAGTAGCGTTGGAACAAAGAGCGGTGCCATTTTTGAAATGGTATTTGTCAAAGATTAGATCTAATGGAAGACACATATGCGATCCAGGGTTGCCAAAAGTTCAAGAACCCATCCATGTCCTGTCTCAGTGCGAATGTCAACTTTTCCATCGAGTAAATGTCTTGGATCACGTTAATCCAATCTTCAGGTGTAGGACAGTCCTTCAACATCCATTTTTTATTTAGGGCTTTTTTACTTGCCAATATTAAAACAGTGAATAAGTATTTTTCTCCTCGTCTTTCCAGTGAATCCGGTAGTAAACCCAAATACAAAGTTACAAAAGAAAAGGGGACTGTTATTTTGAATATTTTCCCCAATATTGTCTGTACATTGGTCCAATATTGGTGGATAACTGGGCATGACCAAAACACATGAAAATGATTTGCAGTCTCTTCACCACACAAGCGCCAACAATTCAACCCCTTATGAGTAAATTTGTTCTGTGCAGGTGTTCTGAAAAATCTTACCAAATTTTTCCATCCAAATTCTCTCCACTGCAGGGATGAGGTACTTTTCCATTGCTGTTTATTTAGCTTTTCCCATATTTCCAATTGTAAAGTGAAATTCCCCTCTTTTTCCCATCTCTCTTTTATATATGATGTGTTGTCTCCTTTTAAGTCTTGAAGACCTTGGTATATTTTAGAGATGTATCTGATCCCTGGGATCCCTTTATATGCCATTAAGAAGACCTTCAGAACACCTGACTGGGCCCTTTCCAAATCCTCCTTTTTAAGTATATTGTTTATGTGGTGTCTAAGCTGAAAGAACAACCTGGGTTGGAACAACCTGGTTGGAACAACCTGGGTTCCAAGGTTGTCATAGCCAGGAGCGGCACTGGGGTTAAGCTCCCAGTGCTCATAAAATGCTCCTTATGGCGTGCGTCTCGAAAAGCCTCTGGCAACTAAGTCCAACTCCTAGCCTGCCCGTGTGGTTTAGTCTCTAAGCCCGGCGGAACTGCTTTTACTAATAGGAGAAGGGGCGAGGGCGGATCTCTGGCGCCTTAAAACCAGATGCTTCGGGTAGATGGTGGCTCGTCAACCTGGGAAGGTAGCCCATCTAGGGGAAGGTAAACCCTGATTTCAAACCTCTGCTGCCTTGCGGCATACCCGGTCACGGGAAAGGCTTTGGGAGTCAACCCTGAGGAAAAATCCGGAGTCGGAGCCCCTAAGGCAGTTCTATGTTGTGCTCAACATCATTCTGGCAGCTCCTGCAATGGCGCTGGTGCCAAACTGTAGCAGCCCTGCTGTTCCTTTGGATTCATCAGTGACGTGGAGAGGGGGGACATGCTGCATGGGCAACATCTTGTCCTCCATATCTTCCTGCCCAGGCTTGAATCCTACCAACGCCCAACGCTGGAAGGTAGAACACCGGATCACTGGAGAGGACACTCCAGCTTCGCCTTTGGCGTAGACAAAACACGGGGAATGACATTTACCGGTTATAAGCCACTGCTCAATTGGCGTAGAGCGTGGCGCCAGGGGTTGTTCCCGACGGTGGGAGGGATCATCAGATCTCACTGGACAGCTACCGCCCGCCTCAAGCTGGGCAGCCCCCAGCCAATAAGGTGTTGTCCCGCCACAGCTTGCTTTCCTCATTGGGTGCATGGGGATAAGGAGAAATCCAAACAGCAGGCTGAGAACCTTCGCACCAGGCAAGACAATAAAACAAAAGAGACCAACTCTAAAACTGGGAACTTGGAACGTCCGCACTATGATGACAGGACTCACTGCTAACCTCAAGGACATCAACGACACCAGGAAGACTGCCATCATCAATAATGAGCTGAAGAGACTGGGAGTGGATATCGCCACTCTCCAGGAAACACGGTTAGTTGACACAGGCACACTGAGAGAGAAGGACTACACGTTCTACTGGCAGGGAAAGGGCAGTGACGAACACAGGGAACACGGAGTGGGCTTCGCAGTGAAGAACACTTTGCTGAAGATGGTGGAACTGGGCAGCACTGGCTCTGCACGACTCCTCACCCTCTGCCTGAACACCACTGAAGGCCCAGTCACCCTCGTCAGTGTGTATGCCCCAACACAGACAGCCACACCAGAGGCAAAAGACGAGTTCTACGAGAATCTCACAACAACTGTCAGGATCATCCCCAACTCTGAACAACTCATTCTCCTTGGAGACTTTAATGCCAGAGTGGGTGCTGACCACGACTCCTGGCCCTCCTGTCTTGGACCTTTTGGCGTGGGCAGAATGAACGACAACGGGCAGCGGCTGCTCGAGTTCTGCACATATCACGATCTGTGCATCACAAACTCGTTCTTCAAGACCAAGCCCCAACACAAGGTTTCCTGGCAACATCCGCGCTCAAAGCACTGGCACCAGCTAGACTTGATCCTGACCAGGCGCACCTCACTGAAGAACGTGCTAATCACCCGTTCGTTCCAGAGTGCAGATTGCGACACAGACCATTCATTGGTGTGTTGCAAGGTCAAGCTGCAGCTGAAGAAATTCCATCATGCTAGACAACCTGGAAAGGCACGGATTGACACCAGCAAGATGGCCCAACCAGAACTTGTTGAGCAGTTTGCCTCCACCTTTGAGAAGGAACTTGGTGTACCACAAGGAGGAGAATCTGCAAAGCAGAAGTGGGAAGAGCTGCGAAACACCATCTACCGCACAGCCTTGGCTACCTTTGGGAGGAAGACCTCGAAGTCACAGGACTGGTTTGATGCCAAGTTGACCGAGATGACCCCCGTCATTGAAGCCAAGCACTCAGCACTTGCTGAGTACAAGAAGTACCCAAACGAGAAGAATCTCCAGATTCTCAGGGCTGCGAGAAGCAAAGTTCAGCAGACTGCTCGGCGCTGTGCCAACGAGTACTGGACTCAGCTCAGCCAAGACATTCAAATCGCTGCCATAACAGTGAACATCCGTGGTATGTACGATGGCATCAAGAAAGCACTTGGTCCGGCTCAGAGCAAGACGGCCCCCCTCAAATCTTCCACTGGGGAGATGATCACAGAGAAGAACAAGCAGATGGAGAGATGGGTGGAACACTACTCCGACCTCTACTCTAGACAGAACACCGTGACACCGTCAGCCCTTGATGCCATCGACTGCCTGCCATCCATGGACGAACTTGACGCCGAGCCAACCATCGACGAACTCAGTAAGGCCATTGATAGCTTAGCCGCTGGCAAGGCACCCGGCAACGACGGCATACCCCCTGACCTGATCAAGCACTGCAAGACCGCCCTACTGCTGCCATTGCATGACGTCCTCTGCCAGTGCTGGAAGGAAGGTGCCGTACCACAGGACATGAGGGACGCCAAGATCATCACCCTCTACAAAAACAAAGGGGAGAGAAGTGACTGCAACAACTACAGGGGCATTTCCCTCCTCAGCGTTGTTGGCAAAGTCTACGCACGAGTTGTTCTCGTTCGTCTACAGAAGCTTGCCGAACGTGTCTACCCCGAGTCTCAGTGTGGCTTCCGCGCTGAGCGATCGACGGTAGACATGATATTCTCCATCCGCCAACTCCAGGAGAAATGCAGAGAACAGAACATGCCTCTGTACGTCGCCTTCATCGACCTCACCAAAGCGTTCGATCTGGTCAGCAGAGAGGGCCTTTTCAAGATCCTGCCAAAGATAGGATGCCCACCAAAGTTGCAAAGCCTCATCGAATCGTTTCACACCAACATGCAGGGGATAGTGCAGCATGATGGCAACGTCTCAGAGCCATTCAACATACGCAGCAGAGTGAAACAGGGCTGTGTACTTGCGCCAACCCTCTTTGGGATTTTCTTTGCTATGCTCCTGAGGCATGCCTTCAGCACAGCAACAGAGGGAATCTACCTGCACACAGGATCTGACGGCAGGCTTTTCAACCTTGCCCGCCTGAAAGCCAGAACCAAAGTACGCGAGGCTCTAATCAGAGACATGCTGTTCGCAGACGACGCTGCAGTCGCAACCCACACACAGCAGGAGCTTCAGACCCTGATGGACCGCTTCTCCCAGGCATGCAAGGACTTCGGGCTTACCATCAGCCTGAAGAAGACTAACGTCTTGGCGCAAGGCACGGAAGCACCACCAACCATCACCATTGATGACTACAAGCTGGAGGTCGTGAATCAGTTCACGTACCTGGGGTCCACGATCAGCAACAACCTCTCCCTTGATACAGAGATCAACAAGAGGATTGGAAAATCAGCCTTCACACTCGCTCGCCTCACCACACGAGTGTGGGAGAATCCCAAACTCTCTGTCAAGACGAAGATGGCAGTGTACAACGCCTGCGTCATCAGCACACTGCTCTATGGGAGTGAGACGTGGACAACATACGCCCGGCAGGAAAAGAGACTGAACTCCTTCCACTTGCGCTGCATTCGCCACATCCTGGACATATCCTGGCAGGACAAAGTGCCCAACACAGAAGTTCTGTCCCGCGCCGGCCTTCCCTCCATGTTCACTCTACTCAGGCAGCGCAGGCTCCGCTGGCTAGGCCACGTTCACCGTATGGAGGATGGCAGAATCCCCAAAGACGTCCTCTATGGAGAACTGGCAACTGGCAGGAGAGACGTTGGCCGCCCACAGCTGCGCTTTAGAGACGTCTGCAAGAGAGACATGAAGGCCCTGGATATCAACACAGAGCGCTGGGAGGACCTTGCAACGGACCGCTCCAAATGGAGAGGCACCTTGACCAGACAGCTCAAGGCGGGTGAAGAGAGACTGACTGCTGCAGCAGATGAAAAAAGGACCCGCAGGAAGAACCGCCACAGACCCAGCAGCACGGAGACCACCCACAAGTGTGACCTGTGTGACAGGGACTGTCATTCGCGCATCGGCCTGTTCAGCCACAGGCGGTGCTGTTCCAGCAGAGTAGACGTTTAGGATTCTCTTCCATGGTCATCATAGACCGACGGAGGCCGACGACCTTACGAAGCAGCTGTACTGTATATGCATTCTATGGTTTTTTCTCATATATCATACTGTTTGACAGTCTGGGCTCAAGCAGCCCCTTCCACAATAAGACATATAGGTTCATTATATAATCAAACCCTAAAAATCTTGGACAAAAAGCCCATTAGGTGGCATCACTGTAATGTTTTAAAAAAATACAACCTATTGAGTTTTGAGAGTTTCATTGACCTCTGTTTTCTGAAATTAACGTTCAAATGTTTCCATAAATCAGCACCCGAGCCACTTGCTGGTTTCATTCAAAGACAGGACAGCAGCAGAGCCACCAGGAGTTCTGTTAACAATAACTGTAAAATATTCCACCGCAGAACCACATTTGGACAAACAGCATTCTCTATAAAGGGCAGTCACATCTGGAACACAATGCCAAATGAAATTAAAATAATAACGGACTTTAAAACATTCACTAAAAAGGTTAAAAACTGGCTGAAAAATAAACAAGAATGTACTCATGTATGAATTGATTGTCTACAAGGTGAGAGTGAATGAAGGGAAGGAATGAATGTGTTTGTTTATAGTGAGTGACGAAGGGAGGGAGGCCTGAAATAGGCAAATGTGAGTCAGGTTGTTATATTTGTGTATTTATAATATTTATCCATCCATCCATCTTCTACCGCTTTTCCGGAGGTCCGGGTCGCGGAGGCAGCAGTTCAAGCAGAGAAGCCCAGACTTCCCTCTCCCCAGCCACCTGCTTCAGCTCTTCAGAGGGGATACCAAGGCGTTCCCAGACTAGCTGGGAGACATAGTCTCTCCACCGAGTCCTGGGTCTGCCCCGGGGTCTCCTCCCAGTGGGACGTGCCTGAAACACCTCAAGTGGGAGGCGCATAATATTTATAATATTTATAATTGTGTATTTATAGTATTTATAATATTTATAATATTTATAATTGTGTATTTATAATCTTTTTGCATTGATGTATGTGGTTATTGTGTATTTTCTTTATTTCTTTTCTTTTCTTTACTTGATTCTCTTTTCTAAAGCCCATCCAGGGACAAGAGTTGCAAATTAGCTAATAGCTATACACTCCATGTGCAACACATCAGATTGATTGTCATTGATTAATTGTCTATGTTTATTGCACTGTCCCTGTCAAATAAACTAATCTATCTATATAAGCCACTCTGCCCTGGGCTTCGGCCTGAAGCCGTCTGATTCCTTCAGCCCTCTTGCTGCAGAGGAACCCCCTCATCTCCCAGCAAGAGCTACAGCGTAAGCATACCTACCTTTGCCTTTCCAGTCTCTCCCCTGTGCACAGGTGTATTCCCCGGCGGCGGACCTCGCCTCTGCATCGCCGTCTGCCAGCTGCAGTCACAGGTGCATCAGGTCGCTGTCTCCCGGGCTCGCCCTTGTGCACGCCTGCCACCTGCCACACTCCTGCATCCTCCTCTGTCTCGTCACCGATCCTGAATGCCTCTTCACTCTGAAAACTCTGGTGTTCTTGACTGCTGGAACTGCTATCATCTGCCATTGTTGTTTTGATAAGGGTCACACTCGTGACGTCACGCAGCGTCGTCTGCACTACTTCCGGTTTGTTTGGCACTGCCAGCCAGAGGCAAAAGTTTATCGGCTTATAGCTTGGCCATCGCACGGCCTAAAAATTTCTTTTATGTGTTGAAAAATACAATAGGTAATAAGGAATTAATCTGCTATTCTACTTTTTCGGCAAAAAGGTGGGTTCAGTTCACCTTTAAAAGACTTTTTCACTGAGCAAGGAATGGAGGTGGGTCCGGCTGTTGCCACCCTCCCGGGCAGCTCTCCTCCTGAGCCTGTGGGGTGGATGGTTTGGTGTTGGTGCCACCTTGAATTACCTCATCCCGCACTACGTTGTCGTCATGGTCCGTTGTGCCCCAGTTGCCGCACCTGGACCATTCAAACCCAGCGCTGCCTTGGATAGCGAAGCCCAGTCTGTAGAAGAAGTCACATCCCATAATGTCACCATGTGCTGCCACTTGGAATGTGAAGTCGTACACAATCTTAGACTTGTAGTAGACCATTAGCTTCACTGTTCCTACATTACAGAGTCTGTGACTGCCGTAACCATACAGCTCCGTTGGGTTCTTCTTAATTTTGTGGCTGGGGAAAAACTTCTTCACCGTGGCCCAGTTTAACATTGACCTGACCACCGCCACGTCGAGCAGTAGTGGTAAAGCTACCCCGTCTAACTCAACCATGCCATATGAATAACTGTTGCTGTCGGGGCTTACCGCATGAAATGTTGCTGGCGGGCAGCATTTTTCTTTCTTTCATCTTTCAACTTTATTTATATAGCGCCATATCACAACAACAGTCATTTCATAGCACTTTCAAATGTAGGGAAAACCCCACAATTGCAGAAAGACCCCAGCAATCAGACGATCCCCTGTGAGCAAGCACTTAGTGATGGTGGAGAGGAAAAACTCCCATTTAACATGAAGAAACCTCTAGCAGAACCAGGCTGAGGGAGGGGCAGTCATCTGCTGCGACTGGCTGGGGGGTGAGGGGATAGAGAAGATGAAAAGAACAGACATAAAGAGAGCAAACATTAACAGAGAGAAGCCAAGTACATTATTGGAGGTCACCCGGCAGTCTAAATCTATTAACAGCAAAACAAAGGGGGGGTGGTTAAGAGACTCAAGATCCCTCCCTAATTGTAGGCTCTAGTGCTCTGGTGCGTCGGGGACCCACAGCTACCACAGACGGGGCCTCTTGGAGTGATCCTTCGGTTAACGACGTTTGTCTCGTACTCTTCTGCCGTGTTCTCATATTCCTCTGTGCCCACCGCGTTAGCTAGCGTTGTCTGTCCGGGTAGCTTCTATGGTTGGGACCCACTTAGCTCCATTGCCAACCTCTCCGCTGACTCAAGCTGGAATGCTAGCTCTATCATGCTAGCTAGCGTCATGTCGTTTGGCGCCATTAGTATCTTAGCCTCAGGTTACACACGTACTCAGCTAACTGGTCTCACACCATCTCATCTTCCAACAGTCCAAAACGGCACATGCTAACCAAATGTCTCAGATCGATGACGAATTGTTGTATGGACTCACCAGCTCCCTGTCGCCTCTGGCGGAATCGAATCTGTCGTGCTATCACATTGTCCGGTGTAGCAAAGTAGCTAGGAAGTGGTTCCGAAAGCATCCACATATGACTCCGTCGGACCCAACGTGTGGAAAATTCTTTGACCCTCTATACTGAGGTTGTGGACAAGAAGTGCTTGTTTCCTTACTTTATCCAGTTTTCCTAGGTCCAGCGCCACAACATAGGTCTCAAACGCATCCAGTCATCATCGCCACAGGACTGCTGGTTCACCTGGGGACTCAAGGAAGGGCCGTAGTGGTCTCAAACACGCTTCCATGGTTCGAAATTCTCATTGCCAAATGTTATGTCCACAAACTTGGAATGAAGACGGACAAGGATGCTATAGTCGAACTGAACTTTATTCCAAAATTGAATAGTAAAACGCATGTACATTCAGTGGCAACCTTCATGAACGACAACCTGCTAACTCCCAGTGAGATGGCGGACCACCCAGTATACAGTATATGCAGTGGCAGGAGCCACTGCCAGGGACAGACTAAGGCTGCAGCTGACTAAGGCTGCAGCGCGTTGTGCGCACTGCTGAGAAGGTGATCGGCTGCAAGCTCCCATCTCTCCAGGATCTGTACATCTCCAGGACCCGGAGGCGTGCTGGCCGGATCATAGCCGATCCCTCACACCCTGGTCACGTACTGTTTGCCCCCCTCCCCTCTGGTAGAAGACTTCGGTCCATCCAGACTAAAACCTCCCGTCACATGAACAGCTTCTTCCCCTCTGCCATTAGACTGCTGAACACTAAGTGACTCTCGTGCACCATGTACAGCAGCTCAACCAGACTCATGTCAATCATCACTGTTTTCTTCCTGCATTACCGACTGCACTATATAGTTCTCCACAGTATCTGCTGCTGGCTAATATATATTTTAACTGTTGACCAGTATCACTTAATCTTATCCTACACTTTATTACATGTATAGTTTATTTCTCTTATCTTATCATGTTTAATGTTGCAGCATTGTACCGAGACAAATTCCTAGTTTGTGTACTACATGAACAATGGCAATAAACCTGATTCTGATTCTGATTCTGATTCTGATTCTGATATAGTGGAGGTGATGTCAGCCGCAGGCCGTGTTCCACTCCATATGTCCCCTTGTTTCATACACCACAGCATGGATTGAGTCAAATCTTCGAGGAGAATGTGGCGACCATGGAGATCAGTGGAAGATCAGAGATCTTGGAAATCACAGGGAGCTCACTGAAAGATTGTTTAGGGATCTGGTGATTTTTTTCATCTTTCAATGATAGCTCACTTGCCACGTTTCAAATATATACTTATTAGTATATCCAATACATATTACAAGATTTTTGGCTAGATGTTATATCTATAGATGTACACTAGATGCACACTCCCTGAATAGCCACCTTGTCTTGGGTTTGCGTTCCTGAAATATGAGAATCTCAACTTTCCATTTTCCCATCAAGGTTTTGACTGCAAACAGTTCAGCAGCTTCTCTGTTTAACAACCAGTGTCTTTGTTTTGAATGTATCACATGACGGGTGACACACATTCAAAGGTTGGAGCTGGGGTAGCAGTCACCACCTCCTCACACAACCTATTTAAGAGACCTCAAATATTCCCTAACTTGAAGACACAGTTTGATGGGATATTATCAACGTTTAAAAAATTAAATAATTCAAGTTGAATTGTAACAGTGTTGACAGTTACATTAGAATACAGGTAATACTGGTTTTTATAAAGTACCAGAGGATTTCTTTCTTCCTCTTCTTTTTGTTTGTGCAAGAATTCCAGACTCCCAAGAAGACTCAGATGTCTTCCTTTGTACCAAAACAGCAGGTACCAACACCAACTTTAACTGCTAATTGTTGACTTTTAGGTGTCCATGACATCTGCTTTTGTTTTTTCCAATCCTGAAGGTACATTTATATTCATGCAAGTAAACTTTACAATTTAATGAATAATAGTAATATTTTTAAAAAAAATCCATTATTTTGAATCAGTCAAGAATGCAAAATGTAGCACTTCAGGAATGCATTCAGTTAAAAAAAGGATGGCATAGTGCAACAACTTAGAGGGATGAACGGACAGCACTACACAAAAGACAATGGAATTAAAAGTTATCATCTGTGAGTGGAAATGTTCTGTTGAACTCAGCTCACTTATCTAAAGTGATTTTTATTTATCTCCTGAAGGCAACCAAGCGGTGTCATAATAGTTCAGGCATTCAGTGTCATGTACTGCTGAACAGCAGTTAAGGGTTGAAAACATGACTCAAGATTGCAGGCAGGCTCATGGTGCAAAACAATTTATTAACAAAACTCAAAAGCAAAACTAAGGCAGTACATGGGCTGAGAGCTAAACTAACTAAACTGAACTTGCCATAAACTAAACTAAAACTTGGCAAACACAACACAAAGAATCAGAAAATCATGAGAGAATCAGGGAATACAGAGAATCAGGGAATCATGGCATGGAAACACAAGGTATGTTGACGCAATGACTTCACAAAAAATACTGAACTGAGAATCACATAAATAGGGGAATTCATAATTGGGAGACACAGAACAGCTGGGAGGGTAATGAAGACAGCAGGAGAACACACAGGAGGGCAGGGCTGCATACACACTCACACAGGGAGACATAGACATACAATGAACATGCAGGGCGCCATACAAAAATATAATCAAATACAAAAAGACAGCTAAGACACAGACACCAGGCTACAGGGGAAGACAAGCCAAACAATAAACAGGGGACACAGGGTACTTAATCATAATCAAACTAATAATCATAATAATAATAATAATAATAATAATACAGTGGAAAGCAAACAAATGAATGTAAAGCATAGGCACAGTCCTAGCCGTGCCGTTGATCATGACATTATCCCTCCTTTAAGGGGTGGATTCCAGACATCCCAAAACTAGAAACACAGTAACAACTAAATGGGCAGAGGGAGGGGGGCAAGGCACGGTGGGAAAAACAAAATACAGGAATCAAACAGAGTGAGCAAAACAACAACAATGAAAAAATGTCCATCAAGAATTCACAAGTCCAGGAAACAAAGTGAGTCTGGGGGCCGACCCAGGTCCATGGGACCCCAAACCTGAGTACAAGGTGGATCAGGTGACCTGCCCAAGTCCCAAGGCCACCAGATCGTGAAACAGGGTGGGTCAGGAGGCCGATCCAGGTCCACGGGACCCCAAACCAAGGCACAAAGGGAATCGGGTGGACTGCCTCAGTCCCTAGGCCACCAGATCACGAAAGAGTGGGTCAGGGGGCCTTCCAAAGCTCATGGGCCAACAGACGGCAGTAAATATAGAACCTTTAACTAGGTATGAGCCAATACCACTTTTTCAAGTCCGAAGCTGATACCAATACTGTGGCCTTGAGTATCGACCGATACCAATCCAAAACCGATACTGTCTGTCTTAAGTACAGAACATACTTTGGCAATGACTGGCTGCATTTTGCACACATAACAACATACAGTCATGAAAAAATTTGGACACCCCTTTAAATATTCAGCTCTTTATTAAGAAATGTTTGCATATCTATGTCTAATCTTCTGCATTTATTTAAATTATTTTAGCCATTTTAAGTGGGAATGAAGGTGGGGGGGTCATAATAAGGATGGGGGGTGTCTTAATTTATTCCTCACTATTTGTTTAGAATTACATTTTACAGAAAATTTTTAGAAAATATTTAATTCATTTTTAAATGTTTAGTTATGTTACATGAATCTCCCAGTATTTTTAACACTGATACTAAAGTCAAAGTCATTGTCGCCCCCGACAGACTGCTATGATGATGATGATGATGATGATGATGATACTAAAGTGCTCATGACACGATTTTGACATTTTTTAGCATGTTATAAACCCAAAAATCATTGTCGATGATCAATATAATAGTTACAAGCGCGCCTGCATAACATAGTTATCATCAGAAAACCACCGCCATTTGGGCAAATTTGACTGGACGGTGGCGCCGCTCACCAAATGAGGAAGGAGGCGGAAATGACGTCAGCATGAGAATGGACGCCGGTTTTGTTGACAGGAATGCCAGCAGCTTTGTAGCAGGCAATTTCTCTGGTTTCTTGTTTTAATTTTACAGCTATGCCTTCGCGTTGTGTTTCAGGCTTAGATAAACAGCAGGCCGTGAAAGACCACATCGCACGCTTCAGCTCCAACTGTCATAAGCCTCCTCGTGTGCTTTTACACAGTGCATGGAGGAAGGGAAGGATGAATGGATTTACGCGCAGGATTCACCACAGCACATTTATTGAACATAAGACTGATGACAACAGTTCCCAAAAAGGTGAAGACTTATAAAAATAAACAGAAACACTTACAGTTGGGGGCAGCGCGGTGGCGGAGTGGTTAGCACTGCGACAGCACAGCAACTCACCCTTGGCTGGGGGATCCTGAGTTCGATCCCAGCCCCCGACCAACAGTGATCTGTGTGGAGTTTGCATGTTCTCCCCGTGTCTGCATGGGTTTACTCCGGGATTTCTCCGGTTTCCTCCCACATGACAAAAACCTGCAAGTTAGGTTAATTGGCAATAAATTGGGGATTCTAAATTGTCCTTAGGTACGAATGTGAGAGTGAAAGGTTGTCTGTCTCTCTGTGTTGGCCCTGCGATGGACTGGCGATCTGTCCAGGGTGTACCCTGCCTCTCACCCAAAAGATGCTGGGATAGGCTCCTGCCCCCGCCCCCATGACTCGAAAAGGATTAAGCGGAAGAAGATGAATGAATGAACTTACAGTTGGCGTTCGGGGCCAACATCGCCCAGTGAATGCATGGAGAGGAGACGTGTTAACCACGGTTGTACCCCAGGGCCGACATCACTTCAAGGGGCACAACAGAACCACGGCTGTGTGGAGTGGCTAACACGTCGTGATAGTGTTGGCAATATTGGCTGGCTGACAACACGGCAGATGATGCACACAAAACATGAACAGCTCAGGGTAGACCTTGAGTTCTCCAGGACACTCTACTGTAGCTGGAGAGGAAACTGGGCTACACTAAACAGTTCGTACTCACGGCACAGGAGCAGTCCAAAAAGTCCAAGTCACTGGCGAACATACACAAACACAGCTACACCGAGGGGAATGGCGACAGTGTAGCTTTCCTTCAATAGACAGTACTACCATGTGGTGATTAACATCCGTATGGTGATGCACAATGGTCCAGCAGTGTTTGACTGGCAAGAGCCGCCTAAGTCCAAACACTGCTGGCATGACAAATTGGACACACCTGGGCGAGGCGCAGGAAAGATAATTACTGGGGTGAAACAGCTGACTGTCAAAGAGAGGGGGCGTGGTCGGACCAGCGAATGTTGGACAGTGCCCACCTGAAAGTGGGTCAAAACGGCTGCCCAACAACCACCGGCCAGAGCAGCGGCTACAGGCACGGAAAAGAAAAGGAACATAGACATAAATACAACAAGAACGCAAAAGATAATACATAATAAACTCGATGCCAGCGCCACAGAGAACGGTCAGAACCGAGCCTACAAGATAACACGGGCTCAGTTTGTGACACCAACTGACTATATTGTATTCATTGCCACTAATTTGGACTTTTTCCTGTTATAATAATTAATTTAATATTTTTATAGATATAGTACTTGTATGCTATACCAGTTATGAGTATTGTTTTTCTTGTGACCAAACTGTAGAAAAAATGAGGACTATCAGTTGCTTCTGTTGCTTTTATTATTATTGTTGAAAATCACATGCCAGTTGATACAAGACAAAAGCAGTTAATAAACAATGATAACAAACAAAATTGCATTTTTAATGAGACATAAATAATAGGGAATACATTATTTTTAAGGATATTGCCATCAGTAACACAGAGAATAATTTTAATTTCTAAAGGGGTTTTACAGATAATTGAACTTTAAAATGATAAGTTACGGCCACGAGTATGCTCTAATTTACAAAAAAAAATATATATATATATTTATACTGTGGGAATCCCTCTCAGTATATTTACACTCAGACTTAAAGACAAAAAGGAATCTTCATGGGTGTTTGTGTGTGGATGCGGGGGTGGTGTGTTGATGTGAACAGTGACAAAGAGAATGGGAATTACAAAGACTTTGATGTTAATGCAGCACACAGAGAAGGCTGACTGAGTGGTATTATTTAAGAGCAGAGGTGCCTGAGATCTGTTATTCTTTTGTTGCTTGTGTTTCTAGAGAAATGTGAGAGAGAGTTGAATAAAGCCTGATATGATCTGGACCTCTCTGCCTGGTTTTTCCTCTCTCCACACTGGTGACCCTTGACACACAATGGAACGTGAGGCGAACACCCCAGAGATGACCCAGACAGGAAGTACCAGCAACGAGTGCGCCGTTTTGATCAAACTCCCAGACTTTTGGCTACACGACCCGAAGTCTTGGTTCTTCCACACCGAGGCCCAGTTCGCGTTCAGGGGAGTAACGGGTCGCAGCGCTGATGCACGCACAACTCAGCAGATGGTGAGCCTGCTCCAACAGCCCCCAGCCCATGACAAATACGGCGCTGTCAAAACCGCGCTGACCCGGCGCTACACGTTCTCGGACTGTGAGAGAGCAGAGAGGCTCCTGACGCGCTCCGAGTTAGGAGACGTGTCAGCGGTCGAATTGATGGAGAAGATGTTGGCATTGATGGGCACAGATCACGGGCATTTCCTCTTTGCTCAGCTTTTCCTCTGGAACCTCCCGATGGCAGCCAGAGCGGTCCTTGCCAATTCGCCGCTGCTGGCCATGTGCAACTACCGGGCGCTAGCCCAGGAGGCAGATCGGATTATCCTCTCTACCAGAGCCCTCACAGTGAACGCAGCGGTGTCAGAACCCAGCAAGATGGCCGGCGGAAGCGAGGAACCAACGATGGTGATGGCAGTGGGGGGCAAGAAGCACCGGAGAGACATGCTCTGTTTCTACCACCGCCGTTTTGGAGAGGACGCACGCCGATGCGTACCACCGTGCCAATTCAAGTGTTCGGGAAACGCCAGGACCGGCAGTCGGTAGCAGCTGTGACCGCCGGTGAAACAAACAAGCTGCTCTATGTGACAGACTCACGCTCATGGAGACGGTTCCTTGTGGACTCCGGCTCCCAAAAGAGCCTCATCCTGCCGTCCTACATCAACCGGCTGGCGGGAAATAGCAGCCCTGAGCTGACGGCCACAAACGGCTCATACATTAAGACTTTTGGTGAGAGGACGCTGACTGTATCCTTGCACGGCCGTACATACCAATGGACATTTGTCATAGCGGCATGCAGTGTCCCCATCTTAGGCACTGATTTTTTGTGTGCACACGGACTACTAGTTGATGTTGCTAACAGATGCCTGATTAACGCAATGTCTTTCAATTCTCTCCCCTGTACAGCAAGAGGAGCTGAGTCCACAACACTAGCCAACGTCACAGCTCCCCGTTACATATGGTTCGTAATGCCGAGGGATCGTGGCGACCGTGCGGAGATTTCCGCAGATTAAACAACGCCACAGCACACGACCACTACCCCATCCCTCATATTCAGGATTTTTCTGTTCACCTCACCGGGGCACGCATTTTTTCCAAGATAGACCTGGTCCGTGGTTACCACCAGGTCCCAGTGTATGCTGAGGACATACAGTATCTAAAACAGCAATAATAACCCCGTTTAGCCTGTTTGAGTTTTTACTCATGCCTTTCATGTTAGAAGGCGCGGCGCAGACATTTCAACGCATGATGGATGTGGTGTTGCGTGATCTGCCATTTGTGTTCGTCTACCTGGACGACATCCTCGTGGCCAGCGCGTTCGAGGACGAACACGTAACCCACCTCAGGACAGTTTTCCAGAGGTTGGAGGAGCACGGATTAATACTCAGCCCGGCGAAGTGCCAGTTCAGGGTGGCGGGGATTGATTTTTTGGGCCACCGCATCTCACCGGAGGATGCAATACCCTTGCCGGACAAGGTGCGCGCCGTGGCGAATTTTCCCCGGCCTCAGACGGTCAGGGCGCTGCAGGAGTTTTTGGGGATGGTTAACTTCTACAGTCATTTCCTCCCCCGTGCAGCCCAGCTCATGCAGCCGTTATACACTGCGCTTAAGAAACAGAAGCCGGTGGACAGAGTCGACTGGACTTCTGAGAGGGAGCAGGCATTTTCCGAGGTTGAAACAGCTCTGGCAAATGCCGCACTGCTGGCACACCCGGACCCCGGCGGCTCAGATAGTGCTCACTACCGACGCCTTGGACGTGGCCATAGGGGTCGTCGTGGAGCAGCACGTCACCGGTTCTTGGCAGCCGCTTGCTTTTTTTAGCAGGTCTTTGCGTGACAGTGAGCATAAATACAGCACATTCGACAGAGAGTTACTGGCTCTCCACCTGGCCATATGCCACTTCCAGTTCTGGCTGGAAGGGCACACCTTCACTGCATTCGTAGACCACAAGCTGCTAACGTACACGATGGCCAAGGTTTTGGAACCATGGTCAGGCCAGCAGCAGAGACAGCTGGCTGCGGTCTCGGAGTTTACAACCGACATTCAGCATGTGGCCGGTAAACTCAACGTGGTAGCGGACTGCCTCTCGCAGGCATTAGTGGCCCCAGTCTACATGGGGATAGATTACACGGCCATGGCTGCTGAGCAGATCAGCGATGCGGACATTTGCGTGCTCCAGTCTGGACCAACAGGGTTAAGGCTGGAGAGCAGAGTACTGCAAGACGGGGGGCCCCCCTAATCTGTGACGTCTCCACGGGCCGCCCGCGCCCGGTGGTTCCACGCACTTGGTGCAGCTGCGTTTTTGAGTCGGTTCACTCCCTGGCACACCCAGGAGTGCACGCGTCAGTCAAAATGGTGGGAGCGAAGTTCGTCTGGCCAAGCCTGCGCAAATAGGTGAAAGAGTGGGCTGCAGCCTGCGTAGCATGCCAATGAGCCAAATTGCACAGGCACACAAAGGCCCCCTTGGAGCCGTTCCATATCCCAGCTAAGCTATTTGACCACGTTCACGTGGACCTTGTGGGCCCCCTCCCGCCATTGCAAGGGTTCACACACCTCCTGACAGTGGTGGACCGCACCATGCGCTGGCCCGAAGCAGTCCCTTAGCTTCCACCGCGTCCGCAGAAGTTGCACGCACTTTTTTGACAACATGGGTGGCACGTTTCGGCGCCCCTTCAGATATCACGTCCGATTGGGGCCCACAATTTGTTTCTGACCTCTAGTCCACCATGGCCCGGATCCTGGGCATCTCACTTCATCGCACGACTGTGTACAACCCACAGGCCGATGGGTTATGCGAGCGTTTCCATAGATCGCTTAAAGCAGCGCTCAAGGCTTCGCTTACGGATGCAAATTGGGTGGACCGGTTGCTGTGGGTTCTATTAGGGTTGCGTTCAGCAACGAAGGAGGATTTGGCGGCCTCCCCAGCAGAGCTGTTTTTTTCCCAGCCACTGTGGCTCCCAGGGGAATTTTTGCCCGACACCCCCACGCTGAACACCGATCCATCCCCGCTTTCACCATGTAGCGCAGTGGCAGGGACAGTACCTGGTCCGGTCCACCACTGTTTTCCATGCGCTTTTGTGCCAAAGGCCTTGAAGGACGCAGCATCCATATTTTTCAGGCACGATGCCCACCGGACCCCCTTGCTCCCACCCTATGATGGCCTGTTCAGAGTGCTGGAACCCGGGGACAAACATTTTGTGTTAGACTTGGGGGAATGCAGAGAAACAGTCTGTAAAGACAGGCTTAAGCCCGCTTTCGTGTTATCAGACGAGTAAGTGGTGTTGGCCCGAGCTCTTCGGCACGGACAACCCCCACTGAGAATTCCCCAGGTAAATGACTCGTCAGATCAGTCACAAGGGCATGCTAATGATGTTGTCCCCCCTCCCAATGTCCCCCCACAGACAGACGCACCCCCAACCTCGAAGCCGCAGACCCCACGTTACAGCCGCTACGAACGTAAGCTGAACCCCAAAGGACATGATGGTCAAGGCTCAGACAGGGGTGGGCAATCATGTGCCATGGAGGGCCATTCCACTGCAGGTTTTCTATTCCACCCAGTCTCTTCAGCAGGTGTTTTCACTGATTAGCAATCCTTGAAGTTGATCAGCACAAACACCCGCTGAAGAGACTGGGTGGAACAGAAAACCTGCAGTGGAATGGCCCTCACTGCCCACCCCTGGCTCAGCATGAGTCTGGGGGTTGGGTGGGTGGGAATCCCTCTCAGTATATTTACACTCAGACTTAAAGACAAAAAGGAATTCTCAAAAGAGAATGGGAATTACAAAGGCTTTGATGTTAATGCAGCACACAGAGAAGGCTGACCGAGTGGTATTATTTAAGAGCAGAGGTGTCTGAGATCTGTTACTCTTTTGTTGCTTGTGTTTCTAGAGAAATTTGAGAGAGAGTTGAATAAAGCCTGATATGATCTGGACCTCTCTGCCTGGTTATTCCTCTCTCCACAATACTATATTTGCACAATAAAAAAAAAAATTCTATCTCTTGTTCAGATACCCAGGATTGATACAGGATTGCATGCAACGTCCCAATGATGACAACAGTTACGAGATTTTCAAGTATCACGCTATAAATATTTTGTAATTTTATTTTCTTGTAAAAATTGACAACAGTTGTGGTCAGATAAACATGTATGAAAAACAGTACCATGAAAACATAAAGTTAGTCAGCATAAGTAAAACCAACATATTGTCCCTCTTGCATTGGAAAGGTCTCTCTGATCTTGTGAACGACTCAGGCAGGTACTGACACTCAGACTTTCTCACCAAGGTAGTGGTAGCACCATCTGATGAACTGTCTGTAAGCTGTATATCACTTCCAATTGTTCCCATAATCCACATTCACATAATGTTTATAGGTGAAGTAGGCCACTTCCAACACATCTTCATTCAGACACACCACGGGGAAGTTGTGATGACCAGTGATACACTTTATAGCACCGTCCAGAATTTTCTGCTTCACCTTGTCCTGCTCCTGACAGCAAATACTCTCCTCCTCTGTTGTCATGCTCACATACAGACCACATTGGCACCTGCAAAACTAAAAAATAGTATCTTTTTATTTGTTTATTTGGAGGGGGAGCTTTGACAGTATCAGGTAGATGTTTCAATTTTATTATAAATACACTGCTGTGATTTTATTGAAAAATCGGGTTTAAATAAGTTATATTTATGAACAAATAATTTGTTGCAGGGTGGCACGGTGGCGGAGTGGTAAGCACTGCGGCAGCACAGTAACTCACCCTTGGCCGGGGGACCCTGAGTTTGATCCCAGCCCCCGACCAACAGTGATCTGCGTGGAGTTTGTATGTTCTCCCCGTGTCTGCGTGGGCTTACTCAGGGATTTCTCTGGTTTCCTCCCACATGCCAAAAACATGCAAGTTAGGTTAATTGGCATCAAAAACTGGGGATTCTAAACTGTCCTTAGGTATGACTGTGAGAGTGAATGGTTGTCTGTCTCTCTGTGTTGGCCCTGTGATGGACTGGCGATCTGTCCAGGGTGTACCCTGCCTCTCGCCCAAAAGATGCTGGGATAGGCTCCAGCCCCACCCCCACCCCCGCGACCCGAAAAGGATTAAGCGGAAGAAGATGAATGAATGAATGAATAATTTGTTGCAATATCTGTAACAAAAGCATACCACGCTGTGTTCCCCTGCTGTGTGTTTGCCACTGCTACTGCGGCGGGCATGTTTGCCCCACCACCATCACTCTCTGAATCTGACTTGCTAGGCACGATGTCCGCTTGGTACTGCTCAAACCTATAAGGTCTGATGCCCCCAGATTCTTCATTATCACCACATTCTTCTGAACTATAATTGTCTGAAGACTGGACAACACAAACCAATTCCAGACTACATTTGCTGGAACCATCATCAATGTTTTCAACTGCTTCCATCATGCGTGTAGAATGGTCAGCCAACCACTGTGTTCTCCCACTGACGTCACAACATGGCCAGAGGGTTTTCCAGCCACTGACCCAATTGGTGCCGCGGCGCTCTTGGAAACATCGGATATTCGCGTGAAAACAAGTCTGTTTGACTTAGAACTGCACAGACCCACCTATTTCGTCATATTGAAATTATGTGTTGCAAAATTAGATAATGTCAAAATCGTGTCATGAGCACTTTAAATATCCATATATTAAAATATGTTAAAAACACACACACTGGTTTATACAGGGTGTCCTAATTTTTTCACGACTGTAAATCTAAAAGTCAAACAAGAAATATACTACAAATTTGACTCTGTTCAGCAATGCTGCTGATTTTTTTTATTTTAAACTTTGGTTCATTGAAGCTTAAAGCTGGGATTTCTGATAAATGTCTTGAGATAAATGTTCATACTTCCTTGTACTTACAGCACCGCTGTCAGAAAACCAGCTCCGGTGTGGCAGCATATACCGAGGCTCCAAATACTTCATTAAACACCGGAAACCCTTGTTTTCCACAAGAGCAAAGTGTTGGTCATCAAGCACATAAATTCGACAATTTTATCTGTTATCATCTTTGCTTTTTTGGTCTCAGGAGGTAGTTTGTCATGTTTTGAACAAGAGTCCAGCAGTATCTGTTGCAGCGTAGGATTTCTCATCCTTGTGCTCGGTGCTTGGCAGAATTCGGCATATTCCTTACCGTGATACTTCCTTAAGTGTTTTATCAAGTTTGTAGTGTTAAAATTGGAAACGCTGGTACTGTAGGACCTTGGGGAAGTCAGATTATTTAGCATCTCAAACGGAGACAGTGAATAAGCATGGGAAAACAATGCCCAGGGACTTCCTGGCGAGATAGCAGGAAGGAGTCAGGGACATAGTGGGTTGAATGCAGTGTAATGTAAATGTCATGCTGTGTGATGAGAAATGCCATGAAACGTGTGAAGAGAGAGCTGAGTTAAGAGAGGAGAGCTTGTTGAGATCATTCAGTCTGTTCTGTGCTTGTGAGATGTGAAGTGTGTAATAACCGTCTGTCCATGAATCTGCCTCTTATTTCACACACTCCACACTGGTGACCCTAGACAAATTATAAAGGGCTGTTTTGAAGCCACAGCCTGGAAGCAGCTCTGCGATCCACATGGTGAGGACATCGATGGCCTCATTCACACCTTCACGGACTACCTCAGCTTCTGTGTGGACAAATCCGTTCCCACCAAGACCATACGGCGTCACTCAAACAACAAACCCTGGATCAACCCTGAGATAAAAACACTTCTGAGAGAGAAGAAGAGGATCTTCAGGTCGGGGAACGGGGAGATGTTGAAGTCAGTACAGAGGGAGCTGAGGAGAAAGATCAGAGAAGGCAAGGACAGCTTCAGGAAGAAGATGGAGGACAAGCTGCAACAGAGCGACATCAGCGGGGTCTGGAGAAACCTCAAAACCATCTCTGGGCTCCAGAATACCTCCCCCCAGGCCACGGGGGGCAGGGAGTGGGCGAACAACCTGAATCTGTTTTTCAATAGGTTTGACCAACCGCCCTACCCCCTGTCTGCACAACAACCACTGCTGCCTCTAAAGAAATCAAGTCCTGCTGCCCACTCCCCACTCCACCAACACCCCCCCACTCCCAACACACAGCCCCCCATCCTGACCCTGACCAGGACCCAGGTGAGGACGGAGCTGAGGAAGATCAAGGCGAGGAAGGCGTCGGGACCGGACGGCATCAGCGCAAAGCTCCTCAAGTCCTGTGCAGACCAGCTGTGTGGGATTGTGACGTATATCTTCAACCTGAGCCTGAAACTGGAGAGGGTACCACAGCTGTGGAAAACATCTTGTGTGGTACCTGTACCAAAAACTTCCCACCCCAAAGACCTGAACAGCTACAGACCGGTGGCCTTGACGTCCCACTTGATGAAGACCCTGGAGAGACTGCTCCTTGCTCACCTCCGCCCCCTGGTGGAACCAGCGATGGATCCACTCCAGTTCGCCTACCAGCATGGCATTGGGGTGGAGGATGCGGTGATCTTCCTCCTTCACCGTTCTCTGTCCCACCTGGAGAAGCCTGGGAATATGGTGAGGATCATGTTCTTTGACTTCTCCAGTGCTTTCAACACCATCCAACCGATGATCCTGAAGGACAAGCTGCTGCGCGCAGGGGTGGACCAGCAGCTGTCATCATGGATCCTGGACTACCTCACGAACCGGCCTCAGTTTGTGAGAACCCGGGACTGTGTGTCCGACACGATCATCAGTAGCACGGGGGCCCCCCAGGGAACGGTGCTGGCTCCCTTCCTGTTCACTCTTTATACTGCGGACTTCTCACACAACACAACACACTGCCATCTACAGAAGTTCTCTGATGACTCTGCGATCGTTGGCCTCATCTCCAATGGAGATGAAGCTGAGTACAGAGGGCTTATCCAGGACTTCGTGGACTGGTGCCATCGGAACTGCCTCCAGATCAACGCGAGAAAAACTAAGGAGCTGGTGGTGGACTGCCGCAGGCAAGGACAACCCCTCACAGCACCAGTAAATATACAGGGAACAGACATCGAGATGGTGACAGCCTATAAGTACCTGGGTGTTCATCTGAACAATAAACTAGACTGGTCACACAATACTGATGCACTCTACAAGAAGGGACAGCGCAGGCTGTTCCTGCTGAGGAGACTCAGGTCTTTTGGTGTACAAGGGGCGCTGCTGAAGACATTCTATGACACGGTGGTGGCATCAGCCATCACTTTTGGAGTGGTCTGCTGGGGCAGTGGCATTACTGCAGCCGATAGGAAGAGACTGAACAAACTGATCAAGAAAGCTAGCTCTGTCCTGGGGCAGCGCCTTGAGCCGGTGGAGGAGATAGGAGAGAGAAGGACAGTGGCTAAACTGTCATCTCTGCTGGAGTCCGAGTCCCACCCTATGCAGGACATACTGAATGCACTGAGGAGCTCATTTAGCAGCAGACTACATCATCCCAGGTGCACAACCGAGAGGTTTCGCAGGTCCTTCCTACCAACGGCTGTCAGACTGTACAACCTAAGCAGGGCTGCTCGCAGAGATAGCAAAAAGACGTAACAAACTAATAGTTTTTTGAATGCAAAAGATGCAATAGACTTACACAATGGTCCCCCTCTGGCATACAACTAGGAAAATACCGGTCGCTATGGAGAGTGAGAATATGTATGGGCACATAATCATACCATGTAGGATAACTAAGTAGACGGTTGTGCTGTTTCATCCCATCTAGCAACAGTGCTCTGCACTGTTTGTGTTTATATATTTACATATTTATTCCATCTAGCTACAGTGCTCCGCACTGGGTGTGTTTATGTTTATATATCTATATATTTATTCCATCTAGCTACAATGCTCCGCACTGTGTGTTTATATATCTACATATTATTCCATCTAGTTACATTGCTCCGCACTGTGTGTTTACATATTCATATATTTATTCCATCCAGCTACAATGCTCTGCACTGTGTGTCTGTGTGTGTGTATATATATTTTTTATAGTAATATGTACATATGTATATTAGCTGCTCTTGCTTGCTTGTTTTTTTGGGTTTTTTTTTTTTTTTTTTTTCTTGCCTTCTGATTGTTGCTCTGAGTGTTGCTATCCCTGTGCTGTTGCAATCCTGGAATTTCCCCGTTGTGGGACTAATAAAGGCTTATCTTATCTTATCTTATCTTATCTGATTATGGAACACGAGGCAAGAACCCCGGAGCCGGCCCAGTCGGGAAACCCCAGCGACGCAGCAGCCATCCCATGGACAGCCCGGACTGGAGCCCCCAGCAACGTGTGTGCAGTTTCAGTCAAGCTACCGGACTTCTGGCAGCAAACCCGCGCCCTTGGTTCCACCACACCGAGGCCCAGTTCGCCCTCCAGGGAGTAACAGCAGACGACACCAAGTTCTACCATGTGGTAGCAGCGCTGGACGCTTGCACAGCCCAGCAGGTAGTGAGCCTGCTCGATCAGCCTCCAGCCCACAGCAAATACGAGGAGCTCAAGGCTGCACTGACCCGACGATACACGCTTTTGGAATGTGAGAGAGTGGAGAGGCTCCTGGGGCGGACCGAGTTAGGAGATGGCTCGGCCATCGACCTGATGGAGAAGATGCTGGCGTTAATGGGCACGGACGACGGGCACTTTCTGTTTGCCCACCTTTTCCTCCAGAAGCTTCCAACAGAGGCGAGAGCGGTTCTGGCCAATTCGCTGTTGCTGGCCGCGCGTGACTACCGTGCGCTAGCCCAGGAGGCAGACTGGATCATCCTCACCACCCGGGCGATCACTGTCAACACGGCGGCGGCGGGGCCCAGCGAGACGACCAGAGGGGGCGAGGAGCCACCGACGGTAGCGGCAGCAGGGGCCAAGGAGCGCCAGAGAGACACGCTCTGCTTCTACCACCACCGCTTCGGAGAGAACACGCGCAGATGGGCGCCGCCGTGCCAGTTCAAGCACTCAGGAAACGCCAAGACCGGCAGTCGGTAGCAGCTGCGACCGCCGGTGAAGAGAACAAGCTGCTCTACGTGACGGACTCGCGCTCGGGGAGACGCTTCCTCGTGGACACCGGAGCCCAGAAGAGCGTCATCCTGCCATCCTACGCTGACCGGCTGGCAGGACCTAGTGGCCCCTGACTTGTGGCAGTAAATGGCTCAGAGATTAAGACGTTCGGTGAGAGAACACTGGCCTTATCTCTACATGGCCGCTTGTATGTATGGACTTTTAACATAGCAGCACTGTGTTGCCCGATCCTGGGGGCTGATTTTCTGTGTGCGCATGGTTTACTTGTGGATGTTGCTAACAGACGCCTGGTTAATGCACTGTCCTTTGAATCTCTCCCCTGTATAGCTCGAGGGACCCGTCCAACAGCACAAGCCAACGTCACAGCTCCAGGCGGTAAGTTCCACGCACTTCTCACTCAGTTCCCAGCACTCATGGTCCCGACATTTTCGGCGGCCATTGCTAAGCACGGGGTGGAGCACTTTATCACCACCACCAGGCCGCCCGTTTTCGCAAGACCTCGGCGCTTGGATGCAGCTAAACTGGCCATAGCGCGCGAGGAGTTCACCAACCTGGAAAGGCTGGGCATCATCAGGCGTTCGAACAGCCCATGGGCATCCCCGCTACACATGGTCCCTAAGGCTGAGGGCTTGTGGCGACCGTGTGGTGATTTCCGCAGGTTGAACAACGCCACAGCACATGACTGCTACCCGATTCCCCACATACAGGATTTTTCCGTTCACCTCGCCGGAGCACGCATTTTTTCCAAAATAGACCTGGTCCGCGGTTATCACTAGGTCCCAGTGCGCGCAGAGGACGTACCCAAAACAGCGGTAATAACTCCGTTCGGTTTATTCGAGTTCCTGCACATGCCATTTGGGTTAAAAGGCGCGGCACAGATGTTCCAGCGCATGATGGATGCAGGCTGCGCGATCTCCCGTTCGTGTTCGTCTACCTGGACAATATCCTGGTAGCCAGTGCGTCTGAAGACGGACACGAAACCCACCTCAGGACAGTTTTCCGGAGGTTGGAGGAGCACGGGTTAATAATCAACCCAGCGAAATGCCAGTTCGGCATGACGGAAATTGATTTTTTGGGGCACCGAGTCTCTCTGGAAGGAGCGATCCCATTGCCCAACAAAGTGCGCGCTGTAGCAGATTTTCCCCGGCCTCAGACGGTCAGGGCGCTGCAAGAATTTTTGGGGATGGTGAACTTTTATAACCATTTCCTTCCCCGAGTGGTGCGGCTCATGTAACCATTGTATGCCACGCTCAAGAGACAGAAACCCGCGGATGGGGTCGAATGGACCCCGGAGCGAGAGCGGGCGTTCTCGGAGGTTAAAGCAGCCCTGGCAAACGTCACACTGCTGGCGCATCCGGACCCGGCGGCCCGGATAGCGCTCACCACCGACGCTTCAGACGTGGCCATAGGGGCTGTTGTGGAGCAGCGTGTCGCCGGGGCTTGGCAGCCGCTCGCCTTTTTCAGCAGAACTTTGCGCGACAGTGAACGTAAATACACACAATGAACGTGAAGCTGCGCCACTTCCAGTTCTGGCTGGAAGGGCGCAGCTTCACCGCGTTCGTGGACCACAAGCCACTAACGTTCGCAATGGCCAAGGTTTCAGAACCGTGGTCGGGCTGGCAGCAGAGACAGCTGGCCGCGATCTCAGAGTTTATTACCGATATTCAGCATGCGTCGGGTAAACTGAATGTGGTGGCGGACTGCCTCTTGCGTGCTGTGGTGTCCCCAGTCTACGTGGGGAAAGATTACGCAGCCATGGCCGCGGAGCAGACGTGTGCGCGCTCCAGTCTGGACCAAAAGGGTTAAGGCTGGAGAGCAGGGTACTGCAAGACGGTATGCCCCCCCTAATCTGCGATGTCTCCACGGGATGCCCGCATCCGGTGGTCCCGGTCGCATGGCGCCGCCGCGTGTTTGAGTCGGTTCACACTCTGGTGCACCCAGGAGCGCACGCGTCGGTCAAACCGACCGCGCGCTGGGCCGAGAGGCGCAGCGGATTGTCAACGCCACCAAGCGGCACGCAGCCACGGCCGCTGCAGCGGAACTTGGCGCGACAACCGGAGACGACAGGGGGCCAGAGGCAGCGGTACCAGACTCACCGACGACGGCAGCGGCAGGGGCCAGGGAACGCGGATCGGACGTCCTATGTTTCTACCATCGCCGTTTCGCAGGGAGGGCACGCAAATGTGTACCACCGTGCCAGTTCAGGCGTTCGGGAAACGCCAAGACTGGGGGTCGGTAGCAGCCGCGGCCCTCAGGGAGGAGAACAAGCTGCTCTACTTGTCGGACGCACACTCGGGGAGGCAGTTCCTCGTCGACACAGGCTCCCAGTTGAGTTTCATCACACCTTCCTACGCGGACAGACTAGCTGGTTCTGGAGGTCACCGGGTGACAGCAGCGAACGGCTCGGAGATTAAGACCTTTGGTGAGAAGACTCTGCTTCTGTCTCTACACGGCCGTACATTCTTTTGTGGTAGCAGCAGTAAATTTCAATATGTTGGGGGCTGATTTTTTGTGCTCACATGGTTTGTTGGTTGATCTCGCTAACAGGCGCCTGATTAATGCATTTTCTTGTGATTCTATCCCCTGTACAGCGCGAGTGGCCCCGCCAACGGCACAAGCCAACGTCACAGCTGCAAGCGGTAAGTTCCACACACTGCTCACTCAGTTCCCAGCACTCACGGTCCCCACATTTTCAGCAACAGTTGCTAAACACGGGGTGGAGCATTTTATTACCACTACCGGACCGCCCGTTTTTGCAAAAGCTCGGCGCTTGGACGCAGCTAAGCTGGCCATAGCGCGCGAGGAGTTCGCCAACCTGGAGAGGTTGGGCATTATCAGGCGTTCAAACAGTCCGTGGGCTTCCCCGCTTCACATGGTCCCGAAAGCTGACGGATCATGGCGACCTTGCGGGGATTTCCGCAGGTTAAACAACGCTACAGCGCACGACCGCTACCCAATCCCGCATATCCAGGATTTTTCCGTTCATTTGGCAGGGGCGCGCGTTTTTTCTAAAATAGACTTGGTCCGCGGTTACCACCAAGTCCCAGTGCGCGCTGAGGACATACCCAAAACAGCGGTAATAACTCCGTTTGGCCTATTCGAGTTTTTACGCATGCCATTCGGACTTAAAGGGGCTGCTCAGACGTTCCAACGCATGATGGGCGCGGTGCTTCGCGATCTCCCTTTCGTGTTCGTCTACTTGGACGATATTTTAGTAGCCAGCGCGTCCGAAGACGAACACGAAAAACACCTGGCCACTGTTTTCCGAAGGTTGGGAGATCACGGGTTAATAATCAACCCAGCGAAGTGTCAGTTCATGGTGGCGCAGATCAATTTTTTAGGACACCGTGTCTCCCCTGAAGGAGCAGTTTCGCTTCCTGACAAAGTGCGCGCGGTGGCAGATTTTCCCCGGCCGCAGACGGTCAGGGCGTTGCAGGAGTTTTTGGGAATGGTGAATTTTTATAACCGTTTTTTCACCCCGTGCGGCGCAACTCATGCAGCCGCTGTATGCCGCGCTCAAAAAAAAGAAACCCGCGGATAAGGTTGAGTGGTCCTCGGAGCGGGACCAAGCGTTCTCGGAGGTGAAAGCAGCCCTGGCAAAGGCTGCGTTGTTGGCACACCCAGACTCAACGGCCCGCATAGCGCTCACCACTGACGCGTCAGATGTGGCCATAGGGGCGGTCATGGAGCAACATGTAGCCGGGGTTTGGCAGCCCCTCGCATTTTTCAGCAGGACTTTGCGCGATAGCGAACGTAAATACAGCGCGTTCGACAGGGAGCTGCTGGCTCTCCATTTGGCCATCCGCCACTTTCAGTTCTGGCTAGAAGGATGCTCTTTCACCGCGTTCGTTGACCACAAACCGCTAACATTCCGGGATTGGGGTTGGAGGTCGGTACTGATGCGGTGCCGACCCAGTCAGGGTCCGACGCGGGTGCAGCCGTGACCCAATCGGGGTCCATCACGGGTGCAACTGTGACCCAATCAGGGTCCGACGAAGGTGCAGCACCAGCAGAATCAAAGGTCGGTGAGGGAGCTGCAGATCCCCTGCCACCGGACACTGGACTGGCTCATCTTCTTCCTCATCTTTATCATCATCTTCATCATCCTCGTCCTCCAGATGATCACAGCTCATCTCCACCTGGGGCCGTTGGGGTTCCGAACACTCTGCCCGGCTCTCCCTCGTCTTCCCCCTCTCCAGGGAGGCCGTCCTCTACTTCCCCCTACGGTCCTGGTGGCTGTGTGATGCGGGTCGGCTGCCTGGTGAGCTGTTTCACCGCTTCAGGGATCTGGGGGGGCCACCCGACGGACTTTTCCGCCTTTAAGGCGATCGGGCCCGGCCGCCAGAAACTCTGTATTTCCAGGCCTGGGACCGGGGTAGGCCACCCGAACGCCCCCTTTTTCCCCTATCAGCCATTTGGACATTGGACGCAGGGAGACCACCAGAACTGTGTGTGTATTATTGGACTCTGCCTGCCGTCATCCCCGGTTATTTCGTATTTCCTCTAGATATTAAGGTCACTTTTGGTGTGTTGTCATGTGCCTTATTTTGATTGATGGATTACCACTGTTTAGCGTGTCTTTTTTTGCTCTCCCCTCTCCTGTCTGAGGGATGATTTATATCGGCCGCATTATGTCTTATGGGCCTGGGTGTTTTAGTCATAGGCCACCTTCTGTTGTTGCATCTTTTTTTGGTCTTGTCTATGTATCATCCATACTTTATAGAGAGTTGGGTTTTTTTTCTCCCTACCTTACTCTGTAATTGCTTCGTTTGCTCCCTGTCATCGTCATGGTTTTTTTGTCTTTTCTGGTTCGCTCCCTCCTGGCCTGCGCCCCTTCCGCCCACCCTAGGGGGGGTGGGTGGGGGGCTTGGGTGTCATTGGGCGTTCTGAACCTGCCCTCGAGGGGGAGGTACTGATATGATCCGAGCGCCGATCTCGTCCACGCTCAGGTCATATGTCATCCTTTTCAGGCTTTGACAGCAGGGTTTTCCTCTCTGGCTCCCCGGGCTCTTATTGTGACAGCGCCCGGTGGAGCTTCCTGCTGTCAAGGCCAAACAGCTGTGCTGCATTCGGGGTCATTAGTGTCCGGCGTTAAAAGCGGGCGCTGAATGCACCCCGATGCAGCAGTCTCTGTTAATCTCCCGTCAAGACTCCACATCGTTTGACACTTCGGGTGTTCCCCAGCTCAGACGCTGTCTATTCCTTGTCTTGAGTGTAAGTTTACCCTGTTATAATCCTACCTTCATTATCGTGTGTTTTAGCCCACCGAGGCTCATTCCTTTGTTACTTTATGTTTTCCTCTGTTCCCTTGCCCTTAATAACAAACATCTTTGCAAACTCACCGGTGACTTGTTGGCATCTCAGATTCCTTGACCATGAAAACATATGACTAGCAATTGAATTCGCAATGATAGGATTAGTGGTTCAGTAGTTATTGACGAAAATGGCATTTTCCGTAATGGCGGTTTAGCGCCACAGTTCCCCCCATACAGTGTTTGTGTGTACGTTTTCAGATTCCTTGACCATGAAAACCTATGACTAGCAATTGGATTCACAATGATAGGATTAGTGGTTCAGTAGTTATTGACGAAAATGGCATTTTCCGTAATGGCGGTTTAGCGCCACAGTTCCCCCCATACAGTGTTTGTGTGTACGTTTTCAGATTCCTTGACCATGAAAACATATGACAAGCAACTGGATTGACAATGATAGGATTAGTGGTTTAGTAGTTATTCACGAAAATGGCATTTTGCGTAATGGCGGTTTTCTTGTGGCCGGTGATCCGGATCACCCCATTTCTGACAATCTGTGAAAATTTCATGAAAATCCGTCCATAACTTTTTGAGTTATCTTGCTAACAAACAAACAGACAGACAAACAAACACACAAACCAACGCCAATGAAAACATAACCTCCTTGGCGGAGGTAATAATGTACCTCTCTGCATTAAAGGGATGGGAAGGAGCACTTTGGATTGAATTATCCAAACACACCTCTGAGTGATTAGACTGGCCTCTCTGTGTCATGCACTGGCGGAAAGTTTGTTTTTATGCCACTGTGATAAGGAAATGAACTTGGAAACACCCATAAACGTGTTCTGCATCAGTGACAACCAATGTTGGGCAAGTTACTAAAAATAGTAACTATTTACAGTTACTAGTTATTTCTTTTCAAAAGTAACTGAGTTCCTTACCAGTTACTGCATGATTAAAGTAACTAGTTACTTAGAAAAGTAACTTTCACATTACTTTTAAATGCATACTTAAATCATCTTGCACACATAGCAAGATCAAGGGCCCCTTGTTCTCATCAGAAAAAAGAAGCAAAAAAAAAAACTGATGAGAAAAAAGTCTCATCTTACAGATGTAGCGTTAACCCTTTTTTTGGTTGCAATCTATAAAATAATTTTTTTGCTGAAGAAAATTGTTTCAACTCAAAATTCTGGGCATGAACTGCTTCTATCATCCCAGGAGCAGAGCTGTAACACTATCCATCGGCCATAAAGTGTGAGTTAATCCCTTCTCCAAGACTTAGTCATTCTCCCTTTTCTGCTCTTTGGCAAAGGAATGTTTCTAATTGACAGATTTATGGGTGACATAATCCAGACGTGTGGGGAATCAAGATTCTCCAGTAAACAACCAGACAATTTCACAGTGCCATCTGGTGGATGAATCACAAATATTTAATTTTTCTCTTTGCAGTGGATTTTATGCATTTTTTTTTTTTTGTTTTTTTTTTTTTTGTTACTTATTTGTACCCGTAGGTAGACTTGGTTTGCAGTCTGGTGACAAGCCACCGGCTGCTGGTCGCTGCGTGCGCGAGCGCCCTAAACCTACATGTTTTTGGTATGCGGGAGGAAACCGGAGAAATCCCGGAGTAAACCCACGCAACACGGGGAGAACATGCAAACTCCACACAGCTCACTGTTGGTCGGGGGCTGGGATCGAACCCACAACCTCATGATCCCCGCGATCCCCCGGCCAAGGGTAAAACTGTGCTGCCACAGTGCTAAACCACTGCGCCACCGTGCAGCCAGCATTGTGGACAAATAAATTAATTCATATTTTTTTCTCAAGACAGATCCGCTACTGAAGACCTGGTTGAACTCTGGGGATGGACAATGTGGTTTCAAATGCTTTTATTGATATGATTTGATATGTGTTGCCTTATTTCAGGAATAAATTAATTCTTGCATGCTTACTATTACAAATTAATTACAGTTTCAATGTAGAGACATTATATGTTCCCTTATTATTGAGTAGAATATCTTAGTCACTAAAGTTGAAGGAATTTATGCTTTATTCAACACACATACTTTAAGGAGGGTCTCACTTCTCATATCAAATGTCTCTCTCTCTCTCTATGCTCTTTGGGACCCCCACCTCAGAGACTATAACTGACCAATAGAACGCCAGGCTTTATTGCATTTACCTTTTTAGGTAAAGTTTATGACTTTTGTTGAAAGAAGCTCATATGTAATTGGTTCAGCTTTAGATTTCATGAAATCCAGTGAGATTCTGCCACACTTAGGGAAAACTTTCCTTTCATTTTTTTTTTTTTTTTTTTTGGGGGGGGGGGGCGTTGGTCAAGCTGTAAGGAGCCTCTTCTGCTCTTCCATTTTTTTTCCTCTCTTCCAAGTAAGGCCCAGAGCCGGTCATGCTCTGTGAAGATTCTTTTTCTTTTCTGTAAAGTTCACTTTTTTTTTTTTTAACTTGTTTTAATCCTTTCCTTTAAATCACGGTGCAAGAAGATTTTGTTTGATTTTTTACAAGCTTAAACCAACTCATTTAAACCACCAACATTGGAAGAAACAAATTTGTAATTTGCCTCTGTTTTGAATTTCTCATGGGATTTTGCACAATAAACCAATTTCTTCTTCAGTGCGTAAGAAGACCTCACCCAGCCTGCTAAAGAACAGCCTTTGTGATCTCAGGAGAAGGCCATAACCGTGGTAAGAAGCCTGTCTGCCAGCCTCCCAACAGAATCCACGCTGGTCCAGTTGAACAGAAAAGTGGACTGCCTGCTACCCACTGGGACGCAATGAGTCTGCTTGGCTGATGGTCTGTTGTTTAATTTAAACTTAATTTTTCAGAATATTCCTGGTACAAGTTCTTCAAACTTAATTTCATGCAAACCCCCATCAGAATTTCAAAATGCATGTTGTCCTTTCATTAATTTATGTTCTTTTTCAGAGTAACACCAATTGTCTATTTTTATAAATAGTTAATTATCGTTTTCTTCATAAAATTGCATCTAATTTTCTTAACCAATGCTATTTTATGGTTTTCCAGTTTCCAGTATACTGACAAATTCATCATCATCATAGCAGTCTGTCGGGGGCAACAATGACTGTTTCATTTAGGTCTGATCAAATTCCGCCACGCAGCTCTGTAATAAACCTTCCGCTGCCAGAACTACTGACCTTGTTAACCCGGGCGACGTCCGAGCCGGTATGAGTTGCTCTCTGACTGACCATTTCATGAGACTGCTTGCAAAGTATTTGGGTACTGCTAGCTTTCTGCTGGACTAGCGACACATTCTTGGCAGATAGAGGTATTATCAGTGGCAAGGACAGGCCAAGACAAACTGACTCCAGTATCTGTTGCAGTGACTGACCAGATTATAGGTTTGTTTATCTCTGCTCTTTGTGTAGTGCATGTCACGATGCACCGACTGGCAAAAGATCTTGCGACAGATGTGCTTATCTGCCAGGATGTCCAGTCTCACCCCCTGTAACTGGTCCACCAAAGACCTAGTTTTACCCACGAGGCGTTTTTCTCCCCCTGAGATGCGCAAAACTGTCGACTCCCTCATCAAACTTCTGTGTGGCAGAAAAATAGCCATAGCACCTGTAATACTGAACAAGAGGTGGAATAATGCAACCTTCCTCTGCTGTCTGAAGTATCTCCAGTCAGAGGACACGAGCATCTTTAAGCGCAGCGCAGTCTCCAACTACAGGACCAGGGTGGAGGATCTTCTGGCGTTTCTGGGTTTCCTGGTGGAGTGTGGAACCTCTCTGCTTAAGTAATATGGCTGCCAGCGAATGTAAAATGACCATCAAAGGCTCTGAATGGGTGTGCTTTAAAGTGCTGTGTCCTATTGTGTATCTTCTTCTTCCTCTTCTTCTCTCGGTCACTGGCGGAGAGCAAACAACCGAAAGGTGCACACCGCCACCCACTGCACAAGAGCGTACAACACCATGTCATACTGACAAATTAAACTATGGTTTATTTGGTTCCACAAATGTTTGATTCATAAGTAACTCAGTAATAGTCTATAATGCCCATAATACATGTTGAATTCTCTGTTTTAAAGTTATCCAAATTTGTTAACCTATTCTGGCATTTCTTATTAAACTACTGAAAGATATATGGGAGTTATTGTTTGATTTCATGTCCATCTTCTTGATTATCAGGAGTCAAGAACTCACCAGGGTTTTTTTTTTTTAGACTGATTCATAATTGGTACAAATAAAGAATTGTTAATAAAATTGTCCATTATCTGGATTGGTGCCCTACGAGGATCTGAGTGTAATGAAAATAAATCTTCATTCCTACTCACATTCATATTTACATTAATACTTGTACCAACATTAATATACCTATTGTAATGTTCTCCTGGAACCTTGTAGTGTTCTCCTGGAACATGTAATGACGAGGCGCACACACCGGGTGTCAGTTAGGACTTTTACTTGTCACTTCAACTGCAACTAACAACTAACCACACAGTGGCTCAAGTACATCTCCTTTTATAGTCAGGTCATGGCCGGGTCATACTGCCCTCTTGTGGTGACTCTATAGGAACTTCACATATCAATACATCTCCCTTTTTTTTCAAGTAAGGTCATGTCCAACTATAAACTTAAAACTGTTTCTCTAATTTCAATAAACAAAATAAATTCCATTTCTGTTTACAACTCAACATCAACACATTTTTTTTTTTTTTTCATTCATCTCAGTACTCCTTTTCCTCGATCAATCTTTTCGGTTTCACAATTTGCCTTTGTGAGCATCTCCTTTGTGTCACCTCAGTCTGTTCGTTATTGTCTGTCTCTATGTTCTGGTTCTCAGCCATTTCTGGTTGTTCGGTTTGGCTGTAAATTGGCATGTCGCTTGTTTCACTGTCTGTGACTCTCATTTTTGTCTGAGGCACTTTCAGTAAGTGACGTCGGTTTCGCCTCATTGTTTTCCCATGCTCTGTGATGACTTCATATGATCTGGGAGTTGTTTCTTTAACCACTTTTGCCAGCGGTCCCCATTCTCCATCACATCTCACTCGCACAATGTCCTCATGTGCAAGTGGTCTCAGAGGTCGTGCTGTTCTGTTGTACAGTTCAGTTTGCCTCTCATCACGCCTCACATCTCTCTTTTCCATCACTTGAGATGCTGATGGAAGTCGCGTTCTGAGTTTTCTGTTCATGAGCATATCTGCTGGGGACAGTCCATTCTCTAGTGGTGATGCTCAGTAATTCAATTCAATTCAATTCAATTCAATTCAATTCAATTCAATTCAACTTTATTTATATAGCGCCATTTCACAACAACAGTCATCTCATAGCACTATCAACTGTAGGGAGGACCCCCACAGTTGCAGAAAGACCCCAGCAATCAGGCGATCCCCTGTGAGCAAGCACTTGGCGACGGTGGAGAGGAAAAACTCCCTTTTAACAGGAAGAAACCTCCAGCAGAACCAGGCTCAGGGAGGGGCAGTCATCTGCTGCGACTGGCTGGGGGGTGAGGGGATAGAGAAGAAGAAAAGAACAGACATGTAGAGAGCAAACAGCACGATGGGGACTCAATCTATGGGAGAGAACAAACAAATGTTAATGACCAGCAAAAAAAAAAATATTTCATAGAGAGTGAGGAAAGGAGTGAGGCCCAGTGCATTACTGGAGGTCCCCCGGCTGACTAAACCTATTAGCAGCATAACTAAGGGAGGGTTCAGAAAACACATGATCCCTCCCTAATTGTAGGCTATATCAAAAAGGTAGGTTTTAGCCCTATTCTTAAAAACAGAGATCGAGTCTGACTCCCGAATCCAGATTGGCAGCTGATTCCACAGGAGAGGAGCTTGATAACTGAAGGCTCTGCCTCCCATTGTACTTTTGGAGATTCTAGGTATTACAAGTAAACCTGCATTTTGGGAGCGTAGTGCTCTGTTAGGATGATACGGTAGTATCAGATCTTTTAAATAAAAAGGAGCCTGATTGTTTAGAGCTTTGTAAGTAAGAAGAAGGATTTTAAACTTAATTCTAAACTCTATGGGAAGCCAATGAAGGGAGGCCAGAACCGGAGAGATATGATCTCTCTTTCTAGTACCTGTTAAAACTCTTGCTGCAGCATTTTGGATCAGCTGAAGACTTTTTAAAGATGTTTTAGGACAACCTGATAATAAAGAATTACAATAATCTAATCTCGAGCTAACAAAAGCGTGGATCAGCTTCTCAGCATCACTCTGAGACAAGATGCTCCTAATCTTGGCAATATTACGCAAATGATAGAAGGCAGTCTTAGAAACAAATTTAATATGTGAATTGAAGGACAAATCCTGATCAAAAATAACTCCAAGGTTCCTCACAGAGCTATTAAGAGAAAGAGTAACTGCATCCAAACTGAAAGTTTGATTTGGAAAGGAATTTCTAAGGTTTTTTGGACCAACAAGAATGACTTCAGTCTTATCTGAATTTAATAGCAGGAAATTACAAGTCATCCAAACTTTGATTTCCCTAAGACAGGCTTCTAACTTGGCTAATTGATTAGTATCATCTGGCTTCATTGACAGGTATAATTGTGTGTCATCTGCATAACAGTGAAAATGTATACAGTGCTTTCTAATAATGTTGCCTAACGGAAGCATATATAAACTAAAAAGAGTAGGGCCAAGCACAGATCCCTGTGGAACTCCATGACTAAGCTGAGGACATAATTCAGGTGTGGGGAATATTTTCTTGGCACTCTTTGGGCCCCTTGGTACCAATTGAGCATCGTTGCAACGCTACAGCCTACCTGAGTATTGTTGCTGACCATGTCCATCCCTTTATGACCACAATGTACCCAACTTCTGATGGCTACTTTCAGCAGGATAATGCGCCATGTCATAAAGCTGGAATCATCTCAGACTGGTTTCTTGAACATGACAATGAGTTCACTGTACTCAAATGGCCTCCACAGTCACCAGATCTCAATCCAATAGAGCATCTTTGGGATGTGGTGGAACGGGAGATTCGCAGACAAATCTGCGACAAATCTGCGCCAACTGTGTGATGCCAGCACCTTGTTGAATCTATGCCACGAAGAATTGAGGCAGTTCTGAAGGCAAAAGGGGGTCCAACCCGTTACTAGCATGGTGTACCTAATAAAGTGGCCGGTGAGTGTATATATATCATGCAGCCCCACAGACAGAGTCACCCACTCAAGTCAAATCCCTCTAGTCATCCCTCACACCAAAAGTCACACATTCACGTTACATCAAATCTTTCTATTCATAACGTACATCAAAGGCAAAGTCACACATCCATGTTACATCCTTTCATTCACGCTTAAACCGAAGTTCCTTCAGGCTCTCCTCCCTGAGCCTCTGTCCTTCTTCTAAGTCCGCAGGTGGCCCAGACTCATTGTCCATTTGAGGTGTGAGGTCAATCCACATTGCAAGCCCACAGTCCTTCTGTGCTTAAACCTAAGCATGCAAATATGTGAGCTACATACAGTTACATACAGTTATGAATATGGGCGCTACAGCAATAGACTTATACAATGGTCCCCTCCGGCATACAACTAGGAAAATACCGGTCGCTATGGAGGGTGAGAATATGTATGGTACATAATCATACCATGTAGGATAACTAAGTAGATGGTTGTGCTGTTTCATCCCATCTAGCAACAATGCTCCGCACTGTGTGTTTATATATTTGCATATTTATTCCATCTAGCTACAACGCTCCGCACTGGGTGTGTTTATATATCTACATATTTATTCCATCTAGTTACAATGCTCCGCACCTGTGTGTTTATATATCTACATATTATTCCATCTAGCTACAATGCTCCGTACTGTGTGTGTTTATATATCTACATATTTATTCCATCTAGCTACAATGCTCCGCACTGTGTGTTTATATATATATTGTGGAGAATGTGGAAATGACGAGGCTGAGTTTATCTCACGAGTCAGGTTTATTCACATTCTCCAACATCATCAAAAACAGAAAGAGAAAGAATCCCCCAGACATTCGTCCTTTTATACCCCAGGACATCAAAGCACACAGTCACATTGTATTTAATCCCCAGTAGCAATGCGTCTTCCTCCAGGTCTTATCACCTCCACCTAAAGTCACCGGCAGCCAGGAAATCTCCCACGGCCATCTCTTTGCATACCAAAGACCACATTTCACATCTTCCTGTTATCTCCTAGGAGGCTCAGTCCTTTTGTTCATCTGAGACGTGAAGCATACAGTAAGCATACAGTGATATACATATGAAGCATGTGAACCCCACATATGTGTCCCACATGACCCCCCCCAAACGTCTAAGATGGAACAACGTAATAACAGTCTGCATGTCATGATAAAATCACACACATCAGTCCACATGCTGCTTGGGCCTCAGTCTTCTCCCGTATCTGCTGTAAGCGGGCTTTACCACCTCCGCGGTGCCCTCCTGCTGGTGAGCTGCTGTCTGAGGATGAGAACTGTTAGTCAATCCCTGTGGGTGCTCTGGGGAATGCTCCCTAGGGGTCTGCCACGCCGAGGAGCCCTGGCCAACTGCACACCTTCGTCAGCCACCACAAAAGCGGGTTTGAGCCTGTTTATGCCAATCATTTCTTTTCTGCCCCCCAAATCTAGCAAAAAATGCTTATCCCCTGTTTCCAGCACTCTAAATGGTCCATCATAAGGTGGTCATAACGGTGGGCGATGGGCATCGTGTCTGACAAAAACAAACTCCGCATTTTTTAAAGCCTTAGGCACAAACACGCGCGGAAAACTGTGGTGAACGGGGCCAGGCAGCGTGCTCGATTCCATGCTACTCTGTAACCACTGAGCTGGGGAGCACTCTGGCTCAGGATTATCTGGGAGAAATTCCCCGGGCAGCCGAAGTGGCTGTGCGAAAACTAGCTCAGTCGGGGAGGCTTCTAAATCCTCTTTAGGTGCAGAACGCAACCCCAATAAAACCCATGGTAGCCTGTCCACCCAATTTGCATCCGTAAGCGACACTCTGAGGGCCACCTTCAATGACCTGTGAAAACGTTCGCATAACCCGTTAGCCTGCGGATTGTACGCTGTCGTGCGGTGGATCGTTGCCCCCAGGCTGCGGGCCATCGCTGACCAAATTTCGGAAACAAATTGAGGGCCTCTGTCGGACGTAATGTCCGACGGGACTCCAAAACGCGCTACCCATGCCGTTAAAAACGTGCGCGCCACCTCCTCGGCTGTGGTTGACGACAGTGGGACCACTTCCGGCCAGCGCGTGGTGCGGTCAACCATTGTCAGAAGATGTGTGCACCCCTGTGAGGGAGGGAGGGGGCCTACGAGGTCCACATGAACATGATCAAACCTCTTAGCCGGAATGTGAAACGGCTCTAAGGGAGCTCTCGTGTGTCTGTGTACCTTGGCTCGTTGACAAGCCATGCAGGCTGCCGCCCACTCTCTAACTTGTTTGCGCAGGCTCGGCCATACAAATTTCTCTCCCACCATTTTGACCGCCGCGCGCACTCCCGGGTGCGGCAGAGAATGGATCGAGTCAAAAACGCGGCGGCGCCACGTGGCTGGTACCACAGGACGTGGTCGCCCAGTGGAGACATCGCAAATTAGGGGGGGGGGGCATACCGTCTTGCAGCACCCTGTTCTCCAGCCTTAACCCTGTTGGTCCAGACTGGAGCGCGCGCACGTCGGCGTCGCTAACCTGATCCGCAGCCATGGCTGCATAATCTATCCCTACGCGGATTGGGGCCGCGTGCACTTCTGCGTCGCTAACCCGATCCGCAGCCATGGCTGCAAAATCTACCCCTACGCGGGCTGGAGCCGCCACGGCGCGCGAGAGGCAGTCTGCCACTACATTAAGTTTACCTGCCACATGCTGGATATCGGTAGTAAACTCCGAGATCGCGGCCAGCTGTCTCTGCTGCCGGCCGGACCACGGTTCTGAAACCTTGGCCATCGCGAAAGTCAGCGGCTTGTGGTCAACGAACGCGGTGAAATGGCGTCCCTCCAGCCAGATCTGGAAGTGGCGAATGGCCAAGTGGAGCGCTAACAACTCCCTGTCGAATGTGCTGTATTTTCGTTCACTATCGCGCAAGGTCCTGCTGAAAAAGGCGAGCGGTTGCCAAGCTCCGGCTACATGCTGTTCCACGACCGCCCCTATGGCCACATCTGACGCGTCAGTAGTGAGCGCTATGCGGGCCGTTGGGACTGGATGTGCTAACAACGCAGCGTTTGCCAGGGCTGTTTTGACTTCCAAGAATGCGCGCTCTCGCTCCGGAGACCATTCGATTTTATTTGTGGGTTTTTGTTTTTTCAGTGCAGCATACAATGGTTGCATGAGCTGCGCTGCATGGGGGAGGAAACGGTTATAAAAATTCACCATTCCCAAAAACTCCTGTAACGCTTTGACCGTTTGTGGCTGGGGAAAATTTGTTACTGCGCGCACTTTGTCAGGCAGAGGAACCGCTCCTTCTGGAGAGACGCGATGCCCCAAAAAATCAAGCTGCGTCACCCCAAACTGACACTTCGCTGGGTTAATTATTAACCCGTGCTCTCCCAACCTCCGGAAAACTGCCGTGAGGTGGTTTTTGTGTTCATCTTCGGACGCGCTGGCTATCAATATGTCGTCCAGGTAGACAAACACGAAGGGGAGATCGCGCAACGCCGCGTCCATCATGCGTTGGAACGTCTGCGCTGCGCCTTTAAGCCCAAACGGCATGCGCAAAAACTCGAATAGCCCGAACTGAGTTATTACCGCTGTTTTGGGTATGTCCTCAGCGCGCACTGGGACCTGGTGGTAACCGCGTACCAAGTCTATCTTAGAAAAAACGCGCGCCCCCGCCAAATGAACTGAAAAATCTTGGATATGCGGGATTGGGTAGCAGTCGTGCGCTGTAGCGTTGTTCAACCTGCGGAAATCTCCACAAGGTCGCCACGAGCCATCAGCTTTCGGGACCATGTGAAGCGGCGAAGCCCATGGGCTTTTCGAACGCCAGATGATGCCCAACTTTTCCAGGTTGGCGAACTCCTCGCGCGCTATGGTCAGTTTAGCTGAATCCAAGCGCCGGGCTTTAGCAAAAACGGGTGGCCCGGTGGTAGTAATAAAATGTTCCACCCCATGTTTAGCCACGGTCGCCGAAAATGTTGGGACCGTGAGTGCTGGGAACTGAGTGAGCAGTGTGTGGAACTTACCACTTGCGGCTGTGACGTTGGCTTGTGCTGTTGGCGGGGCCACTCGAGCTGTACAGGGAATAGAATAAAAAGAGAGTGCATTAACCAGGCGCCTGTTAGCAAGATCAACCAACAAACCATGTGAGCACAGAAAATCAGTCCCTAACATATTGAAATTCACTGCAGCTATGACGAAAGTCCACTCAAATGTGCGGCCATGTAGGGACAGAAGCAGAGCCCTCTCACCGAAGGTCTTAATCGCCGAGCCGTTCGCTGCTGACACCCCGGGACCACTGGAAGGCGCCAGCCGGTCCGCGGAGGAAGGTGTGATGAAACTCAACTGGGAGCCTGTGTCCACGAGGAAATGCCTCCCCGAGCGCGCATCCTTCAAGTAGAGCAGCTTGTTCTCCTCCCCAAGGGCCGCAGCTGCTACCGACCCCCGGTCTTGTCGTTTCCCGAGCACTTGAAATGGCACGGTGGTATACATTTGCGTGCCCTTTCTGCGAAGCGGCGATGGTAGAAACAAAGGACGTCGTCTGTTCCGTGTTTCTTGGCCCCTGCCGCCGCCGTCGTCGGTGCGTCTGGTACTGCTGCCTCTGCCCCACTGCCATCTCCGGACGTCGTGCCAAGCTTCGCTGCCGCAGCCGTGGCCACACACCGTTTGGTGGCGTTGACGAGTCGTTGCGCCTCCTGGCCCAGCTCGCGGTAGTCTCGTTGGGCCAACAGTGGTGAACTGGCCAGGGTCTCTCTCACCGCTGACGGTAGGGTCCTGAGGAAGAGGTGGGTGAAGATGAAGTGATCATCGTCAGAGTCTTTCAACCTCAACAGCTTCTCCATCAGGCCCGCAGGCCTGTCGCTTTCAAATTCAGTCAGCGCCAGGAGCCCCTCTGCTCGCTCCTCCACCGAGGGGGTGAAGTACCGGATGAGTGCAGCCTTCAACGCGCCGTACTTCTCGCTGTCCGGCGGTTGGTTGATCAGGCTCTCCACATGCTGGGCTGTGTGGTTGTCCAGTTTTGCAACCACATGGTAGAACTTTGTGGCGTCTACCGAAATCCCCCGGAGGTTGAACTGTGCTTCAACCGCGTTAAACCAGGAGTGCGGATTGTTCAGCCAGAAGTCCGGTAGCTGAACTGTGACTGCATTCGCTTGGCTGGTTCCTGACGAGTCTGGCTCGGGGGAATTTCTTTCACTCATGATACGTCTTAGGGTCACCAGTGTGGAGAATGTGGAAATGATGAGGCTGAGTTTATCTCACGAGTCAGGTTTATTCACATTCTCCAACATCATCAAAAACAGAAAGAGAAAGAATCCCCCAGACATTCGTCCTTTTATACCCCAGGACATCAAAGCACACAGTCACATTGTATTTAATCCCCAGTAACAATGCGTCTTCCTCCAGGTCTTATCACCTCCACCTAAAGTCACCGGCAGCCAGGAAATCTCCCACGGTCATCTCTTTGCATACTAAAGACCACATTTCACATCCTCCTGTTATCTCCTAGGAGGCTCAGTCCTTTTGTTCATCTGAGACTTGAATCATACAGTAAGCATACAGTGATATACATATGAAGCATGTGAACCCCACATATGTGTCCCACAATATATATATTTATTTATATTTATATGTACATATGTATACTTGCTGCTCTTGTTTCTTTTTTTCTCTTGCCTTCTGATTGTTGCTCTGAGTGTTGCTATCCCTGTGCTGTTGCAATCCTGGAATTTCCCCATTGTGGGACTAATAAAGGCTTATCTTATCTTATCTTAATATGAGAAGTCGCCACTGCCACAGCATTTCTTCCCACCAGGTTATGTGTGAGCAGGACAGGAAACTGACCCACGGAGGAGACTGACGGCTGCGTCAGCTACGGTAGGATCAGTTTATATTTATTTGCGCTAAAAATATCTATCCATCTATCTATAAATTCACGAACTCTCTGTCTGTGTGTTTGTGTGTGTCTGTCTGTCTGTTCCACACATATCTCTTGAACTGTTTGTCAGACTGGCCTCAGATTTTAAATGTCGTTTCCTGAGGTTACGAGGGTGTGCATCCCTGACTATGGAGTTGCGCAGTCAAAATATGTAATTTTTATCAATAAAAGTTTTATCCACCGCTCTGTGTCTCTTCATGAGCTGGCTTTAAGAAGTGTGGGCGTGGTTTCAGATTGACTCTGTGCTGATTGGACAATACACGGCATCACGACCATGCTGACTGGATAACACACAGCATCACAACCTGTCAGTCACCACAGTGTTCCCGGGACAAAACAAGAAAATAAAAGTTAGAAAGATAAAGATAATACTAAAGATTTAATGCCCAGCAGACTGGGCGGAGTGTCAGCGGGGACCAGGTCTGACAAATCAACACAGAACATGCCGGGAGAAGCAGCAGCCAGACCTGGCTCAAATGAGCTCTGTGGTTCGAGCCATCAGCTGATTGGCTCCATCGGTGTTCTGACAGCATATCTATCAGAACAACTGATATATGTGCAAGACATACAGGAGAACTGAAATGGCGTTTCTCTCTCTCTCTTCAGTGGTGTGCGCAATATAAAAAAAGAAAAGGAATAAGGCTGGAAAAACAACAACAACAATCCATGTACAGTAATGCTACCTGTAGTGCAAATAGCAACAAAAGATAGACTTAAGGTTTAATGCTTAAAGAATTACACCAAAAAATTGCTATGATTGCGTAGGTCTAATGGATAATTCGGCATGAAGAACACCAGGTGCGCTGGGGGGGGGGGGGGAGCAGCCGCTGAACTGGTGGATTGCAGTCCTTCAGAGGCACACGGGTAAAGCAGCAGCCAGTGGGTCTCAAATATTTGTAAACGTGTCCTGCTATAGTACTGCATGACTTTATTGACGATACACAGAAGAAATTCAATATTACACTGAACTCCATCACTGAACAGTGATATAAAGTAAAATAATTATAATGATGATTCAACAACTCCCATTCCCCAAAGTGCAAGGTACACTATTATTTTGAGTAAGTGATAAAAGATCACACAAATAAGTGATCTGACAAAAAAATAAACAAGGGATCTGAAACAGCTGCCAATATTGGATGTCCCATTCATTTTCAATAATTAGGTATTCTGTAATTAATATTCATTCATTCATTCATTCTTCCGCTTAATCCTTTTCGGGTCGCAGGGGGGCTGGAGCCTATTCCAGCATCTTTGGGCGAGAGGCCAACACAGAGAGACAGACAACCTTTCACTCTCACAGTCATACCTAAGGACAATTTAGAATCCCCAGTTTTGATGCCAGTTAACCTAAGTTGCATGTTTTTGGCATGTGGGAGGAAACCGGAGAAATCCTGAAGTAAACCCACGCAGACACAGGGAGAACATGCAAACTCCACACAGATCACTGTTGGTCGGGGGCTGATCAAATAAATCTTAGTGCCATTTACTCCCTTTTATAGTTGTCAAAGTCTAACATGTGATTGTCTACATATAGCCTACACCTCTTTGTATTCCACTTTCAAACACAGCCTACATTTGGGCCTGTAAAGCCTGATTAGGACAGCTGTTTTAGACAGGAATACTTGTGTTCTACGGGCAATGCACTAGCATTAAGAAAATGAGTAACGCGAGTAACGCATCTGATCAAATTTCAGTAACGCATTACTGAATTTTTAAACAGTAGTTTCGTTACACAGCACATTACTGCAAAAGTAGTGGCATTACAGTAACGCGTTACAAAGTTACAAAGTAATGCGTTACTCCCAACACTGGTGACAACTGATCAACCGACCCAAGTAGAGTAAATAGAGAGGGCATGACTTAGGCATTCTATAGTAAGAGGGAGGGTGGAGTAAAATGTGACTTTAGAGATTTAAAGAGACAGTCACTGAAACCAGCTATTCTCAGAAAGGCTGCAAAAGAAGGTTCACACTTATGCTGCAATTATTCGATAATTTAAAAAATATGACCAAAATATGTCACAAATGTTTCATTAAGACTTATGTGAGCTGTTAAAATGTGGAAAATGTGGAGTCAATGATCTGTTTAAATTTAGTATCAGGCCTATAAAACACAGACTTTTGACAACTTTGCTGTGTGTGTTTTGGTCTAACTTCTGGGTCTGTGTGTTACTCTGGATGCAGTGATACAGGTAGGCTACCCCCATGTGTTTGCTTGAGAGAGGGCTTTGCAAATTGTGCATAACATGAGCCGGGGTTTATTTCAACCCTCTTACTCAATATAACATCTGTTCAATCTATCCGGACTGATCTACCGTCAGATTTGGCAGGGTGAGTAAAACAGCAAGTGACTCAAAGTGAATTTCACTGGCACTGCATCTGCTGTTTTCAGGTTTGGAGGTTATTCATAATAGAGAACGGAGGCAGGTTTGATTTCGACTTGAATATAGTGAGAGACCCAAAATATGGCAACATACTGTAAATAAGCCACCAGTTTCACAGTTAACAACTAATTTAACTAAACCCACAGAAACAGAAAACATGGTTAGGTCATACAGTAAATGAACAGCATCGTCAATAAAGGGGACGACAGAGTAAAACTCAGCAAGCAAATGTTTCTAAAAATGCAGTGCAGAATTCTGAGACATCAAAGATTCATATGAATGATTGCAACAGACGCAAATGTGAAAAGATGTACCTGCATAACAGTGATAAAAAAGAAAAGGCCATAAAGTTTAGCGCAAACATAATATTCTATGGAGCTAATTGTTGAGTTCACTGACTCCCATGAGTGGACTGTTTGCAGACAGAAGTGTATTGTTCGCGTGATATATGACCCAAAGCTCAAAATTTCCAGTTGGCACCTAGCCGAAGCCTGTTTACTGTGACAGACGCCGTGTAGAGGGGACTCAGCTGCTTTGGTTTAGTGGCTGTTGCCCACACTGCGCTAATCTCAAGGTCCTCCAATGTCAGTGGAAAATTACAGCAGGGAAGTGGCTTTTCCTTGGACCTTTTGTTTTGGTTACTTTTTTTTTTTTTTTTTTTCCCCCTTCTTCTTAGTGAGACAGCATAGCGTGCAGACCAATCCGGTTATAATTGGGTCGGAGACGCTGACCGTAGCCACTTTGTTTCTCACTTTGGCTCTGCTTGTTGAGCAGAGATCCTGCCGAGCACCAGAGGAATACTGATCACCGTGCTGTAACTGGACGCAGCACTTTGGGGAGAGGGCGCTTTGCCATGGAGGGGTAAGTGTCTTATCTTTTCCTCCCTTTTGCGCAAGGATTTACGCCCACGTATTTACTAATAAGTGGCAGCTCTTTGGTGCCAGTGAAAGCTTTCCAACTCCTGATAATCCCACAAGTTTAAGTATAGTTACTGAATAAACGAAGCGGCGCCAAGTAATCAGCTGAGAAGGTTTTGTCGTGAACACGAATCAGAACGGGCAGATGCTGGCAGCCCCTGCCCTATAAAGACTGTCAGGGTTTCAATTGTGACCGTTATTTGTCCCGCTGTCCTCTCTCGATATGTCAAGGGAATTCATCAAAGGAAGCAGCTTGGAGGTGCCAGGACAAGATGTGAAGAAAATTCAGCTGCTAGACAGAGGGCAGTGGGCGAACAAGTTGGAGTTTCTCCTGGCCGTAGCGGGAACGCTGGTTGGACTGGGAAACCTGTGGAGGTTCCCCTACCTGTGCTACAAGAATGGAGGAGGTATGAAGAATTCTAGCGCTGGAAATTATTTCACTTTTGTGCGCCTTATGAATGGAGAGGAAGTTTTTTTTGCATTGTACAGACCCCGCTTCTAAAACTGAAGCAGGGATCTGTAACCTGCGGTTCCTTTTCCTAACCAGTGGCTCGGATGTGGCTTAACCCTCCTGTTATGTTACGGGTCAAATTGACCCGTTTTAAAGTTTGAACATCTAGGAAAAATAGTTTAAAGTATTTTTTTCAGTTTGAAACTCCTTCTGCTTGCCTTAATTAGTGTAATCAACATATAATATGAAAATGGTTCATCTCACATATTCGCAATCACCCCCTGCATGTTTATATCACATAGATACTGTTTGGGTCACTGTGACCCAGCAGTCAAACTGGAGGTAAAAGGGTGCCAGAAATGTCAGACTGTTTCTTTCTTTGCACCTTATTGCAACATATTTCACACACACACACACACACACACACACACACACACACACACACACACACACACACACACACACACACAGAGGTGCAGGTGTTATGACTTTTGACGGGAACCATTTATGTTCTCGCGGGAAAACTCCACCCATATTCAGTGGACACTCAACAGGGGAGGGGCAAAACATATAACAGCTTCTCTGCATGGGAGTCCTACCAACATTACACTGTCAGGCAGACCTTTACAAAATGAGCAGCAGAAGCAAAAGGATGACAGTCCAGGAGGCTCTGGAAGCCATCTTTGGTCATGACAGTGAAATAGAGGAGGACGTGTCTGAAGATGAAGACTATCTTGAGCTAAATACTGATTGTAATGATTCTGATTTTGAACCAGATGAGGGAATAGCTATTCCTGTTCCTCCAAGCAAGACATTTATGTCAAAAAATGGTGAAAGACATTGGTCTTCATCCCCAAATGTGCGTCAGGCAAAACTGTCTGCAGAAAACATAATAAAGACAGTGCCAGGGCCCACTAGGATGGCAGTGGCTCGTGTGACTGACATCAAGTCAGCTTTTGAGCTGGTCATGCGAGATTCAATACAGAAAATCATTCTGGAAATGACTAATCTAGAAGGGAGGTGTGTTTTTGGGGAGAAGTGGAAGGAGCTGGACAAAACACATTTAGATGCGTATTTGGGGCTCCTCATCCTGGCTGGGGTCTATAAATCGAAGGATGAATCAACAGCCAGTCTGTGGGATGCAGAGACAGGGAGGCTGATATTTCGAACCACAATGTCTCTGGAGACTTTTCACATTTTCTCCAGAGTAATCTGATTTGATAATCAAGAGACAAGGGCTGGTAGACGGGAGAGAGGCAAACTGGCAGCTATTAGGACAGTGTGGGACAAGTGGGTAGAGCAACTTCCACTACTGTATAACCCAGGCCCTAATATCACAGTAGATGAAAGGCTGGTGGCATTCAGAGGTCGCTGCCCATTTAGGCAATATATGCCTTCCAAACCAGCTAAATATGGAATAAAAATCTGGGCAGCATGTGATGCAAACACCAGCTATGCATTGAACATACAGGTTTACACTGGAAAGCCGGTTGGAGGAGCCCCGGAGAAGAATCAGGGCACAAGGGTCGTGCTCGACATGGCACAGGGTCTCAAGAGGCACAACATAACCTGTGACAATTTTTTCACAAACTACAACTTGGGTCAGGAGCTTCTGAAGAGAAAACTCACAATGGTCGGAACTATCCGAAAGAACAGGGCTGAACTCCCTGCTGAGCTGCTGGTAATCAAGAACAGGACCCCTCAATCTTCCATGTTTGCCTTCACAGACACCACAGCCCTAGTGTCTTACTGCCCCAAAAAGGGAAAAAATGTTGTGCTCATGAGCACTCTGCACAAAAATGCTGAAATAAGCACGAGAGAGGACCAGAAACTAAGCATGATCCTGGATTACAGTGCCACCAAAGGGGGAGGTAGACAACTTGGACAAAGTAACAGGGTCCTACAGCACCAAACGAATGACTGCGCGCTGGCCGTTGGTCATCTTTTATAACATGATTGATGTATCGGCCTACAACGCATTTGTCATTTGGACTGAGATCTTTCCTGACTGGAATGTGTCAAAGCTGTACAAGAGGCGCATCTTTCTCGAGGAGCTGGGGAAGGCGCTTGTGACACCGCACATCTAACGGAGGGAGCACCTGCCAAGGACCCCAGCCGCTGCAGCCATGGTGAGGGAGAGCCAGGAGAGGACTGTACCAAGTACACCAGTGCGTGAGGTAAGTAAGTGTTTGTGTGTATATATAAGTGTATGAGAGTGTGTTGTGTGTGTCCTGGGATCAGCAAAAAGACAGCATAGTAAAGTAATCATGGTCCCCTTGGTTCTAGGTTGTTGCTGAGGGGAAAAGAAAGAAGAAGAGGTGCCAGGTCTGCAGGCCATCTGATGATGTCAAGACAAGCATGACCTGTGCGAAATGTGGAAAATTCATTTGCACAAAGCACAGTGTGATGACATGTCACTCATGTGCTGTGTCGACGTAAAGACAGACAGACACGCACACCTTGTTCATATTGTATTATTTTGTTCATTAGTGGTTCACAAACAGTGCATGTATGTAAAACAAAATTTAAATGTTATGTTTCAATGTTATGTTTTAAATGTTGGTCTTTCGAAAGTAATAAAGTGGTGAAACATTAAAAAAAAGTTTGAACATGTTTTTTTTTATGAAAAACGAGTGAATTATCCTAATTGAACCATTACCTATTAGAGGTAAGGAACACCAATGCACTAAGTATTGATAGAATAGTTAGTAATGGAATTAGTAATGAAATATTAACAATGTTTGTTAGGATTTTTTTGGTTTCGGACATCTTTTGGATAGTTAAACATGCACCGCGTCAAATTGACCCGGGAGCACCATTGTTGTTCCTGACAAATGAACATAACAGGAGGGTTAAAGATTACCTAAAAGAATCCACACGAATCTAGTTGGAAAGTAGGAGATTTGAAAGAAAAAGGCTCAAATTTGTAACTTCTTTACAAGAAAAAAAAAAAAGACAAACCTGTTAGGGAACATGCTTCACATGTATTAGAAAACGTTTTAAATTTACAACAAAATCATACATTCAAAAGAAAAAAGTGGCAAATAAAAAAAAGCTGCACATTAGAAGACAAAAATCATAGATAAATAAGGAAAAAATACAAATTTCAATGAAAAATGGTCACAAATGCCCCTCTGGGGCAGAGACAAAAGACCCAGGCGCTGAACTGCAGTTTGTGGTGTTTATTAGCAGAAACACAAAATACAAAAAGTGCACAAAAATAAGCTTACAAATGAGTAGCGCTAGAAGATAGCGAGGCAACTGTTGGAACAAGGAATAAGTAGTTTAGATGAGGCTCTGAGACCGAGTGAATGAAACAGTCAGTTTTTAATAAGGCATAACCCGATGAAAATGAATGACAGCCAGTGTGAATCACATGAGAGCGCAGGTTGACCTAATTACATGACAGGAATCAGCGGAGAGTCAAGAGAGGAGGGAAGACGGCTTGACAGGGGCACCGCCCACTACCAGAGCGAAACCAGGAAGTGCCACCGAAGAGAGAACTACAATAAGGACACATAAAAAACTGAAGGATAAATGCAGCTAATACCAAACTCTCATGATTGTTGTTAGCAATCAGCTCACGTGCGCGATGCAGCAACAAGAATGGACAATCAAACAATAACACACGTTGGAGAATTTTATTGAATATCAAAAACACTGCACAGCTGCAGAAGTAGTCACTCGCCAGAGGAAACAGCCTGTGGAGAAAAGATGAGAGCCGTGAGTGGAGGAATGGAATAAGGGAAAATGGACTGGCCAAACTACCACTTACGTGAGCCTCCAAGGGAGAACCACCATGGCTCCAGCGGGGAATAGACGAACCAGCAGGGCGAGGGGGATGAGCTGGTGGTGCCTGACCAGGTGGAGATTGAATGCTGTTGGTGGATGATGGTGTGGCAGGAGAGCACGCACAGCCCCAGAGACAGACCCGCACGATGGCAGCAACCTGAGAAAAGAAAGCACACAGATTAATAATTTCTTCACCTGTGTGAATCGAATACTTACTTATCTTGTAAGGCAGAATACCCAGATGAGCCAGCATTGAATCACTGAAGGACGCTTCCTTGTAAACGCTGGCTGATGAGAGGGTGCAGGTGTGTCCTCTCACTCAGGTGTGTTTATGACCTGAGGAGAGACGAACGGGAAGGAGGGGGTGCACTCTTGCCGCTCATGACACCAAACATATAAATAACAAGACTGTGATGCATGTAAACTAAGAAATAATAAAAGATATAAGAAAACCAACCAAGGACAAAATGACAGGATCCAAAGAACACAAAATACAACAAATATGCAAATATGGAAAAAGGCCATGAGACTGAGCACGGCAGATTCCCCCATGCTCAGATCACGACAAAAATAGTTGCAAATTTGCCAGAGGAATGTTGCAAATTTACAGCATAAAAGCTGCAACTAAATGAGAACAAAAACACAAAAATTTAGATTTTGTAAGAAAAAGGTTGCTAATTTACAAATTAAAAAGTGGCACATTTTTTACTTTTTCATAGCGAAAAAAATCTTCATGAGAAACATTGTTGCATATTTATGAAAAAATGGTAATTTTAACAGAAAAAAATGACCCCCCCCCCTCAAAAAAACATACATTTGTGTGTGAGAGAGAAGTCATATTTAACAGGAAAGGAAAAAAGAAAATGTGGCTATTACTATGCTATACTGTATGCCACAACTATGTTTTTGCAGATTTTTTTGACCACATTAGACAAAATGTCTTTTTCCTTCATAGAGGTTGCTGATCCCTGAACCCAAGGGACAAGTCACACCATTGTTCAAATCTACTGCAGTGGGCTCACCTGACTTTTTTTTTGTACTGTTTATGATGAAACAGCATCCTCTGCATGACACATCAACATGAAGGATGGCATGATAACCCTCATGTTTTTACTGAAAGAACTGTTGTCTTTATGTCATGATTATCATGTTTCTTCTCTCAGGTGCATTTCTTATTCCCTATGTCCTATTTCTGCTTGCTTGTGGCATTCCGATGTTCCTTCTGGAGACGGCCATGGGGCAGTTCACCTCTCAGGGATGTATCACCTGCTGGAGGCACTTCTGCCCCTTGTTTGAAGGTTAGTGTGTTAAAAGAAACTGTAATATTAGACTTGCAGCAAATTGTTGCATGTCATTTCCCGGCAGTTATACCATGTGTATTACATGTGGTGCGCCATTATTCAACCCAATCTCACTAAAATGCATACAGTTAGAAAGTTTTTGGTGTGTCCAATAAACAGTGGTGTGAAAAAGTGTTTCCCCCTTCCTCATTTCTCATTTTTTTGTATGTTTGTCACACTTAGATGTTTCAGATCATCAAAGAAATTTAAATATTAGACAAAGATAACACAAGTAAACACAAAATGCAGTTTTTAAATGAAGGTGTTTGTTATTAAGGGAAAAAAAAATCCAAACCTACATGGCCCTGTGTGAAAAAGTGATTGCCCCCTAAACCTAATAACTGGTTGGGCCACCCTTAGCAGCAACAACTGCAATCAAGCATTTGCGATAACTGGGAATGAGTCTTTTACAGCGCTGTGGAGGAATTTTGGCCCACTCGTCTTTGCAGAATTGTTGTAATTCAGCCACACTCATTTTGTTTTTCTCCAGCCATTCAGAGGTGGACTTGCTGGTGTGTTTTGGATCATTGTCCTTCTGCAGAACCCAAATGCACTTTAGCTTGAGGTCATGAGCAGATGGCCGGACATTGTCCTTCAGGATTTTTTGGTAGACAGCAGAATTAATTCATGGTTCCATTTACCACAGCAAGTCTTCCAGGTCCTGAAGCAGCAAAACAGCCCCAGACCATCACACTCCCACCACCATATTTTACTGTTGGTATGATGTTCCTTTTCTGAAATGCTGTGTTACTTTTATGCCAGATGTAATGGGACACACATCTTTCAAAAAGTTCAACTTTTGGCTCGTCAGTCCACAGAGTATTTTCCCAAAAGTCTTGAGGATCATCAAGATGTTTTCTGGCAAAACTGAGACAAGCCTTTATGTTCTTTTTGCTCAGCAGTGGTTTTCGTCTTGGAACTCTGCCATGCAGGCCATTTTTGCCCAGTCTCCTTCTTATGGTGGAGTCATGAACACTGACCTTAACCACTTGCACTCCGGGCAATTTTCCTAAAAATGCCAAAAAATAACGTGCCCAAAGTAAATCGAAAGCTGTTATTCAACCCTTTGCAGCATCTTCATGGGGTTGGTCTCATTTAAAAGAAAACACTTTGAATTTTTTGGCAAAAAAAAACATAATTTCTCTACGTGCTCTGGCCACTGAGTTACAGTCATCTAAACATACTAAACTTGAAGAAAAAAAATTGGACACAGTGTTTTTTTGGATACAAATGCTTGTAAATAACACACAGCTGTCCGATCCAGCTGGAAAATGCAACAGAAATGTAGAACCAAGTGTTATCCAGCTGAGATCCAAATTTGGTAACAATACCACAAAAAATGAATATTTTACACAGCTTTGTTCTCAGGCTGTTCCCAGGCGTTTTGGAACTGTGCCAAATTGTGCCAAATGGCACAGTTTGGAAAAACGTCTGTAACTTTTGAATAATTCAATGTAGAATCTTCATTTTAGGCTCTAATGAAAGGTCACACTCAGGGCTGTGTCTGTGTGTGTGTGTGTGGGTGGGGGGTCGTCCCCCCCCCAGCTACCAAGGACCGACTTCGGCCCTCGCTACAGACGGATTACACTCCTTGAATGTTTTCACAGCGGCTCCCCCCCCCCCGCTACTGTGTGTGTGTGTGTGTGGTGGGGGGGAACCGTGAACGGACCGTGAACGCCCCCCCCCCCCTCGCTACAGAAGAGGGCCATCGCTACATGATGGAATAGACTGATATGCTTCCCCCCGCAGACCGGGGGGCATTCGGACCGTGAACGCCCCCCCCCCCGCTCCTCTTTTGCAGCGGGTGGGTGGGGGGGGGGGCGTTCACGGTCCGAACACGGCAAATGAACCGTTTATCGCGGCGCACGCACTTCGTAATTCGTGCGCAGTACAGTTGTAATTTACTGATCGGTCAAAAGTCATTTTTGGATTACAGTTTTCAGGGATAAATAATAATTTAGCTTATAACACCTTACCTCTTCAAAGCAGCAGAGTCGTGGCGAACATCTCTTCCCCCAACGCGACGCTGCTCCGCTCGTGGATCCTGATCAACATAATTCCATTGTTGCCGTTTTGGCGAATGATTTACGACTTTTGTCGTCGGCCTCCGTCTATTCTGCTGGAATGAGTGCAGGTCCCACTTGTGGGTGTTCTCCATGCTGCTGGGTGAGCCTGGGTCTGTAGTAGATTCGTCCAGCGTCCTTTGTTTTCATCTGCTGCAGCAGTAAATATCGCTTCACCCAGCCTGAATTTCTGTGCTTCAATTGGCTCCTGCGTTCACAGTAGGCGGGTCCTCCTTCCTAGATTTTCATTCATTGGCTCCTCAAGGTTTCAGAAACCCAATTCATGGCTCTTATTAGTCGAATGAGAGGTCAATCAGATGAACTAATCTGTTCGCGGCTGTCTCTGCAGTTTTTTTTTGAGTGGCGCTTGGACGCCACTACATCACCATCACCACCATCATGCGTCATGCGTCCAAGCGCGCACGAGGGCGCTCTCGTGCGCCCTCGTGCGTCATAGGACGCAGAGACTTGCCCGCCCGCGGAACAACGGAGCGCAAGTGGTTAACTGAGGCAAGTGAGGCCTGCAGTTCTTTGGGTGTTGTTGTGGGGTCTTTTGTGACCTCTTGGATGAGTCATCACTGCGCGCTTGAGGTAATTTTGGTCACTGGCTACTCCTGGGAAGGTTCACCACTGTGCCATGTTTTTGCCATTTGTGGATAATGGCTCTCACTGTGGTTCGCTGGAGTTCCAAAGCTTTAGAAATGGCTTTATAACCTTTTTCAGACTGGTAGATCTCATTTATTTTGTTTCTCATTTGTTCCTGAATATCTTTGGATTGCAGCATGATGTCTAGCTTTTGAGGATCTTTTGGTTTACTTTGTCAGGCAGGTCCTATTTAAGTGATTTCTTGATTGAGAACAGGTGTGGCAGTAATCAGGCCTGGGTGTGGCTAGAGAAATTGAACTCAGCTGTCCAGAGATGTGATAAACCACAGTTAATTGATGTTTTAAAGGGCCTATATCATGCTATTTTAAGCCTTTCAGAGTAAACTATATGCATGTATGTGATAGTATATTACCTTTGGTAAACTGGAGAATGAATTTCTTATGAAATATGAGTTATTTTCGCGAGCTACTTTTCCAACCCAGAAGTAAGATGGCTCGATCTCTGAGGCTCAGCCTCTCCTTCTTGTGGCTGCCACCCATTTCATGACGTAACCCCTGAGCTGGCTGCTGCAGCGTGTCGCTGGGTTCCGCCCACGAAAACTTAGAAGACATTGTCTTACGTAAAAAAGCAAACAGTTGTTGTCACTGAGCATATTAGGTGCGAGAGGAACTACTTCTTCACAGCGTCAATGCTAAAGTGAAAGAGTTTTGCCGATCACCGCTCCGTTAGCTGCTCGGAGAAAGTGGGTGTGTGCGTTAGCGTGGGGGCGGTGCTGGCAGCACAGGCACTTCCTGGAGTGGGCGGCTCACCCACGTTCATACGTATGAACGTGGGGACCCAGTCATTATAAGGGACAGGGCAGAGCAGCAGCTCAGAGAGCAGGGTTGAGGAGGAATACTCAGAAATGCGTGAATGGAGCAAAATACCACTTTGGGGGTGTTTTTGGTGAGGAATCAACATTATAACATGCTTAAAAGCTCAAAAAAGTCGATTTTGCATGATATAGGCCCTTTAACGGGCGGTGGGGGTGTGTGTCACTTTTTCTCACAGGGACATGTAGGTTTGGATTTTTTCCCCTTTAATAGTAAACACCTTCATTTAAAAACTGCATTTTTTTGTTTACTTGTGTTATCTTTGTCTAATATTTAAATTTCTTTGATGATCTGAAAAATTTAAGTGTGACAAACATACAAAAAACCCCTGAGAAATCAGGAAGGGGGCAAACACTTTTTCACACCACTGTATATACCAAAACCATTTTTTGCAAGCACCAAATGCTTACTTCACTTCCATTAACCACTCCCATGCAACAAACCCAAATTCAAGTTCTCTCCCCTGTGCTAACTTTAATTTTTGCATTTGTGTTGCATTTCCATCATTGTGTTTCTTAAGCATTTTTAGGTGGGTCAGGATAGGTTAATGGTTAGGGTAATGTAAGAGTCTAGTTTTAAGATAAGATAAGATAAGATAAGATAAGCCTTTATTAGTCCCACAACGGGGAAATTCCAGGATTGCAACAGCACAGGGATAGCAACACTCAGAGCAACAATCAGAAGGCAAGAAAAAAAAAAAAAAAAACAAGCAAGCAAGAGCAGCTAATATACATATGTACATATTTTAAAACACATTACATCTCTCTAACCCTCCTCCAAATAACTGCATGTTGTTATGACTGAGGTCACTTTCTTGCAAAATTTTACAATAGCGCCAGCCAAGTCTACAGAGAGAAAAAAAAAAACTGAGTCCACTGCATGCAAGAAATGGGTTTTGCTATAGGCTACCTAATTAATCCCAGAGGGAAATTCAAGGGAGTCCAGTCACCTCAATGAGGCACCCACAGTGCAGCACCAATCCCTTCACCATTCACAACCAGGGCCACTTAAGTGTCTCCAATTAACCTACTGTAACTTGCATGTTTTTGGAATGTGGGAGCAAACTGGAAACACTCAGGGTAAACCCATTCAAGCATGGGGTGAACATGGAAACTCCATACAAATAGGCCTTGCTGACTGGTTGATTTGAACCCACAACCTTCTTACATATAAAACCATACATAATCTATCCCCTTATTATCTTAAAGAATTGATCATACCTGATTATTCTAACAGAATATTACTTTCTCAGAATGCAGGACTCCTAGTAATCCCTAGGGTCTCTAAAAATACCATGGAGAGAGGGCTTTCAGTTATCAGGCGCCTCTTTTATGGAACCAATCATCAGCCTGGGTCCGTGAGGCGGAGAGTCTCTCTGCCCTTAAGACAAAACTGAAAACGTTCCTATATGACAAAGCTTTTGGGTAGACTTCCCACATGTTATAGTTATGTAACTAGTAGTGCAACGGTACTATGCATATGGTTGTACTACTAGTCATCTGCATAGTGTGAAGTCTGCATCAACGGGGGCCACTGTGAATGTGTTTGATTGTGTTTTGATTGTGTGCATGTTATGTGACAGCTGGCTAGCGAGATGGTGATATCATGTTTTGAACATCATTCACAAGTTTAGATTGGATTTTGCATGTCACAGTTTTGTATTTTACTATTGCTGTCTACTATGTCCACTAAAACACTACTAATTATGCATAGTGTTAGGGCATTACTCCTCTAGGTCCAGCTATGCATGCATCTACTCGTAGCGTACCTATGAGATTTGTTCGCGACTTTAAAAGCCTGAAAAAAGCCTATAAAAATGCTGTAATCCTAGGTTAACCTAGCTTTGACACATGTCATATCTATACGAACGTTGTTCTACCTGTATGCTGTTATTTGTATGAATAGTATGTCTCTTCTTTCCCGCTCTGTCTGCAGTTTGCATGTCAAAGTGTCCTTGAGCAAGACATTGAACTCCCAGTTGCTCCTGGTGGGTCAGGTCAGCACCTTGCATGGCAGCTCTGCCGCCATCAGTGTATGAATGGGTGGATAGCAGGATCTGTAAAGCGCTTTGGTCATCTAGAGATGAGTAAAATGTGCTATATAACTAACTAACTAACTACTAACTAACCTGCACTTATATAGCGCTTTTCTAGTCACAAAGACCACTCAAAGCGAATGCTATATAAGGGAATGCCATTTACCATTTACTATTTCTTTCTTTCTTTTCTTCTCTCTTCCCTCACTCCCCCAACCAGTCATGCCCCTCCCTGAGCATGGGTCTGTCAGAGGTTTCTTCCTATAAGGGAGCTTTTCCTTCCCACTGTCACCTAGTGCTTGCTCATAGGGGATCATTTGATCTTTAAGATAAGATGAGATAAGATAAGATAAGCCTTTATTAGTCCCACAATGGGGAAATTCCAGGATTGCAACAGCACAGGGATAGCAACACTCAGAGCAACAATCAGAAGGCAAGAAAAAAAACAAAAAAAACAAGAGCAGCAAGTATACATATGTACATATAAATATATATATATATAGACACACAGTGCGGAGCATTGTAGCTAGATGGGATAGATATATAAATATATAAACACAGTGCGGAGCATTGTAGCTGGATGGAATAAATATGTAAATATATAAGCACACACAGTGTGGAGCATTGTTGCTAGATGGGATAGATATATAAATATATAAACACAGTGCGGAGCATTGTAGCTGGATGGAATAAATATATGAGTATATAAACACACAGTGCGGAGCATTGTAGCTAGATGGAATAAATATGTAAATATATAAGCACACACAGTGTGGAGCATTGTTGCTAGATAGAGTAAATATATAAATATATACAGTGGGGAAAAAAGTATTTAGTCAGCCACCAATTGTGCAAGTTCTCCCACTTAAAAGATGAGAGAGGTCTCCAATTTTCATCATAGGTATACCTCAACTATGAGAGACGAAATGAGAAAAAAAAAATCCAGAAAATCACATTGAAGGATTTTTAATGAATTAATTGGTAAATTCCTCGGTAAAATAAGTATTTGGTCAATCCCAAAAGTTCATCTCAATACTTTGTTATATACCCTTTGTTGGCAATGACAGAGGTCAAACGTTTTCTGTAAGTCTTCACAAGGTTTTCACACACTGTTGCTGGTATTTTGGCCCATTCCTCCATGCAGATCTCCTCTAGAGCAGTGATGTTTTGGGGCTGTCGCTGGGCATCATGGACTTTCAACTCCCTCCAAAGATTTTCTATGGGGTTGAGATCTGGAGACTGGCTAGGCCACTCCAGGACCTTGAAATGCTTCTTACGAAGCCACTCCTTCATTGCCTGGGTGGTGTGTTTGGGATCATTGTCATGCTGAAAGACCCAGCCACGTTTCATCTTCAATGCCCTTGCTGATGGAAGGAGGTTTTCACTCAAAATCTCACGATACATGGCCCCATTCATTCTTTCCTTTACACGGATCAGTCGTCCTGGTCCCTTTGCAGAAAAACAGCCCCAAAATATAATGTTTTCACCCCCATGCTTCACAGTAGGTATGGTGTTCTTTCTCCTCCAAACATGACAAGTTGAGTTTTTACAATAAAGTTCTATTTTGGTTTCATCTGACCATATGACATTCTCCCAATCCTCTTCTGGATCATCCAAATGCTCTCTAGCAAACTTCAGATGGGCCTGGACATGTACTGGCTTAAGCAGGGGGACATGTCTGGCACTGCAGGATTTGAGTCCCTGGCGACGTAGTGTGTTACTGATGTAGCCTTTGTTACTTTGGTCCCAGCTCTCTGCAGGTCATTCACTAGGTCCCCCCGTGTGGTTCTGGGATTTTTGCTCACTGTTCTCGTGATCATTTTGACCTCACGGGGTGAGATCTTGCGTGGAGCCCCAGATCGAGGGAGATTATCAGTGGTCTTGTATGTCTTCCATTTTCTAATAATTGCTCCCACAGTTGATTTCTTCACACCAAGCTGCTTACCTATTGCAGATTCAGTCTTCCCAGCCTGGTGCAGGTCTACAATTTTGTTTCTGGTGTCCTTTGACAGCTCTTTGGTCTTGGCCATAGTGGAGTTTGGAGTCTGACTGTTTGAGGTTGTGGACAGGTGTCTTTTATACTGATAACGAGTTCAAACAGGTGCCATTAATACAGGTAACGACTGGAGGACAGAGGAGCCTCTTAAAGAAGAAGTTACAGGTCTATGAGAGCCAGAAATCTTGCTTGTTTGTAGGTGACCAAATACTTATTTTACCAAGGAATTTACCAATTAATTCATTAAAAATCCTTTAATGTGATTTTCTTGATTTTTTTTTTTTCTCATTTTGTCTCTCATAGTTGAGGTATACCTATGATGAAAATTGGAGACCTCTCTCATCTTTTAAGTGGGAGAACTTGCACAGTTGGTGGCTGACTAAATACTTTTTTGCCCCACTGTATATAAACACACACAGTGCGGAGCATTGTAGCAAGATGGAATGAAACAGCACAACCGTCTACTTAGTTATCCTACATGGTATGATTATGTATCCATACATATTCTCACCCTCCATAGCGACTGGTATTTTCCTAGTTGTATACTGGAGATCATTGTGTAAGTCTATTGCGTCTTTTGCATTCAATACTATTAGATCGTCATGTCTTTTTGCTATCTCTGCGAGCAGCCCTACTTTGGTTGTACAGTCTGACAGCCGTAGGTAGGAAGGACCTGCGAAACCTCTCGGTTGTGCACCTAGGATGATGTAGTCTGCTGCTAAATGAGCTCCTCAGTGCATTCAGTATGTCCTGCATAGGGTGGGACTCGGACTCCAGCAGAGATGACAGTTTAGCCACCATCCTTCTCTCTCCTATCTCCTCCACTGGGTCAAGGCGCTGCCCCAGGACAGAGCTAGCTTTCTTGATCAGTTTGTTCAGTCTCTTCCTATCGGCTGCTGTAATGCCACTGCCCCAGCAGACCACTCCAAAAGTGATGGCTGATGCCACCACCGTGTCGTAGAATGTCTTCAGCAGCGCCCCTTGTACACCAAAAGACCTGAGTCTCCTCAGCAGGAACAACCTGCGCTGTCCCTTCTTGTAGAGTGTGTCAGTATTGTGTGACCAGTCTAGTTTATTGTTCAGATGAACACCCAGGTATTTATAGGATGTCACCATCTGTGACATCCTATAAATGTCTGTTCCCTGTATGTCCCTGATGTCTGTTCCCTGTTACTGGTGCTGTGAGGGGTTGTCCTTGCCTGTGGCAGTCCACCACCAGCTCCTTAGTTTTCCTCGCGTTGATCTGGAGGCAGTTCCGATGGCACCAGTCCACGAAGTCCTGGATAAGCCCTCTGTACTCAGCTTCATCTCCGTTGGAGATGAGGCCAACGATCGCAGAGTCGTCAGAGAACTTCTGTAGATGGCAGTGTGTTGTGTTGTGTGAGAAGTCCGCAGTATAAAGGGTGAACAGGAAGGGAGCCAAAACTGTTCCCTGGGGGGCCCCCGTGCTACCGATGATCGTGTCGGACACACAGTCCCGGGTTATCACAAACTGAGGCCGGTTTGTGAGGTAGTCCAGGATTCATGATGACAGGTGCTGGTCCACCCCTGCGCACAGCAGCTTGTCCTTCAGGATCATCGGTTGTATGGTGTTGAAAGCACTGGAGAAGTCAAAGAACATGATCCTCACCGCATTCCCGGGCTTCTCCAGGTGGGACAGAGAACGGTGAAGGAGGAAGATCACCGCATCCTCCACCCCAATGCCATGCTGGTAGGCGAACTGGAGTGGATCCATCGCTGGTCCCACCAGGGGGCGGAGGTGAGCAAGGAGCAGCCTCTCCAGGGTCTTCATCATGTGGGACGTCAAGGCCACTGGTCTGTAGCTGTTCAGATCTTTGGGGTGGGAAGTCTTTGGTACAGGTACCACACAAGATGTTTTCCACAGCTGTGGTACCCTCCCCAGCTTCAGGCTCAGATTGAAGATGTACTCCACAATCCCACACAGCTGGTCTGCACAGGACTTGAGGAGCTTTGTGCTGATGCCGTCCAGTCCCGACGCCTTCCTCGCCTTGATCTTCCTCAGCTCCATCCTCACCTGGGTCTTAGTGAGGGTCAGGATGGGGGGCTGTGTGTTGGGAGTGGGGGAGTGTTGTTGGAGTGGGGAGTGGGCAGCAGGACTTGATGTCTTTAGAGGCAGCAGTGTTTTTTTTCTGAATTACTTATGATTTGTGCTTGTGTATTTAGTGTCTTGAGATGACTTGTTGTGATTAGGTGCTATACAAATAAAGCTGAATTCAATTAAGTTGAATAGTGTGAGGAAATAACCACTACACTACCATGCTGCCCATTTGGGGTATAAACAGTAACTCACCAATAAATGACCTCACCTTGGTAAAAGGTTTGAACTTTGGTTTCCAACCTGGACTTAAGAATCCCTTTATCATTATCAACCCCTTACAGATTCTGGGTAATAATTTACGTGATGAATATAGTTGCTTGGATTCATACTTTTAATGACTAAATTTACATTATTTTGAAAATAAAAGGCGTCTCTTAAATTTTCCAGGTCTACTGTATTTAAGTTAGCCTCAAATCAGTTTGAAATGTATTTTACATGTGTGCAATGAAGAGAGATTGATTTAATATAAACTTATAATATTATCTTTTTCTTATATGTTACTATAATGACTGATACCATTAAGCAGGATCATGGAAAGTAGGGGTGAGAACAGAGGTTGGGTTAACTGAAAATTCTCCTTCATTGACAGATTTTTTTCAGCAATGACAAAATTCTGAAAGCTGAAGCTGATGTGATTAAAATCAATTGAAATGACAGATAATACACTATGACAGAATTTTCACAACCCTGTCTGTCAAAATGATAAATAAAAAAAATTGTAGTGCAACCTTTGGGTGGGAATCACCAGAGACCACACAATATCATACTATCACGATATTTAGGCTGTGATGCAATGCTATCACAATCTTGTGATATGCCTAGTATTGCAATATCATATATTGTGATTTCCCATCATGGTTTTTATCTTGCTCGCTAGATCTCAGAAGTCACTCCTTTCCTGTACTGACCTAACCAGACAGTGAGCATTTAGCACCATTATCACCACCACAAAGTATAGTGATATTTTATGATGCATCGATTTTTTCCCCACCCCTAGAAATTAGGGTATAGATAGATAGATAGATAGATGGATGCACTTTATTAGTCCCGAACTGGGAAACTACAGTATTTAATCCATATTAAAAAAATTTGTCATGAATGCCCCTCTGGGGCAAAAACAAACTCAGGCGCTTAACTGCAGTGAGACAATTTATTGCCCGGAAACATTACAGTCCAAAATAATGGTGCAAACAAATACAGAAAGCCAATGAGGAAAACTTACATTGGGTTGAATTACAGGAGGGGGAGACTGACCGTAGCAATAAAGTCAAGTCTGAACATAGATGAGGCTGCGACAACACAGGGTGGAAATGCTGGGTTTAAATACGTATCAGTGATGGGACGCAGGTGTGCGAGCTGGGCTGAAAAACACTAATAGACTAAATGCTCTCAGCTGCTGGGAGAGAGGCCTGAGAGTAGAGAGAGAGGGAAAAGGCAAGAGACAGAAAAGAAACATAATCATTCACAGCTGAGAAACAGACAGACTGCAAGGGTGAGATGGCTGTCTGGAATGAGGAAAAGGGGCTCGTATCACAACACAACATAACAGAACTGACAGGAAAATAATAATGAACAGAGAAAACACTCAAAACAACAAAGGAAAGTCTGAGTGCTGAGGACAGACGTTCAGACATATGACAGAATTTGTATTTAGACTACTCACAGAAAATTAGGGATATTTGGCTTTCTGGTGAAATTTCAGGATGCACCTAAAATTCACTATAACCTTTACATGTGAACTTAATTTGACCTTTAACCTTTTGAATGCACGGGTCCAACTGTTCAATGTTTCAGTTCTTTTTGCATAACTTGCTGTTCTCGGAACAACATGCTTAATTACAAAATTCACAACAGTTGTTTGATACATGAATTAACCAATAAATTTTCTGGTTCAATTAGAACTGGTATTTAAACAGTCCTCTTTATCATGCTGTTCACATTTTGACATCATGAGACCAAGACGACACCAAACAATTGATCACCAATACCTCGCTATTGCAAGGCTTCAAACAGGATGGTCTCAGAGGGAAGTGGCCACTGAGCTTAGAGTGTCACAGACTGTCATCAGCAGGTTGCAATAGAGATACAGAGAGACTGGAAGAGTCACAGAAAGGCATAGAAGTGGACGTCTTTGGCCACCTCCTATGCTGATGACTGCTTCATTGTGAACAGTACCCTGCGGAATGATGAACGCCACTCAACTCCAGGCAGATTTAAGGGAGGTGAGAGACACCCAAGTGTCACGTCAGACCATTCAAAACCATTTACATCAGCGTGGTCTGCATACTAGACGACCTGCAAGGGTACCTGACCCCACCTTCAGGCACAGGCATCATTGTTTTGCATGGGACAGGGAGCATTTACGCTGGACAAGGGACCAGTGGGCCTCAGTGCTGTTTTCTGATGAAAGTCAATTCACACTGAGCAGAAATGATGGCCGCCAACAATGTTGAAGACGTCAAGGAGAGCGCTATGCATCAGCCACTGTAGTCACCATGTTAGTCTGGGCAGGTGTGTCTAATCAATACAGAGCTGCCCTACACCTTGTGAATGGTACAGTGACAAGCTGATACTACCTGAATAACATCATTAATCCAGTCATTGTGCCCCTGCATGAACAACACAGGCCTAATTTCACCTTCATGGAAGACAATCCTTCAGCTCATCGAGGTCGCATCATTAGGGGACAGCTGCTGGAGGCTGGGGTGGCTCAAATGGAGTGGTCTGCACTTTCTTCAGACCTGAATCCTATGGAAGAACTATGGGATCAACTGAGTTGCCGTGTAGAGGCTTGTAACCCTGCACCCCACAACCTCAGTGACCTGAGGGCCGCCCTTCAAGAGGAGTAGAATACCATGCCTCAGCAGACAATAAGTCAACTTGTGAACAGCATGAGACATCGTTGTCAAGCTGTAACTGATGCTCAAGGGCACATGACAAGTTATTCAGACGTTGACATTTTTGTTGTGGTATACCCACCACTGTTGTGTCATGAAGTGGGACCCAGGGGGAACACTGGGCGCACACTTCAGACTGTCCTTATTACCTCCGCCAAAGAGGTAATGTTTTTACCGGGGTTTGACTGTCTGTCTGTCTGTCTGTTTGTCTGTTACCAATATAACTCAAAAAGTTATGAACGGATTGTGACGAAATTTTCAGGAAAGGTGTGTAATGGCACGGGGAACAGATGATTAGATTTTGTTGATGATCTGAGAGTGCATACCTCCACCAAGGGCTTTGTTTGTATTTGTGCAGCAGGATTACACAAAAACTACTTGATGGAATTGGATGAAATTTTCACCAGAGGTGGTTCTTGGGTTAGAGAGTATTGTTAGCAACAATACTCCAAAACTGATGGACAGACTTTGATGCAATTTTCACCACAAGTGGCTATAGGCCTACACACAAACCTTTTACATTTTGGAGGTGATCCATGAGAAACGGAAGGAACCTTGGCGGAGGTGTGCGCTCTATGAGTGCTTTTCTAGTTCCACAGTGGATTAAATTCATTTTTTTCCTCAAAGTTCTACACACAATACCTCATAATGACAAAGTGAAAAAAGGTTTGTTGAGATTTTTGCAAATTTATTAACTCCGCCAAGGAGGTAATGTTTTTACTGGGGTTTGTCTGTTTGTCTTTTACCAACATAACTCAAAAAGTTATGAACGGATTTTGACGAAATTTTCAGGAAAGGTGTGTAATCGCACGGGGAACAGATTTTGTTGATGATCTGAGAGTGCATACCTCCACCAAGTTCTTTGTTTGTATGTGTGCAGCAGGATTACACAAAAACTACTGAATGGATTTGGATGAAATTTTCACCAGAGGTGGTTCTTGGGCTAGAGAGGAACCCATTGTATTTTGGTGATGATCTGAGAATACATACCTCAGCCAAGGCTCTTATCTTCTCACAGTGTGTTAGCAACAATACTCCAAAAGTTATGAACAGATTTTGATGAAACTTTCAGGAAAGGTGTGTAATGGCACGAGGAACAGATGATTAGATTTTGGTGATGATCTGAGAGTGCATACCTCCACCAAGGGCTTTGTTTGTATTTGTGCAGCAGGATTATACAAAAACTACTGGATGGATTTGGATGAAACTTTCATCAGAGGTGGTTCTTGGGCTAGAGAGGAAGCCATTATATTTTGCTGATGATCTGAGAATGCATACCTCAGCCAAGGCTCTTATCTTCTCACAGTGTGTTAGCAACAATACTCCAAAACTGATGGACAGACTTTGATGCAATTTTCACCACAAGTGGCTATAGGCCTACACACAAACCCTTTACATTTTGGAGGTGATCCATGAGAAACGGAAGGAACCTTGGCGGAGGTGTGTGCTGTATGAGTGCTTTTCTAGTTCCACAGTGGATTAAATTCATTTTTTTCCTCAAAGTTCTACACACAATACCTCATAATGACAAAGTGAAAAAAGGTTTGTTGAGATTTTTGCAAATTTATTAACTCCGCCAAGGAGGTAATGTTTTTACTGGGGTTTGTCTGTTTGTCTTTTACCAACATAACTCAAAAAGTTATGAACGGATTTTGACGAAATTTTCAGGAAAGGTGTGTAATGGCATGGGGAACAGATGATTAGATTTTGTTGATGATCTGAGAGTGCATACCTCCACCAAGTTCTTTGTTTGTATGTGTGCAGCAGGATTACACAAAAACTACTGAATGGATTTGGATGAAATTTTCACCAGAGGTGGTTCTTGGGCTAGAGAGGAACCCATTGTATTTTGGTGATGATCTGAGAATCCATACCTCAGCCAAGGCTCTTATCTTCTCACAGTGTGTTAGCAACAATACTCCAAAAGTTATGAACAGATTTTGATGAAACTTTCAGGAAAGGTGTGTAATGGCACGGGGAACAGATGATTAGATTTTGGTGATGATCTGAGAGTGCATACCTCCACCAAGGGCTCTGTTTGTATTTGTGCAGCAGGATTATACAAAAACTACTGGATGGATTTGGATGAAACTTTCATCAGAGGTGGTTCTTGGGCTAGAGAGGAACCCATTATATTTTGGTGATGATCTGAGAATGCATACCTCAGCCAAGGCTCTTATCTTTTCACAGTGTGTTAGCAACAATACTCCAAAACTGATGGACAGACTTTGATGCAATTTTCACCACAAGTGGCTATAGGCCTACACACAAACCCATTACATTTTGGAGGTGATCCATGAGAAACGGAAGGAGCCTTGGCGGAGGTATGCACTCTGAGTGCTTTTCTAGTTTTGTTCTGTATTTCTTCTTCTAGGGTTTTGTTGTTTTGAGTATCATTTATGGTATTTCTGGTATCTGGGGTTATCCTCTTATTTCTGGTATTTATTTCCTGTTATGTTATCTTAGCATGGGTTTTGTTGTATTTCTGTTTTATCTTGTACTCTTATGTATTTTCCGGCATTTATATTTCCTGTCCTCGGCAGGGGTTATTGGTTTGTATCTTTAGCTTTCCTCAGTTCTGCTATTTGTATCTTAGTCTCCAGTTTGAGTTTAGTCCTTTTCTGTTTGTCTGCTTCTTTGTTTATGTTACAGGCATTTATGGTATATTGTGTTTGGTCTCTGCTTATTTATGGAGTGTTGTATTCTTAGGTTGTCCTTATTGTCCTGTCTATTTATTGTGTGTCATTTTTGTATTTAAAGTATTATTTACATCTTTTGGGGGTTGTATTATATTATTCTTGTATTATGATTTAGTTTCAGGTCTGTGCTTTTATTTTGGCAGTGTTGTGCAGCTTTTGGCTGTCAAATTCTGTTTTGAGGGCTGCACAGCTGTCACTTGTTGACTGATCATTTTCTCACTCATGTACCCACAACTGATTATCATCTAGTTCCTCTCTATTTAAGCTGGCCTATGTTACTCATTCTTTGCAGCGGTCTTTTTGTACCAAACTTTAGTGTTACGTCTTCTTCATTCCCAGATGGAGCTCCCGTCTGTTTTCATTCATATCAAAGAAATCCCCCATCTCTTCCCCATTTGTATCCGTAAGTTTGTGTTTTGTGTATTTTGTACTTGTGCGGCTTTCAGTTAATAAATGTGCAAAACTCACAGCCTGGGATTGGCGTCCTCTGTTTAGCCTTAATAAAGGCGATTTATGACATGTTTGTTATGATCCGAGCGCCGATCTCGTCCGCGCTCGGGTCATACATCATCCCCTGCAGGCTTGACAGCAGTGATTTCCTTCTGGCTCCCCGGGCTCTTATTGTGACAGCGCTCGGCGGAGCTTCCTGCTGTCAAAGCTTGCCAGCTGTGCTGCATTCAGGGCTCATTAGCGGCCGGCATTTAAGCGGACGCTGAATGCAGCCCAATGCAGCAGTCTCCGTCAAACACTCCCTTGTTAGACGTTGATTATTCCTTTAGGATTCCACGTCTACGATCTTCCTTCGTCCTTCTCTGGTAAAGTAAGTGAGCTTGTTCAGCCTTACTGTTTCCGTTCCTGTGTAGTGTGTTTTAGCCCATCGTGGCTCGTTACTTTGTTCCCTTGTGTTATCCCTTGCCCTTAATAAAAATCACTGCAAACTCATCGGTGACTTGTGGCGTCTTATGGTGGCTCGCGAGGGCCACCCATGACAGTAGACTGCTGCCAGACTGAGACGCCTGACGCCGTGGGTTTGCATTTGGACTTAGCTCTTTCCTGTCTGGGTACTGCGTGCTGAAAGCATGCCGTTGTGGAGGGGCCGCGCTCGGAGTCAGAGCTACGAGCTGGCGAACGCCCTGGAATACGTTGATGAAATGCTCATCTCTGCCTCCCCCCTCGACTATCACAGCGACGTGCGCTGGTACCTGGACCGTGCTGAGGATGTCCTGAATCATCTCCCCCGCTACGCTGACCACCCCGAAGTCAGCGTGAGGAGGAATGACATCGCCGCACAGCGCGAAATACTCCGCATGATGGAGGAGGACTACGGGGGTAAGCAGAGGAGAAGGCATCCTCACTCCCCGCTTTGGGATCCCGTTCCTGTCCTCGATCCAGTTCTGGAGTTCGCACCATCCGGGGGCCATCGAAGACGTCGGCGCCACGGCCATAGTCATCCTCAGCAAGAACCCCGTCCGGATTCCGTTCCGGGCCACCAGAGAGACTCAATCCCACAGTCAGCTGTTTCCTCGGCGTCTCGCCAGGAGGGAATCCCCGCAGCCTCTTCCCCTGGGCCATCTTCTCCTGCTGCCCCATCAGCGCTCCTTGCCCGGTTCGTCTCGGCTGTCGCCCCCTCCTCCTCGACGCCTTCCTCGGCTGCTGTGAGTGCCCAGAGTCCTGTTCTGGCGAGCCCTGTCCCAGATCCATCACGAGCGGCTCCCCCTCGTCCTCCCAGGGGCCCCTCTGTCACCGTCCGGCGGGGAAAGGGAGGAGCAACATCCGCTACAGCAGGCACCATCCTGCCTCCGGGAGACAGGCAAGTACAAGTTCTCTCATCTCCTCTTAATTGTGATTTGCCTTATCTGACTCCTGGGGGTGGAGCTCGGGGTTCGCAGTCCCCCGAGCTCCCACCACCTGCTGTAGCTTCTATTATTAAACCCGCTGCCTCTGTGTCTCCCTCCGCTGAGCGGTCCTCGACGCTAGGCCAACGTCGCCGGATGAGGAGGGGGCCTGCAGTTCTGGAGAGCCTGGTTCCAGCCCTGCAGCCACGTCGTGGGCAGAGGAGGAGAGCGGACTGCAGCGTGGAGCCTGCGCCGACGACAAAGCGTCCCCGGGTCTCCACAGACAAGCAGTCCGATCCAGCGGGTCGAGGGTCCCCTGCCACCACGCCGTGCGGGTCGTTGACATGGACATTGGTGCCGGACGGTCCTCAGGCTGCTGAAACCATCATGCCAGCTGTGGAGCCCGACATAGCTGAGTGGGAGCCAGAAGACGATCTCCTCCCATCTGAGCCCAGATCGTCGGAGTCCTGGACAGCGACAGAACCCGAGTACAGGCAGGTGCTCTACTTTGTTCTTCTCCTTTCTATTCTGGAGCACTTTTGCCTGTCTCTCGGAGAGACGAGCCAGGGGCAGCCATCCGCTGCGCCCGAACCCGTCTCACTGGGCTCTGTCGCTACCGGTGATCCTGATCCCGGCTCTTTTCTCTCTCCTGAGCCTTCTCCCAGGGTCACCAGCACGGAGCTGATCCCGTTCGCTGCACCAGAGGTTCCGGGTTCGGGGTTGGAGGTCGGTACTGGTGCGGCGTCGACCCAGTCGGGGTCCGACACGGGTGCAGCCGTGACCCAATCGGGGTCCATCGCAAGTGCAGCCGTGACCCAATCGGGGTCTGTCACAGGTGCAGCACCAGCAGAATCCAAGGTCGGTGAGGGAGCTGCAGATCCCCTGCCACTGGACACTGGACTGGCTCATCTTCTTCATCATCATCCTCACCCTCAGGATCGTCATCCCAGCTCATCTCCACCGGGAGCCGCTGGGGTTCCTAATACTCTGCCCGGCTCTCCCTCGTCTTCCCCCTCTCCAGGGAGGCCGCCTTCAATTTCTCCCCTTCGGTCCTGGTGGCTGTGTGATGCGGGTCGGCCGCCTGGTGAGCTGTTTCGCCGGTTCGGCGTTCTGGGTTGGCCACCCGACAAACTTTCCCGCCCTTTCGGCGATCTGGCCCGGCCACCAGACGAACGGTGTTTCCGGGCATGGGACTGGGGTAGGCCGCCCGAACTGTCCTTTTCCCCCCTGCCTGCGATGTGGTCGCTAGATGCAGGACGGCCCCCCGAACTATCGGTCTTCATGCCACGGTTCTAGGACTGCCATCATCCTGGGTTCTCATTTTCGTTGTTCCTGTGACCTTTTGGGATGTGTGGGCGGTCTTGTATGATATTGTGTATCTCACCCCTTCCTAGCAGGTGTTTTTTTTCGTTCATGTTTCCTCTGTTAAATGTCCTCTCATTATCTGTAACAGTTGGTGTGTTTTTGCCTTTGGGGATTTGGTATTTTCTGTTGTCGTGCCCTGTAATTACTGTATTTTATTTCTCAGTCTGCCTTGTTCATGGTTTGTGTATTTGTGAATATCCTGTTTGCTATTATTTTGCCCTGTGATCATCTCCTTTACGCTCTACCTTGGTTGTAATTTGTGCATGAGAGTGTCGGGTTTTTTTTTCTCTGACTGTCTGCGTGCTCCTATTTTCATCATGGTTTTTTTGGTCTGTGCTGGCCCTCTCCCCCCTGGCCTGTCCCCCCATCCGCCCACCCTGGCGGGGGGGCTTGGATGTCCCTGTGCATTCGGAGCCCGCCCTTGGGGGGGAGGTACTGTTATGATCCGAGCGCCGATCTCATCCGCGCTCGGGTCATACGTCATCCCCTGCAGGCTTGACAGCAGTGATTTCCTTCTGGCTCCCCAGGCTCTTATTGTGACAGCGCTCGGAGGAGCTTCCTGCTGTCAAAGCCTGCCAGCTGTGCTGCATTCAGGGCTCATTAGCGGCCGGTATTTAAGCGGACGCTGAATGCAGCCCAATGCAGCAGTCTCTGTCAAACACTCCCTTGTTAGACGTTGATTATTCCTTTAGGATTCCACGTCTACGATCTTCCTTCGTCCTTCTCTGGTAAAGTAAGTGAGCTTGTTCAGCCTTACTGTTTCCGTTCCTGTGTAGTGTGTTTTAACCCATCATGGCTCATTACTTTGTTCCTTTGTGTTATCCCTTGCCCTTAAAGTAGAACTCAACTGAACGGCATTGAACGGCACTGGGTGATAGTACATACAATTATAAAGATAATTTATCATTGGCACCCCCTCCACAAATCCCGGAATCTTGGAGAAAATCGCGATTTTGAATTTCCCGCCCTGAAAAATCAGACAAATCCGCTGAAGTGCAGCCGGAGTTCCGCGTGACGTCACGAGTGTGACACAGTCCTCCATGTTTACCATTGCGAGCACGTCGACACTGGTTGTTTTTGGTGCATTTTGTCGTGATAGTCGACTACAAAACACTTCCAACACCTGGGAAGATCTGTTCAGTGGCCAAGGAAAGCTGTCATGGCGACCAAAGAAAAAAAAGGGGGAGGAAAAGCGACCGGGAAGCGATGCGTTTCTAGATATACAGTGATCCCTCACTTATCGCGTTTAATGGGGACCAGAACCGACCGCGAAAAGTGAAAAACCGTGAAGTAGCGTGACCCCCCCCCCAAGGGCGTCACAAGCACTATTTTGCACAAAAAGGCACAAGAGAACAGCGAAAAGTGCCACTAAGCAACACGAGCGATAAAGAACAATGAATGCGGTCTTCCTTCGCTGGGTAAAACGTCTCGGCCAATCAGCTTGCGAGGTAAAACGTCTCGGCCAATCAGCTTGCAAGATTCCTGAGCGGTGAAGAGGTGGGCGGAGAGGAGTGGAGCTCCGTGTTGATACCTGATGTTCTAATGTATTCTCCCTGCCTTCTCCCTGCCTTCTACATTAGAACATCAGGTATCAACAAGGAGAGCCCGCACAACTCAAAATCTACCTCTCTGACCACCGCTCCACTCCTCTCCGCCCACCTCTTCACCGCTCGGGAATCTCGCAAGCTGATTGGCCGAGATGTTTTACCTCGCAAGCTGATTGGCCGAGACGTTTTACCCAGCTTCGCTCCCTGCCGAGCGCCTATACCCAGCGAAGGAAGACCGCATTCATTGTTCTTTATCGCTCGTGTTGCTTAGTGGCACTTTTCGCTGTTCTCTTGTGCCTTTTTGTGCAAAATAGTGCTTGTGACGCCCTTGGGGGGGGGGGGTGACGCTACTTCGCGGTTTTTCACTTTTCGCGGTCGGTTCTGGTCCCCATTAAACGCGATAAGTGAGGGATCACTGTAATAAGTTGGAAAAATGCTGATGGTTTTTTTTCCCTTACTTTATTGTTAATTTTCCTTATCCTGACACCCCAAACATGCCAAAGTAAAGACTCACCATTCTGTATTCAATAAGTGACTCGCCTCCCCATCACTGCTGCGGTCTGAGTCGGTGCCTGAATCCCCCGAAAATTCTGGCTCTAATCTGTACGGTTCGATGCCTCCCTCGCTCTCTTTCTGTTCACTTGACACTCCTGCATCCTCCTCTGTCTTGTGACCGATCCTGAATGCCTCTTCACTCTGAAAACTCTGGTGTTCTTGACTGCTGGAACTGCTATCATCTGCCATTGTTGTTTTGATAAGGGTCACACTCGTGACGTCACGCAGCGTCGTCTGCACTACTCTCCGGTTTGTTTGGCACTGCCAGCCAGAGGCAAAAGTTTATCGGCTTATAGCTTGGCCATCGCACGGCCTAAAAATTTCTTTTATGTGTTGAAAAATACAATAGGTAATAAGGAATTAATCTGCTATTCTACTTTTTTGGCAAAAAGGTGAGTTCAGTTCTACTTTAATAAACATCATTGCAAACTCATTGGTGACTTGTGGCATCTTATGGTGGCTCGCGAGGGCCACCCGTGACAATGTTGTTCGCTTTTGTTTCAATAAATTCTTTGAGATGAGGGAATCATCATTGCATGCTTCTACTTGAATCCCCTACTTTCATGATACAATATCACTGTAGTGTGAACTTTTTACATTTTCCGTAAATTTCACGAGAAAGCCAAATATCCCTAACTTTTCGTAAGTAGTGTATATAGCACTTTTCTTGACTAGGGAATTAGAAACCTTCTGGCTTTCATAAAACTGCTTTTTATTAAATCACTGTGTCACCAATAAAATGACAGTCCTCTGATGCAATCCCTGATAGCATCAGTGTGTGTATATTGCTTACATAGTTTCACATAGTCACACCTCAGTCAAATTACAACTGACCTTATCCTATTGTAATGGATAACATTTTATCATTGTTGTAACAGACATATTTATTCAAGATTAGTTCATATCAACTGCAAAAAAAACATCAAGGTCAAGAGTACAATACAGTAAAATGGGAGCTGACTGGCTGGCTTGAGAACAAAGAAAAACTTTGTCATTCACAGCATGAAAAAGCACCCATTGTGTGTCCACACCTGACTAATTCAGCTGTGATGATTAAGCCACCTATTGATTAACAGCAATAATAATCAGATGTTAAAAACTTGATAAACTTGAATGATTCTTTCCACACAAGAGTCTGTCTTGTTAATGCTTAGTAACTTCTAGAATCACCTATAAAGTATCCTGGAGGCTGCTTTTATACCAGTATTGACTATAATTGGGTGGACCTGTTGACATAGGCTATTAGAAGTTATTTTTTTCTTTAAACCAAATTACTTGCCCAAAATTGCACCTGTCACAGCTTGTTTTGGAATGTGTTGTTGGCCTGAATTGTAGGAATGGATGTACAGTATATTAGGAAATTAAATGAAGCTGACCTGACAAAACATTGAATATATAGGTTTGTACTGTCTGCAATGAAATACAGGCAAAACAGATTTAGGAATCACTGCATTTTTTAATGAGAGTTACTGTAGAATTTAAACCAACCCTATATTTTTGACAGGATAATTATGGTGAAGGTATTTATCAGTGTTATAGTTTAAGAATGTGTTGCTCCATCTGCACCTAAAAGAAGAAATAACAAAACAAACTGAGTGTTGATTGACAGAGTTACAGTACTTCATTATCTACGGTAAATAGGTGCTTTAAAAAAAAAGATACTTCTGGTGATATTCTGTGGTTGTTTTTCAATACATTTCCAATGCACTGCTGATGATTATCCATTGCTTTTTTAGACTTATTGCCTAATCCAATTCTTTTGAGAAAGAGTCACTCATACAGCAGTTTTAATATTTTGTTGTCTTGCTCAAGGACATTGTGGCGACGCCGACAATACACCCACCACCTTTCTGATATGATCTGTCTTTAAGTAGGAAGGATGGCCATGAGACTGATGACCACAGGATCACAATCATGTAACCAGCCAATTAAACTAGCCTTGGCATTTTTGGTGACTAATGTTTGTGGGAGTTTGCCCAACCAATCCACATGTGTTTTGTGGACTTGGAGAAAGCATTTGACTGTGTCCCTCATGGTCTCTTGTGGGGGGTGCTGCAGGAGTATGGGGTATCGGGCTCATTGCTACAAGCTATCCGGTCCCTACACGACCATTGCAAGAGTTTGGTTTGTATTGCCAACAGCCAGTCAAACTCATTTCCAGTGAGAGTTGGACTGCGCCAGGGCTGCCCTTTGTCACCATAATTTTTATGGACAGGATATCTAGAGGGCCTTTTCCACTAGCGCGCTTTGGCGCGGCACGGGACGGCTCAGCACGCTTTGTACGCTTTTCGACTAGCCCCAACACGGTTTAACAGCCGCGATTCTCAGCCCCGCTTCAGGGCAGGGTACAGCAGTGCTGAGCTGTGCCGTGTTGTGACGTTTACAGACTGGTCGCCGCTGATTGGTCAGGTCTTAACCGGCGCTGATTGGTCAGTTCGTAACCGCAGCTGATTGGTTAGTTCGTAACCGCAGCTGATTGGTCAGGTCGTAACGTCACGAAAAGCGACCTCCTCTGCCGAATCTTCACGAACGCCATTACTCAGTGCTCAACTACAGTGGGTGGTTGATTTTCACTGTATTGCTGTGATATTTTCATTTTTTTATTTCTTATCATGGCTTCGCGTAATAAGGGCGTTCCATGGAGCAATGAGGAGGTTCAGTGTCTGCTAACTGCATTGTCTGATGATCGCATCCAGCGCGAGTTAGACGGAGCTACCAGGAATGAAAAAATATACCGGGAGGTTTCAAAGCACTTGGCAGCACAGGGGCACACACAAACTGCCAAACAGTGTAGGGAAAAAATTAAAAAAATGAAGTGTGATTACCGTGTGTTAAAGGACCACAACAGCAGAAGCGGTGCGGACCGGAGAAGCTGGAAATGGTTTGAGCAGATGGACGCAATATACGGCCATCGGCATGCGAGCATTGGCCGAGCCATGGCTCGAGACACAGCCACAACATCGGAGCCCTTTAAAGGTGAGATTTTTTTATTTTTTTTGGGGGGGGGGGGGGTCGGAAATATATTCTGGAAGACGCTCAGTTTATTTATGGAATAAAAAAGCTGTTCATTTGTGCATGTGGATGATCGCTCTGCTATATCGCAGCAGACTGTGGTCTAACGCTTTTCTTTTAAGTATACATGTGAAAAATATGCTGAAATAAACTTGTATAATCGTTTTAAAAACTATTGTCTTTTCTGTATATCTTTAACTTTAGTGCTGTATTTTATTGTGTGCATTTCACTTGTAGAATCAGCCCACTCGTCCGCCGCGCCAGCACGCACGGACTCTCCAGCGTCTGACGGAGGTGAATCTGTCGCGCCGACACCGGTAGCGGGCAGATCACAAGGTCCAGCCGAAGGTCCGTCCCAAGCTCCATCACGAGCTCCCTCACCTTCTCCATCATCAGCTCCGTCTGTATCCGTTAGGTCTCGTCCAACAAGTGTTGGTAAGTCACATAAAACATGAGATTATACCGTAAAAAGGAGCTATAACGGACGGCTGGTTAATAAGGGACACTTTTCTGTTAAATGTTTTAAATGTAATTCTCCTTTTTTTTATTTTGAGCAGGACGCTGAGTTGTATTGTCTTTCCTGTAGATAGATCTTATTTTTAAGAAATTTGTCTCCGTTGTATTTAATGAAAATTCGAAAAAAAAAGTGTCCCTTATTACCCCGCCGTCCCTTATAGCCCCGTTTTTTATTTGTATTAAATAATACGTCCCTTATAGCCCCCTTTTTTTATGACTAAGGTAATTTCAGATAGCTGCATTTTAATTTATCTCTGTGTCAAAAAAATCTGTGGTGGTCTGTTGTCGGTGTTAAACAACACAGTTGTGGTTGTGTGCTTTTTTAAATACTTTTTGTAGGTCTTCATATCTAAAAAAAGAAACAGTGTAGGAGTCAAGAATTCAGGAGAACGCATGATTTAACATTATCTTTTTTAATTCTCATCTCAAACAATACTTCACACAAAAGTCAATACATCCTTTCATCTATTATCTTTTTTAATTCTCATCTCAAACAATACTTCACACAAAAGTCAATACATCCTTTCATCTGTAATAGAATAAACAGAGTCCTTCTGGTCTCCTCTCTAACCCCTAAAAAGTTCTGTGTGGGTAATCTCCTTTCTTGGGAGTCCACAGGGGGTGCAGACACCTCATCCTTTTGATGTGTGATGTAAATACACCTGGCTAGCTCAAAGTCTGTCTCCTCTGAATTCAGCTATAATTATGGGCTCCACATCACTCCCCCCTCCCACGCGAAAGACTGGTCACACACAGTAATACAATGGTCTCAATCAATAAATCACACAAAAGTCAATACTAATTTACATGCTTTCATCTGTAAGACACACAGAGTCCTTTGTTCTCCTCTCTGACCCCCAAAAGGTCAGGGCGGCTAATCTTCTCCTTTATTCTGAGTTCACAGGGGGTGCAAACACCTCATCCAGTAGAGGTGTCATTTAATTACGCATGGCTAGCTCAAAGTCTCTCTCGCTGAATTGCAGCCTGCAACATGTGAGTCACATGTGCTTCACAACAGCACATGAACTAACTTATGAATATGCCTCATTACAAACCTTCACGTAACTTAAGCATTTTTTATTAACACATTACTATTTCAGAGTCAACAATAAAAAAGAAAAATGTTAGAGCCATCCATCCATTTTTTTCAACTTAATCCTTTGAGGATTGCATGGGGGGACGTTCCCTATCACAGCACCCTGTGAACAATCAACTCCTTTGAAGTGGAGAAACCTAACATTTGAGCTTAATTACAGCAAAGAAGCATATAGTCACATCCCACCAGATGGATTCACCAGTGTAATTCAATAGTATATGTTTTGTATATTTAGATACAGCATGTAACCACCCTGACTTTCTGTCTTTCATCTAGGGAAACGAAGAAAAAGAAATACACTGTCGGACATCGCCTCAATAATGGAAGAGTCCCATGAACATGACAGACGTCTGATGGAGAGAATGGATCAGACACTGGAGAGATACACTGACAGGCAGGAGATTATGCAGCAAAAACGCCTCGACCAACTTGAGAGACACCACCAGCAGTTTTCTGAACAAATGAGGGAAGCACATAGGGAGGAGCTGACAGAGACCCAAATATTTAACAGAACCTTCCTGACACATTTTGGCAATCTGGTAAAGGCAATGAGTGATCGGCGGGAATAAAATGTCGATTATGTTCTGTTGCTGTTTTTTTTTTTTGGAATATTTGATTTATAATAAAAAAATTTGTTTCATAAGTGTGTTTTGTCTGTTATAACAATGAATTATAAAACTGTATAATTACATAGCAATTCAATTGCCTAGTCTGATGAAAATGATGCAGATCAGAGCAGATCAGGTCAGAGGTCACCCATTGTAAAGGTAATTTAATTATTATCTATAACAAAGAACAAATTTTTTGTAAGGTTGATATTGTTTTTATTTAAATCTCTTCAAAAAATAGAAACAAATGATACATTTTTAAACTTTGGTTACATTTTTTATGTCAACTTATAAGAAGTTGCACATTTGGAGTTTAAATTGCAGCAGGACAGACCGATCAAGCTTACAAGTCAAAGTATTTAAAAAAATTATTATATGTCCATTGATTGTTAGTCAAATTTCATACATTTAGAATATTTGAAAAGGAGTATAGCATCATATAAAAAGAAAAAAAAAACTAATTCCAAACGTTGATCTGAATGTTAATAACATGAAATTTTTTTTTATTCGGTACATCCTAAATGCACTAGGATGTAAAAATTAATACAATTTGGTAATGATCCAGTGTGCCACTGTATCATTATTTAATACTAATAAAAAAAGTTTCAGCTCATTATTTAAAGGTCATTTGTCAGTTAATTCAAAACAAAAGTGCCTTTTTTTTTGGGAAGCATTTGTCCCTTAACTGTTAAACATTTATCACTGCAGACAGATTGTCAAGGAATACACAATTGTGTTGATGTTACCCAAAACCTTTATGACACACTGCTTGTGGTGCTAACTTTTGCATGTGGGTTATTTTTAAGAATATTAACATTTTTTGGTAAGTATAAGTTTGATTTTATTAAAGTGAAATACAACATATTTGGAATAATGTGTACTTTTTAGAAATATGTACACTTATTTAGCCTCAGCCGGGATAAAAATAACCACAGGCAGCCAGTGGGGCTATTTATAGTGAAGGCACTTAATATTGAATATTTTGAAATAACACTTATCAATATAATGTGTGCTTATTACATCTATTTTGACTTATTTTTTGTATGATATGCTTAAATTTAAATATAACGTTTTTCTAAACATAATTACTATTTCAATTTTCAGTTCCAGCAAAGCAAAAGAGACAAATGAAAAGTGAACAACAGTTTAATCATTAAACACAGACGTTACAAATATGTACACACATGAATACTGATAAAATTCTTATTAATTATTTGTACACAAGTACTGCATCAAAGCATCTCTGACACCCCCACCACGGTCCTCAGCTACCTCTGCAGCTGACACCAACACTTCATCATCTACTGCATCCAATGCAGTATCAAAGGCCTCCCCATGAGTTTCACACAGATTATGCAGTGCACAACAAGTCACCACCATGGATTTCACAAGTTCGATGTCACAGTCATTCCTTTTTAAAAGGCAGCGCCACCTTCCCTTAAGCCTACCAAAAGCATTCTCAACATTCACCCGTACACGACTGATGGTCTGGTTGAACGTGTGCTGTTCTTCAGTCAGTCGTCCGGTGTCATGGAATGGTTTCAACAGCCAATTTTGGAGTGGATAAGCTGAGTCCTCTAGGATGTAGTATCCCGTACATAATGCACCGATGTTCCTGATAGGTGGGAAGAGGTTTCCACGAGTAGCTAACTCCCACAGTCTGGACAGTCTCAGGACCCTAGCATCATGCATGCTCCCTGGAAGCCCAGCAAACACATTCCAGAACAAACCCTTTCCATCAACCACACTTTGAAGGATTATGGAGTGCCAGCCTTTACGATTGAAGTAGTCAGTGTGACATTCTTCTGGTGCTATGATGGGTATGTGGGACCCATCAATGGCACCAACGCATAATGGTAGCCCCCACCGATTCTCGATATAGGCCGACATTTACATGAATCTCCCTTCATCGGGAAGATGAAGCAGTTCTGGAACAAGCAATGACTCTGCTGCTGCACAAAAGTCCTGCACACACCTGCACACTGTTGTGATGCTGACCCCAAAAAGATGTCCAATAGTGCGGTACTCTGAACCGGTAGCATGCTTCCACAGTGCGATGGCCACTCTCTTCCTCAGCGGCACACATAAGCGGAACGTCGTATCATGCAGCTCCATACATGGACGCAATTTCTGACACAGGTAGGTAAAAGTGTCCTCGGACATCCTGAAATTCTGCAGCCACTGCTGGGTGGAGAAGCTGGGAACAACATCCTCCCACCAATGCGAGCTACGATTTTCTGTCCAGACACGCGGTCTGGAGCGAGTATTTTTCACCAAAAAATCCAACTGAAAAACACACACACAGCATATAGTGTAATAACGATAATCTGTCAACATGAAAATGCTGTAAAATATAATACAATGACTATAAAATGAGCTTACCAACATTTCGTCCCTCCTATGCCGTTTAATTAACTGAAACACACACACAGCATAATCATTCATGTAATACTGATAACTGTCAGCATCAAAATGCTTTAAAAAAAGTATAATATGACTATAAAATGAGCTTACTGTTATCAGCAGCCTCCTCTGCAGGTTAAGTAAACTCGGCATTCCAGCTTCATATTCCTCCCAGTGAACCGCGAGTCTCCTGAAATGTTCAAACGCTTTTTTTAGCAGTTCACGTCGTCGCCTCTGGTGTCTTCTATGGTTAATATTTCTGGATTTAATTGTGAGATAACAGCACAGAGCGAGCAAGGCAATAATCATTGAATCCTCCATTTTTTTCTGGTGTAAATAAAGACTCAGTCGCATGAGTAACGTCACGGGAGTGTGGGCCCGCCTCGCTGGGAGTCTGGCGCCGCCTCGCTACACCGCATACTACACCGCCATCCACACATAAAAAGCACAACACCGTGCTAATGGAGACAGAACCATGCCGAGCTGTACTGAAGTGAATCGAGCCGTACCGAGGTGTGCCGTGCTAGTGGAAAACAGGCTTAGGTGCAGCCAAGGATTGGAGGGTGTCATGCTTGGTGACCACAGGATTTCATCTCTGCTGTTTGCGGACAATGTCCTGTTGGCTTCATCAAGCAATGACCTACAGGCCTTGCTGGAATTGTTTGCTACTGAGTGTTAAGTGGCTGGGATGAAAATCAGCACCAGAGTCAAGGTGAATTGTCCTCTCCAAGTTGGAGACAAGGTCTTGCCCCAAGTGGAGGAGTTTAAGTATCTCAGGGTCTCGTTCACGAGTGAAGGGAGAATGGAGCGAGAGACTGACAGACGGATCGGCGCAGCCTCTGCAGTGATGCAGACGTTGTACCAGTCTGTTGTGGTGAAGAGGGAGCAGAGCTCTAAAGTAAAGCTGTCGATTTACCGGCCAATCTACGTTCCTACCTTACCTATGGTCATGAGCTTTGGGTAATGACTGAAAGAATGAGATCACGGATACAAGCGGCTAAAATGAGCTTTCTCTGTAGGATTGCTGAACTCACCCATAGAGATAGGGTGAGGAGCTCAGTCATCCGGGAGAGGCTTAGAGTAGAACCGCTGCTTCTCCATATCGAAAGGAACCAGTTGAAGTGGTTTGGGCATCTGATCAGGATGCCTCCTGGACGCCTCCCACTTGAGGTGTTTCAGGCACATCCAGCTGAGAGGAGACCCTGGGGCAGATCCAGGAAATGCTGGAGAGACTATGTCTCTCAGCTGGCCGGGAACGTCTTGGTATCCTCTCTGAAGAGCTGGAGCAGGTGGCCGGGGAGAGGGAAGTTTGGGCTTCTCTACTTGAGCTGTTGCCTCCACAACCCAGACCTCCAGAAAAGCGGTAGAAAATGGATGGATGGATGTATTTCCTTGTCGGTGATATTCCGAGAGAGCTCCATCGGTTTGGGTGAAGACCTGGCACCGCTGGTTTCAGCAATCGCAGTGGGCACATGCTCGGCACATGGACGAGGGATGGGGCTGCGCTCCCTCGTGCACTCATGGTGTCGATTGTCGAGCCCTACAGCCTGATTTATCAGGTCATCGAGCATCTCTGGGACAGGATGAACTGCCAGTTCGTCACGGAGTTGGTCGCACAAGCCGTGGAGGAACGTGCTGCGCAGTGCAGTCTTGTTCCACCCCGACTCAGACGCCACAACCAAGAACTCCACTGAGTACTTGGCCACCGATGGGGTGCCCTGGTGGAGAGTCATTAGGTGGCTCATAACATTGCCCTGACACTCGGTCCGACCAAATGTGCTGGAAAATGCGGCCACCAATTGGTCAAACAAATATCGGCGCCCCTCAGGGTTAGCTAGAGTGGCCTGGGTCCACTCCAGGGCTCGATCCCTGAGCAACAGGACAAAGAGCTGTGTTTTGGCTACATCCCCCAGGTACTCCTCCCCAACCGGCTCCAAGTACATGTGTAATTGGAGAAGAAATGGTTTGCATTTCCCCACCTCCCCCCGTACGGGGAAGGCGCGGGAACGCAAAAAGTACGGCGCATAGTAATGCGTGGAGCATGCTGGGGGGCGCAGCCGCGGGATGTGCCGTGGACCATAACATCACCATATTAGAAACTTGTTTCGTCAGCGCAGTGAGTTGCTGCTCGGTCGCTGCTAGGCGGTCCATAGCGGATTGCTCCTGTGGTGAGGCACCAACTGAGCTACCTTCCTGGCTGGCTCATTCTGTCATTCTGTCATGGCGTGTTAAATTCTTGACAGCTCACGCACATGATACCAAACACAGGATGGAACCACACTGAGGGGCACGTTTGACAGTTTTATTAATGGCAAAATAACAGCGCACAGCTACTGAAACAGTCACTCGCCAGAGGAAATGGACCTGTGGAGAGAAGACGAGAGCCGTGAGCTGAGGAGTAGAGTAAGGGGAAAATGGGTGAGCCAAATTGCCACTTACTAGGGAAATCCAGGGATGACCGGCAGGACCCAGCGGAGAATAGACGAACCAGTAGGGTAGGAGGGGGGAATGGAGTTGATGGTGCCTGACCGGGGAGATGAAGGTGCTGAAGGGCAGTGAAGTGGAGCAGGAGAGCACGCGCAGTCCCGGCGACACACCTACACGATGGCAGCAACATGAGAAGAAAGAGAAGAGAGATGGTTAATGACATGTTAACGATCACAATTATATAAAGCAAGTCCGGACACAGGCAGTATACCCAGATGAGCCAGCGTAGACTGCATGGAGGGAACCTCCTTAAGAACGCTGGCTGATGAGCGGGCGCAGGTTTGTCCTCTGCCTCAGATGCAGTGATGAGTTGACGAAGGTGAGACTGGAGGGGAGGGGCACACTCCCGCTGCCCATGACAGAGACAGCCACTTAGTTTTAAGATTTTTACTTTTAATCATGTGACCCAAGAAAGCATTTTAGAAGGTAAAACCAAGTAAACACAGCATGTTTTAGTGAAAAGGACCAAAAACGAGGGATTTGAGAGGAACATGTTCTTTCCAAGGGCAGCGCAGTGGTGGAGTGGTTAGCACTGCAGCATCACAGCAACTCACCCTTGGCCGAGGGATCCTGGGTTCAATCCCATCCCCCAACCAACACTGATCTGTGTGGAGTTTGCATGTTCTCCCCGTGTCTACGTGGGTTTACTCCGGGATTTCTCCAGTTTCCTCCCACATGCCAAAAACATGCAAGTTAGGTTAATTGGCATCAAACTGGGGATTCTAAATTGTCCATAGGTACGACTGTGAGAGTGAATGGTTGTCTGTCTCTCTGTGCTGGCCCTGCGATGGACTGGCGATCTGTTCAGGGTGTACCCTGCCTCTCGCCCAAAGATGCTGGGATAGGCTCCAGCCCCCCCGCCACTCAAAAAGGATAAAGCGGAAGAAGATGGATGGATGGATGGATGGATGTTCTTTCCAGAAATTTCTGTTATAATGTTACTGTAGAGTTGCTAAAAAGAAAAATGTCACTTGCTTTGTGTTACTAAATTAATATAGAGGGGATGCATTGGAACAGAATTCATGGCAGTTACAGGACAGTTACCATAGCAACACAGCACTGAGTGGCAATCACATGTGACAGCTTTATTTTATATGCAGCAAAACATAAAAATTACAAAATATTTAGTCAAAACAGTGCACAGAGTACCTTTTTTTTAACTTTAGATGTTAAAAATACACCATTTGACATGTTTGGACAAACCCAGATGCAGATACAGACTCGGAATAAACACAATTATCTTTATAGAAGCGTGAGTGAGTGTGTGTGGGAGTGTGAATGTGGATGAGTCCAAGGGAGTGAGCAGAGCGAGGACCAGTCTGGTAACCCTAGGAGAAAGGAGAGAAGCGTATGAGCTCTCTGTAAATGGATTGCGTAAATGAGTGGTTAAACAGTCTTACGGTGCAGGCGAGAAGTTGTGGTGCCGAAGAACATCCAAGCTGCCCCGTCTGTCTGCCTCAGTCCGTTGCGTGTCCATGCTGGTGTAGATGGTTAAGATGCGGCTGTGCAGAAAAGTTCCTTCATAGAATGCAGTGAGTCTTCAGAGTGTAGGTGAGAGTCCCGGTCTGCCGCCAGGAGGAGGACGTCCACCCAGGGGAATCTACCTGTGCACAGGGGAGAAGAGAGAAGGAGCGTAGAGGAATGATTTCTTGAAGGAAGCTTACTTGGCATTGGGGAGAATGAAACTCCCCGAAGATCAGGTGTAGCAGGAGAGAAGAGGGAGGCAAAACTCCCTAGTAGAAGGAGAAGTGGACGCTAGCACAGAGTTCTTCATCCAAGAGGAGCGTTGACATCTCCGTGCAGAATGAGACGCAGCGCTCCTAAAGAAGGCTGCCTAATGGGGAGAGCAGGTGTGCGTGCAGCTGTGGAGACAATTAAGGCAGCAGGCACATAGAGTGAATCACCACACCATTTACTTATCTGTAGTGATGTGTGGGTAAAGACCAAGGAGCACATGATAAGTGAAGAGCTGAACAGAGCCTTTAATTATTTATTTATTATTTTTTTTGCCAGTTAAGATGGAATGATAAGATTAGCTCCACACAATGCAAGCAGGTACTCTGTGTACTGCTGTGATTGAGTACTGTGCAAATTTTTTCGTGTTTTACTGCATATACCCTAAAGCTGGATTCATGCTGCACCTCTGTTGTCCATGTACGTGCAACCGGAAACCTCGTATGACGAAATTTACATCATTGTCTCCAGTCCGCTAGTGTTCCGAGTACTCGACCACAGACAACCGCGTGCAGCCCAAATTTTGTGACCGCGCCACCTGCCCACGATCTGAACGCATTGACAGCACATGCGCAAGACTGAATGTCCCATTCACAAGGTGGCGATATCGACACGGCATACAAAGACAAAGTAGACAAAGAAGACAACAGGAAGGCGGAAGACGAGAATAAACATACTGTTTGTAGTTCTGCCACAGAATACAGTAACAGCAGCTTCTCTTCCTCTCGGTGACGGTTAAATGACGCTATTGTTGTTGATGTGCGCTGCTCTCGCTTTTCTTCATTGACGAAAATCCTGGCGCGTCAGTGCATTGGCGCTACCTATAGGGCGGGAGTGAAACTGCAAATGATGGTATCCTCTCTGAAGAGCTGGAGCAGGTGGCCGGGGAGAGGGAAGTTTGGGCTTCTCTACTTGAGCTGTTGCCTCCACAACCCAGACCTCCAGAAAAGCGGTAGAAAATGGATGGATGGATGTATTTCCTTGTCGGTGATATTCCGAGAGAGCTCCATCGGTTTGGGTGAAGACCTGGCACCGCTGGTTTCAGCAATCGCAGTGGGCACATGCTCGGCACATGGACGAGGGATGGGGCTGCGCTCCCTCGTGCACTCATGGTGTCGATTGTCGAGCCCTACAGCCTGATTTATCAGGTCATCGAGCATCTCTGGGACAGGATGAACTGCCAGTTCGTCACGGAGTTGGTCGCACAAGCCGTGGAGGAACGTGCTGCGCAGTGCAGTCTTGTTCCACCCCGACTCAGACGCCACAACCAAGAACTCCACTGAGTACTTGGCCACCGATGGGGTGCCCTGGTGGAGAGTCATTAGGTGGCTCATAACATTGCCCTGACACTCGGTCCGACCAAATGTGCTGGAAAATGCGGCCACCAATTGGTCAAACAAATATCGGCGCCCCTCAGGGTTAGCTAGAGTGGCCTGGGTCCACTCCAGGGCTCGATCCCTGAGCAACAGGACAAAGAGCTGTGTTTTGGCTACATCCCCCAGGTACTCCTCCCCAACCTGCTCCAAGTACATGTGTAATTGGAGAAGAAATGGTTTGCATTTCCCCACCTCCCCCCGTACGGGGAAGGCGCGGGAACGCAAAAAGTACGGCGCATAGTAATGCGTGGAGCATGCTGGGGGGCGCAGCCGCGGGATGTGCCGTGGACCATAACATCACCAAATTAGAAACTTGTTTCGTCAGCGCAGTGAGTTGCTGCTCGGTCGCTGCTAGGCGGTCCATAGCGGATTGCTCCTGTGGTGAGGCACCAACTGAGCTACCTTCCTGGCTGGCTCATTCTGTCATTCTGTCATGGCGTGTTAAATTCTTGACAGCTCACGCACATGATACCAAACACAGGATGGAACCACACTGAGGGGCACGTTTGACAGTTTTATTAATGGCAAAATAACAGCGCACAGCTACTGAAACAGTCACTCGCCAGAGGAAATGGACCTGTGGAGAGAAGACGAGAGCCGTGAGCTGAGGAGTAGAGTAAGGGGAAAATGGGTGAGCCAAATTGCCACTTACTAGGGAAATCCAGGGATGACCGGCAGGACCCAGCGGAGAATAGACGAACCAGTAGGGTAGGAGGGGGGAATGGAGTTGATGGTGCCTGACCGGGGAGATGAAGGTGCTGAAGGGCAGTGAAGTGGAGCAGGAGAGCACGCGCAGTCCCGGCGACACACCTACACGATGGCAGCAACATGAGAAGAAAGAGAAGAGAGATGGTTAATGACATGTTAACGATCACAATTATATAAAGCAAGTCCGGACACAGGCAGTATACCCAGATGAGCCAGCGTAGACTGCATGGAGGGAACCTCCTTAAGAACGCTGGCTGATGAGCGGGCGCAGGTTTGTCCTCTGCCTCAGATGCAGTGATGAGTTGACGAAGGTGAGACTGGAGGGGAGGGGCACACTCCCGCTGCCCATGACAGAGACAGCCACTTAGTTTTAAGATTTTTACTTTTAATCATGTGACCCAAGAAAGCATTTTAGAAGGTAAAACCAAGTAAACACAGCATGTTTTAGTGAAAAGGACCAAAAACGAGGGATTTGAGAGGAACATGTTCTTTCCAAGGGCAGCGCAGTGGTGGAGTGGTTAGCACTGCAGCATCACAGCAACTCACCCTTGGCCGAGGGATCCTGGGTTCAATCCCATCCCCCAACCAACACTGATCTGTGTGGAGTTTGCATGTTCTCCCCGTGTCTACGTGGGTTTACTCCGGGATTTCTCCAGTTTCCTCCCACATGCCAAAAACATGCAAGTTAGGTTAATTGGCATCAAACTGGGGATTCTAAATTGTCCATAGGTACGACTGTGAGAGTGAATGGTTGTCTGTCTCTCTGTGCTGGCCCTGCGATGGACTGGCGATCTGTTCAGGGTGTACCCTGCCTCTCGCCCAAAGATGCTGGGATAGGCTCCAGCCCCCCCGCCACTCAAAAAGGATAAAGCGGAAGAAGATGGATGGATGGATGGATGGATGTTCTTTCCAGAAATTTCTGTTATAATGTTACTGTAGAGTTGCTAAAAAGAAAAATGTCACTTGCTTTGTGTTACTAAATTAATATAGAGGGGATGCATTGGAACAGAATTCATGGCAGTTACAGGACAGTTACCATAGCAACACAGCACTGAGTGGCAATCACATGTGACAGCTTTATTTTATATGCAGCAAAACATAAAAATTACAAAATATTTAGTCAAAACAGTGCACAGAGTACCTTTTTTTTAACTTTAGATGTTAAAAATACACCATTTGACATGTTTGGACAAACCCAGATGCAGATACAGACTCGGAATAAACACAATTATCTTTATAGAAGCGTGAGTGAGTGTGTGTGGGAGTGTGAATGTGGATGAGTCCAAGGGAGTGAGCAGAGCGAGGACCAGTCTGGTAACCCTAGGAGAAAGGAGAGAAGCGTATGAGCTCTCTGTAAATGGATTGCGTAAATGAGTGGTTAAACAGTCTTACGGTGCAGGCGAGAAGTTGTGGTGCCGAAGAACATCCAAGCTGCCCCGTCTGTCTGCCTCAGTCCGTTGCGTGTCCATGCTGGTGTAGATGGTTAAGATGCGGCTGTGCAGAAAAGTTCCTTCATAGAATGCAGTGAGTCTTCAGAGTGTAGGTGAGAGTCCCGGTCTGCCGCCAGGAGGAGGACGTCCACCCAGGGGAATCTACCTGTGCACAGGGGAGAAGAGGGAAGGAGCGTAGAGGAATGATTTCTTGAAGGAAGCTTACTTGGCATTGGGGAGAATGAAACTCCCAGAAGATCAGGTGTAGCAGGAGAGAAGAGGGAGGCAAAACTCCCTAGTAGAAGGAGAAGTGGACGCTAGCACAGAGTTCTTCATCCAAGAGGAGCGTTGACATCTCCGTGCAGAATGAGACGCAGCGCTCCTAAAGAAGGCTGCCTAATGGGGAGAGCAGGTGTGCGTGCAGCTGTGGAGACAATTAAGGCAGCAGGCACATAGAGTGAATCACCACACCATTTACTTATCTGTAGTGATGTGTGGGTAAAGACCAAGGAGCACATGATAAGTGAAGAGCTGAACAGAGCCTTTAATTATTTATTTATTATTTTTTTTGCCAGTTAAGATGGAATGATAAGATTAGCTCCACACAATGCAAGCAGGTACTCTGTGTACTGCTGTGATTGAGTACTGTGCAAATTTTTTCGTGTTTTACTGCATATACCCTAAAGCTGGATTCATGCTGCACCTCTGTTGTCCATGTACGTGCAACCGGAAACCTCGTATGACGAAATTTACATCATTGTCTCCAGTCCGCTAGTGTTCCGAGTACTCGACCACAGACAACCGCGTGCAGCCCAAATTTTGTGACCGCGCCACCTGCCCACGATCTGAACGCATTGACAGCACATGCGCAAGACTGAATGTCCCATTCACAAGGTGGCGATATCGACACGGCATACAAAGACAAAGTAGACAAAGAAGACAACAGGAAGGCGGAAGACGAGAATAAACATACTGTTTGTAGTTCTGCCACAGAATACAGTAACAGCAGCTTCTCTTCCTCTCGGTGACGGTTAAATGACGCTATTGTTGTTGATGTGCGCTGCTCTCGCTTTTCTTCATTGACGAAAATCCTGGCGCGTCAGTGCATTGGCGCTACCTATAGGGCGGGAGTGAAACTGCAAATGATGGTTGTGCGCATGCGTCAACCGTTTGCTGGGTAGATGAAAAAAGTGAGCATGTACAGCGCCACGTGCGCACCAGGCTCATCCAAAGCGCACATGGACCAAAGCGGACTAGAGGGGAAATGCAGCATGAATAAGGCTTAATGCTGCCACTCATTTTTGCCACTCAGTGTTTTTTAACTGTCATGAGTTCTGTTTGATGACATCATATGCATACCCTCCATAGTCTGTTGATTTGTTGAAAACTTTTGCTTCTTTGGTTGTGTACTGTACAGGCAGATCAATCAGACAGTTGTGTTGTTTTTATCCTCTTTGGATCCTTCTTTCATTAGTCAGAAAACAGGAGGTGAGCTTTGAGAGAGGAACTGCCATAATCGTGTTTGGTGATGTGTATAGTACATACATCTTAGCTCATTCTGGCTTATTTTGCTATATTTTCACCATGATGCTACATTGAGCTATTAGCATTAGCATGCTAGGCGGGCAGAGTCGATTGTTGTAACCGGGATATAGCTTGCAGAGGTGACGGACAAGCTGACTGGTGCTAGCTTAACAGTCGATCCAGCTGATTTTGATCACTATTCTGTTTACCCAGTGCTTTAGCTAACATTGGCTCATGCTTGCCACCTGAGCTAATGCTAAAGCACTGGGTTAGTAATAGTTAGTAATAGTGCCATTTTTGACCAATCAATGAGTTTTGATCAACGTGTCAAATCTCTGAACCGAAATTGCTTCTTCCACCTCAGGAATATCTCCAAAATTAGGTCACTGGTTTCCTATAGTCAGTTAGAAACTATTATTCACGCCTTTGTTTCTTCACGTTTCAACTACTGCAATGCTGTTTTCACATGCCTCAGTAAATCCGCTATACACCGCTTATAGTTAGTCCAGAACTCTGCTGCACGACTACTGACTAGGTCCAGTAGGTTCTGTCATATCAGTCCCATTTTGGCCTCCTTGCATTGGCTTCCTGTACATTATAGAGTTAATTTTTTTTTTGTAACTTAAGATTTTTATTCATTTTTCATTATATATATTGCATTCAGATCACAGTCTACATTTAAAAAAAAAAAACAAAGGGGCAAGAGTAAAAAAGAAAAAGGAAAAAAAAAAAAGGGGGGGGGGGACAAATGTTGGAGCATCAAGTTTTTAGTTTCCATTTCTTAATTCTTCTGGTTTTTCCAGCGTCTTTGGTTATTCTTTCAATATCTGTCTCGTTGTTGCACTTTGTAGTGTGTCCATTTCCGCCATTTTTTTTCCCATAGTCCTTCTTGCATTCTTTGTCGATATGTTAGTTTTTCCATCATACGTATGTCCTCAATAATGTCAGTCCATTGCTCTTGGTCAGGAAGAACTTCTGATCGCCATTTTTTTGTGATTGTTTTTTTACATGCAATCAACAAGATTTTAACTAGATATCTGTCCTCCGCCTGTATAACATTGTCTCTTTTAAGATCACATAGGTACATCAGGTTACAGTTCATTGGTATATTATATCCTAATATCCTCTGTATTGTCACATGTATAGATTTCCAGAATGATGAGATTTTGCAGCATTTCCAAAACATATGCGAGTGGTCTGCATTTTGAGCCCCACATCCCCTCCAGCATAAAGATTGGGTATTTGTATACTTTCCTTGAATCTGTGGTGTAATGAAAAAGCGAATCAGGTTTTTCCATCCAAATTCCCTCCATGTTCTTGAATTTGTTGACGTGTGTTGTGTTTTCCATATTTCCTGCCAGCTTTCTTCTGTTATGTTTAAATTGAGCTCTTTCTCCCATTTCTGCTTTATATAGTTTTTTTTTCCACAATATCTTTATTGAACCTTTTTTTTTTTTTTAACAAACATGATACAAACAATCAAACACTAACACTAAAGTACTACAAAAAAAAAAATGCACTAAAAACACCAACAACCACCAACAAAATCAAGTCTTCAACAATGCTCCTCTGTTTAGTCTAGACAATCCAATACATAAGTATACATATTATGTTCACCAGTTTGGAATTTACAAGGTCCACACACATCATTCACCTTCTTCTTCAAGAGTTATGTTTAAATTTTTTACATAATCAATAAAAGGTCTCCATATATTCTCAAACACAATTTCCTTTGATTTTAGTATATATGTTATTCTTTCTAATGGAAGGTTTGTTAACATCTGTCTTAACCACTGAGTCACATCTGGTCTATGAGTCTTTTTCCATAATAGTGCAATACATTTTTTGGCATTAAGCAAACTGAGGTCTATGAATGTTCTTTCACTTTTATTAAAATTATGCTTTTCTGGGTACAGACCCAACAAAAACAGTTTAGGATTCAATATGATTTGTTTTGAGATTATTTTTTCAATTGTTACCCTCACCTCTTCCCAAAACATTCTTATTAATCTACATTCCCATAAACAATGAAATAGGGTTCCTTTACTTTCCATGCATTTTGTGCATGTATCTGGTATATTTTTGTTATATCTATTTAACTCCTCCGGTGTAACATACATCCGCATTAACCATTTGAAATGTATCAATTTAAGGCGTGCATTTATTGATTTGGTTTGAGCTTCTGTACAAGCCAATTCCCATTGTTCCTCTGAAATTTCAATTTGCAGATCTTCTTTCCAGTAGTTTAATCTTTTCAGTGAATTTTCACTTGAAGATAGTGTCAATGAGTTATAAAACTCTGAAATAATACCCTTTCTTTTACTATCTTTCATCATCATTTTTTCCAAGGATGAATAAATAGGTCGAGTGAGAGCTTTATTTTGATTTGATCGAATAAAGTTTCTAAGTTGAAGATATTTAAAAAAATGTGTTCTATTGAGATTAAATTTGATCCTCAGCTCTTCAAAAGACATTATGTTGTCTGCACATGGCAAATATAAATCCTGAATCTTTTGTATCCCTTTTAAATTCCATACTTTAAATACAGCGTCCGCTCTCCCTGGTTTAAAATATTGATTACCCCATATTGGACTAAATTGTGACAATAACTGTGGTTCTTTTAAATAGTTTTTAGCTTCACACCATATTTTGATCATATGCTTTACAAATGGATTTTTAACTTGTTTTTGTAATTTTTTTGCCGAATCTGAGTATATGAATATGGGAAGAGGTAAAGGTAAATTGTATGATTCCATTTCAGTCCAGTGAGGGAGATCATTTGATGAAAAATAATATGTCATAGACCTCAGTTGTGCCGACCAATAATACAACATAAAATTTGGACATTTCAGACCTCCACGATCAAATGGTAAATATAATAAAGACAAACGTAATCTAGCCCTCCTGTTGTTCCATATAAATTCCACTAACTTTTTTTTTATTCTTGAGAATAGATCTAAAGGTGGTGATAAGGGAATGTATTGAAATAAATAAAGTATTTTAGGTAAAATATTACTTTTAAGTATATTGATTCTCCCGATCATCGACATTGGTAGTGACATCCATCTCTGAGTTAACTCACTGATATCTGACATTAAGGCTTCATAGTTGACACTGGCGACTGATTCTAGCTTAGGCATAATTTGGATTCCTAAATATTTAAACTGATTTACAACATTGAATTGATTTACCTCAGGGGCTGGGTAATTTCTCTGGGTCTCATTTAGCATTAATATTGAAGATTTAGTTTTATTTATTTTATATCCTGATATTTCCCCAAAATTCTTTATTAAATTCAACAAGGTTGGAATTGATTTTTTTAGATTCGACATAAACAAAATTATATCATCGGCGTACAGGGAGATTTTATGTTCTGTTGGTCCAACTTTAATTCCATATATTTGTGAATGTAAACGTATCGCTATCGCTAAAGGTTCAATTGCCATAGTAAACAGTAAAGGTGAAAGTGGACAGCCTTGTCGACATCCTCTATTGATTTTTATTGGTTTTGAAATATTGTTATTTGTTAGGATTTCTGCTGTAGCATTATTGTATATTATTTGAACCCATTTTATGAAATTATTTCCAAGTCCAAACCTTTGTAGGACTTCAAAAAGAAAGGGCCATTCAACTCTATCAAAGGCCTTTTCGGCGTCCAATGATAGGAGAGCTGTATCCGGTGCTTCTTTATTAAAATAAATAATATTAAATAGTCTTCTTACATTATGGAAGCCTTGTCTACCCTTTATAAAGCCATTCTGATCTCGATTAATAATATTTGGTAAAATTTCTTGTATTCGTCTTGCTAAAATTTTACAGATTATCTTAAGGTCGGCGTTTAATAGGCTTATTGGTCTCATATTTTCACATTTATTAGAGGGCTTACCTGGTTTTGGCAGCAGTATAATTAAGGCATTATTTATGTATGATGGTAAATTATTATTTTGAAATGCTTCTAAAACCATTTCCAAAAAAGGTTTTATTAATTTATTCTTAAATTTTTTATAAAGGTCAACTGGAAGACCATCTGGTCCTGCACTTTTTCCTGATTTCATATTATCAATGGCTAGCCCAACTTCTTCTTGACTAATTTTAGACTCCAATATCTCCCTGTTTTCATTTGGAATACACGGTATAGATAGTTCGTTCAAAAACCCATTTAGTTTTGTTAAATCAGGTTCATTTTTGGTATCATATAATTTTTCATAGTAATCTCTAAAGGCTCTATTAATTTCTAAAGGATCTATAACTACCTGTCCCTTACTTATAATACTGGTAATTGGTGTTTTAATTTCCAATTGTTTAATCTGCCATGCTAATAATTTTCCTGATTTTTCACCTTGTTCATAAAAAGATTGTTTCAATCTTAGAAGACTCGAGGCAGCTCTATTCGCTGATTTTTTGTCGTATTCAGCTCTCAAAATCAGTAATTCATTCTCCAACCTTGGGTCACTTCCTGCATACACTTTTTCCTGAAGATTTTTTATTTTATGTTCCAATTTAGCTCTCTCCTCTCGAGTCTTCTTAGATTTTGATCCTGTATAACTAATAATATGTCCCCTAATAAAAGCTTTGAAAGCCTCCCACTTTACACATGCTGATGTTTGTGTAGTATTGATGTCAAAGAACTCGTCTATCTGTTTTTCTATATACTTGACAAATTCCTCATCCTGAAGCCATTTATGCTGAAATTGCCATCTACCTGATTCCTTTGTCAATTTTTTATCTACATATATTAGACAACAGGGTGCATGATCAGAGATCACGATGTTATCATAAAAGCAGTTTTGAATCTTGGACCTTAATTCTGTGGAAATCAAAAAATAATCAATACGTGAGAATGTCTTGTAGGTACTGGAATAACAAGAATAGGCTTTAACTTGTGGTTTCATTTCTCTCCATATATCTAACAATCTCAATTCTTTCATAAAATGATTAATAGTCATCCTACATCCAATGTGCGTACAATCCAGTCCTGTTGATCTATCCACACCTGGATTCAATGTACAATTAAAATCCCCTGCTATTATATGTTGCCCTGTAAGTGATGATAAGATGAGAAATAAATTAGCAAAGAACTTCTGATCATCTATATTGGGACCATATAAGTTCACAAGATTTATATTTTCTAATAGCAAAGAACCTTGAATGATTACATATCTTCCAAATTTGTCTCCAATTACATTTTTCACTTGAAAAGGAACTGATTTATGTATGAGAGTCATAACTCCCCTGGCTCGGGATGAAAATGAAGAGGTGAATACACTTCCCTGCCATCTACTCCTAATTCTTTTAACATCCTCCTCTATCAGATGAGTTTCTTGTAAAAACACAATTCTTGAACCCATGTCCTTTATTTTATTCATAACTTGTTTAAGTTTTTTAAATTTTGTAGACCTCTGCAATTCCATGAAGTTAAATTAAGATTAACACTTTGGTCCATGATCAATAGAGAGTTTGGGATTACCTTGCAGTGTAAACATGCTCATACAGAGAAGCAAAAACATGAGTGGTAGAACATTCATCCTACAAACTACACACAAACAAATTTCCCCTTCCCACACTTGTGGCAAACTCCCCAAAATCAAAAGAAAAATTCTGTCTCCCGATATAGCCATCGACCGTTCCACACCCACGGGGAACAGCCTAAGCCACTCCTTCTTCATCCTCCCAATCACCCTAACTCTACTGCTTTTAATGACGTAACATTAACTCTCCTCTGTAGTTTTCCAACTTAACTCCAAAATTTTTAACAACTTTGTACATCATAGTTTTTTTTTTTTGTTTGTTTTGTTTTTGTTTTGTTTTTTTAATATATAATACAATCTATATTTTGTAAACTTACTATTTACTTCAAGTCAGTCAGATGCCTGTGCAAATGCTTAATTATTCTACCTTATATTTTGTTCATGCTTAGCTCCCACCAGTCTCTTCTTCTTCTTTGATCTTCTTGATGAACTCCTGCGCCTCCTCTGGGGTCTTGAAGATGTGGGTTCTGCCCTCATACGTGGTCAGCAGTCTCGCAGGATAGATCACACCATGACGAATCCCAAGGTTGCGCAGCTCCTTACGTACGGGATCAAACTGCTTCCTCAATTGCTGGATTCCTGTGGCCAAATCTGGGTAGAACCGCACCTGCTGGTCCTGGTGTTTAATCTCTCCTTTAGCACGTGCAGCGTTGAAGATCTTCATCCTGTCTCTGTTGCTAAGAAACTTCATAATTAAGGTCCTCGGCGGTCCCTTATCTCTCCGTGGGCCAATACGATGTGCTTTTTCCAGAACCACTGCTGATTGCAACTCCTCGCTGCCCAGCACCTCCGGAATCCACTTTTCCAGAAAGGAACATGCGTCCCGACCTTCTGATTCCTCTGGAAGACCCACCAGCCTCAAATTATTCTGTCTCGACCGAGATTCCAAATCCAAAATATTATCTTCCAGAGATTTATTTTTTTTTTCCAAAGTGCGCACCTTTAATTGAAGACGGGTGACGTCATCTTCAGCACTAGCGAGACGGAGCTCCATCTGCGCCGTTCGTTCTACACAGTCACCCAATTCCTTTCTTATTCCTTCCAACGCTGTCATAATCCCATCAAATCTAGAGGAAAAGTCCGCTCTCATTGAACTCATGGCAGCCATCAGCGCATCTGCGCCATTCCCCGCAGAAATCGCAGCGTTGCCAGCCTCCTCCGCCATATATGGAGTTTTGTTTGCTGCGTCACAGACCTGAAAGTCCGTTAATTTGGACTGTTTCGGCGGCTCGCTTTTTCCTTTTCCTGGTTTTCCAGCCTTAGGCTTCGCCGACATATCCTCGCCCAAATGCTGGGATACGTTCTGTCCCAAATGAGAGAGTTATTTGCCGATTTTTTTTCTCCAGGAGCAGAGCAGAGCGAGACACGTCCGTCCTACGTGGCAGCCATAACCGGAAGTCCTCCTTTATATAGTTTTTTCCACAATATCTTTATTGAACCTTTTTTTTTTTTTTTAACAAACATGATACAAACAATCAAACACTAACACTAAAGTACTACAAAAAAAAAAAATGCACTAAAAACACCAACAACCACCAACAAAATCAAGTCTTCAACAATGCTCCTCTGTTTAGTCTAGACAATCCAATACATAAGTATACATATTATGTTCACCAGTTTGGAATTTACAAGGTCCACACACATCATTCACCTTCTTCTTCAAGAGTTATGTTTAAATTTTTTACATAATCAATAAAAGGTCTCCATATATTCTCAAACACAATTTCCTTTGATTTTAGTATATATGTTATTCTTTCTAATGGAAGGTTTGTTAACATCTGTCTTAACCACTGAGTCACATCTGGTCTATGAGTCTTTTTCCATAATAGTGCAATACATTTTTTGGCATTAAGCAAACTGAGGTCTATGAATGTTCTTTCACTTTTATTAAAATTATGCTTTTCTGGGTACAGACCCAACAAAAACAGTTTAGGATTCAATATGATTTGTTTTGAGATTATTTTTTCAATTGTTACCCTCACCTCTTCCCAAAACATTCTTATTAATCTACATTCCCATAAACAATGAAATAGGGTTCCTTTACTTTCCATGCATTTTGTGCATGTATCTGGTATATTTTTGTTATATCTATTTAACTCCTCCGGTGTAACATACATCCGAATTAACCATTTGAAATGTATCAATTTAAGGCGTGCATTTATTGATTTGGTTTGAGCTTCTGTACAAGCCAATTCCCATTGTTCCTCTGAAATTTCAATTTGCAGATCTTCTTTCCAGTAGTTTAATCTTTTCAGTGAATTTTCACTTGAAGATAGTGTCAATGAGTTATAAAACTCTGAAATAATACCCTTTCTTTTACTATCTTTCATCATCATTTTTTCCAAGGATGAATAAATAGGTCGAGTGAGAGCTTTATTTTGATTTGATCGAATAAAGTTTCTAAGTTGAAGATATTTAAAAAAATGTGTTCTATTGAGATTAAATTTGATCCTCAGCTCTTCAAAAGACATTATGTTGTCTGCACCTGGCAAATATAAATCCTGAATCTTTTGTATCCCTTTTAAATTCCATACTTTAAATACAGCGTCCGCTCTCCCTGGTTTAAAATATTGATTACCCCATATTGGACTAAATTGTGACAATAACTGTGGTTCTTTTAAATAGTTTTTAGTTTCACACCATATTTTGATCATATGCTTTACAAATGGATTTTTAACTTGTTTTTGTAATTTTTTTGCCGAATCTGAGTATATGAATATGGGAAGAGGTAAAGGTAAATTGTATGATTCCATTTCAGTCCAGTGAGGGAGATCATTTGATGAAAAATAATATGTCATAGACCTCAGTTGTGCCGACCAATAATACAACATAAAATTTGGACATTTCAGACCTCCACGATCAAATGGTAAATATAATAAAGACAAACGTAATCTAGCCCTCCTGTTGTTCCATATAAATTCCACTAACTTTTTTTTTATTCTTGAGAATAGATCTAAAGGTGGTGATAAGGGAATGTATTGAAATAAATAAAGTATTTTAGGTAAAATATTACTTTTAAGTATATTGATTCTCCCGATCATCGACATTGGTAGTGACATCCATCTCTGAGTTAACTCACTGATATCTGACATTAAGGCTTCATAGTTGACACTGGCGACTGATTCTAGCTTAGGCATAATTTGGATTCCTAAATATTTAAACTGATTTACAACATTGAATTGATTTACCTCAGGGGCTGAGTAATTTCTCTGGGTCTCATTTAGCATTAATATTGAAGATTTAGTTTTATTTATTTTATATCCTGATATTTCCCCAAAATTCTTTATTAAATTCAACAAGGTTGGAATTGATTTTTTTAGATTCGACATAAACAAAATTATATCATCGGCGTACAGGGAGATTTTATGTTCTGTTGGTCCAACTTTAATTCCATATATTTGTGAATGTAAACGTATTGCTATCGCTAAAGGTTCAATTGCCATAGTAAACAGTAAAGGTGAAAGTGGACAGCCTTGTCGACATCCTCTATTGATTTTTATTGGTTTTGAAATATTGTTATTTGTTAGGATTTCTGCTGTAGCATTATTGTATATTATTTGAACCCATTTTATGAAATTATTTCCAAGTCCAAACCTTTGTAGGACTTCAAAAAGAAAGGGCCATTCAACTCTATCAAAGGCCTTTTCGGCGTCCAATGATAGGAGAGCTGTATCCGGTGCTTCTTTATTAAAATAAATAATATTAAATAGTCTTCTTACATTATGGAAGCCTTGTCTACCCTTTATAAAGCCATTCTGATCTCGATTAATAATATTTGGTAAAATTTCTTGTATTCGTCTTGCTAAAATTTTACAGATTATCTTAAGGTCGGCGTTTAATAGGCTTATTGGTCTCATATTTTCACATTTATTAGAGGGCTTACCTGGTTTTGGCAGCAGTATAATTAAGGCATTATTTATGTATGATGGTAAATTATTATTTTGAAATGCTTCTAAAACCATTTCCAAAAAAGGTTTTATTAATTTATTCTTAAATTTTTTATAAAGGTCAACTGGAAGACCATCTGGTCCTGCACTTTTTCCTGATTTCATATTATCAATGGCTAGCCCAACTTCTTCTTGACTAATTTTAGACTCCAATATCTCCCTGTTTTCATTTGGAATACACGGTATAGATAGTTCGTTCAAAAACCCATTTAGTTTTGTTAAATCAGGTTCATTTTTGGTATCATATAATTTTTCATAGTAATCTCTAAAGGCTCTATTAATTTCTAAAGGATCTATAACTACCTGTCCATTACTTATAATACTGGTAATTGGTGTTTTAATTTCCAATTGTTTAATCTGCCATGCTAATAATTTTCCTGATTTTTCACCTTGTTCATAAAAAGATTGTTTCAATCTTAGAAGACTCGAGGCAGCTCTATTCGCTGATTTTTTGTCGTATTCAGCTCTCAAAATCAGTAATTCATTCTCCAACCTTGGGTCACTTCCTGCATACACTTTTTCCTGAAGATTTTTTATTTTATGTTCCAATTTAGCTCTCTCCTCTCGAGTCTTCTTAGATTTTGATCCTGTATAACTAATAATATGTCCCCTAATAAAAGCTTTGAAAGCCTCCCACTTTACACATGCTGATGTTTGTGTAGTATTGATGTCAAAGAACTCGTCTATCTGTTTTTCTATATACTTGACAAATTCCTCATCCTGAAGCCATTTATGCTGAAATTGCCATCTACCTGATTCCTTTGTCAATTTTTTATCTACATATATTAGACAACAGGGTGCATGATCAGAGATCACGATGTTATCATAAAAGCAGTTTTGAATCTTGGACCTTAATTCTGTGGAAATCAAAAAATAATCAATACGTGAGAATGTCTTGTAGGTACTGGAATAACAAGAATAGGCTTTAACTTGTGGTTTCATTTCTCTCCATATATCTAACAATCTCAATTCTTTCATAAAATGATTAATAGTCATCCTACATCCAATGTGCGTACAATCCAGTCCTGTTGATCTATCCACACCTGGATTCAATGTACAATTAAAATCCCCTGCTATTATATGTTGCCCTGTAAGTGATGATAAGATGAGAAATAAATTAGCAAAGAACTTCTGATCATCTATATTGGGACCATATAAGTTCACAAGATTTATATTTTCTAATAGCAAAGAACCTTGAATGATTACATATCTTCCAAATTTGTCTCCAATTACATTTTTCACTTGAAAAGGAACTGATTTATGTATGAGAGTCATAACTCCCCTGGCTCGGGATGAAAATGACCTT